>JADBJO010001080.1:72500-102500 GCA_016801955.1 Conus betulinus
CAGGGTACAACAAGAACAACAACATCCTATTAAAGGATGCATCTTTGACAGTTTTGCTCACATTTTCTGACCAGTACTGCAGGTGTATGTAGCTCTCAGTCCTGGTTGATACTGGGTCATATTATGAAAGGAAGATAGAGTACAGCCCCGTCATGTGGTCTCTGACCAGAATGGAACTCCACAGCATCATCTTCGTCACTTGTTGATTACATATGAAATAAGAAAAAGGGTATCAAATTCTATGCTGGCCATTATCATTTCATGTCATGCTTGGTGATGACTTCTGTTTGGATTTCCCCTCCAAGTCTGTGGCCATGGTCAGCTCATGAGAAAAAAAAGTCAGCATGGACAGGTTCATGGGGGAGTGTCACAGGACAGGCGCGGTTGAACCCATCAGAAGGGGAGGGGGGGGGGGGGGGTGCTCACTCACTTTAGCTCCCTGACAAAACTCTCATTGTCACCAGTATGGCGTTGCTGGCTGTGTCTGGCACATGGTGGATGGAAATGGCGGCACTTGACACCACTCAAATCATTGCAGCAGTGCAGTGTCTCTTCTGGTAGGTGGCCTCCGATGACTTCACATCAGTTGCTTCCTACAGGCTGCAGGGGTTTCAGCAGAACAAGCTGGGTGTAGCTGTGGGATTTGGAGTATGGGGTTTGGGGAGTGGGGATCTTGAATCAGTGGTGTGAGAATAATTGCACTGAGTAGCATGGAAGAAGAGGAAACAAACAAAAAAAGGAAAAAAAAAAACTAATCTGAAAAGTTTCAAAGCGTCTTACTTAATCAGATAAAGTCTGTCAGGTGCATGAGCAGTTGAAGTCTTGAACCACTGAAAAATGATGAATAATCTGCAGTCCCTTTAAAATGGAGTTCCTACAGGAATGAGGGAAATGTAGTGTAGGCAAAGTGAAAAAGATTCTAAACAAGGGTTTTAAGTGTCAAGGGATAAAGTGTTTATGTGGAAGTTTGATTGCATTCATATTGTGTCTCTTATCTCTGTACTTTTGAGTATATATCTGAACTGATGATGTATCATTTGAGTATATCTGAACTGATGATGTATCATTTGAGTATATCTGAACTGATCATATATCATTTGAGTATATATGAACTGAGGATGTATCATTTGAATGTGTCTGAACAGAAGATGTATCATTTTTATGTATCTGAACTGAGGATGTATCAGTTGATCATATCTGAACTGAGGATGTATCATTTGATCATAATTATGTGAACTGAGGATGTATCATTTGATCATATCTGAACTAAGGATGTATCATATGATCATTCTGCCATCTGTTCAGAATAGATGCTTCAATAAGGTTTCAGTTTCTTGATGGTTTGTGTTACAATATTTCAGTCTTGATCCTGCTGCTGCTATGAAAGTCCTCGAGCATGTAACAGGGAGAAGTTCATGCCACTTTGAACTTCCATCTGCTGATACACATTTGGCGGCCTGAAACAGTTTGAGTGGTGGCTGATGTTGGGTACAGAGTTCAGATAAACAGGCAGTAAACATTCTGCACTGATAGTCCACAGTGGTGCCAGCATGCAGAGGAAAGACGTGAGTCTGAACCGACACAACAGCAGCACTCCAAAATCAGCAGATGCGATAAAGCTAGGGGGCAACAGCATGTGAAGTAGCAACCCCCCACCCATCCTCTCACCTGGATGAACTGTAGTGCAGCTTGCTGTCCATTAATCCTGACGATGGATTTGGCAGCAGACGTCGCCATCAGTGAAGTCAGTCACAGGCACCAATACATCCGTGATGCTGAAGGTGTGACTACAGTACCAGATCGTCCCAGCAGGGATGGACTCATCTTGAAAATGGGATGGCTGTGGCAGGTCCTGTCTTCTCTTCTTGTGGGCACAGCTCTTCTTGTGGACACTGCTCTTCCTGCGGGCACTGGTCTTCTTGTGGGCACTGGTCTTGTGGGCACTGCTCTTTATTGTGGGCATGGCTTTTTTGTGATCACTGGTCTTCTTGTGGGCACTGGTCTTCTTGTGGGCGCCACTCTTCTTGTCGGCACTGGTCTTCTTGTGGGCAGCACTCTTCTTATGGGCACAGTCTTCTTGTGGGCAGCACTCTTCTTATGGGCACTGGTCTTCTTGTGGGCACAGCTCTTCTTGTGGGCACTGCTCTTTTGTGACCACAGGTCTTCTTGTGGGCACTGGTCTTCTGGTAACCACTGGTCTCCTTGTGGGCACTGCTTTTCCTGTGGGCTCTGGTGTTCTTGTGGGTACCAGCCTTCTTATGGGCACAGCTCTTCTTGTGGACACTGCTCTTCTTGAGGGCACTGCTCTTCTTATGGGCACTGGGTCTTCCTGTGGCACTGGTCTTCTTGTGGACACTGGTCTTCTTGTGGGCATGGCTCATCTTGTGGGCACTACTCTTCTAGTGGGCACTAAACTTGATGTCCAGGTACTTCATCAGTAGCTCGTCACAGGCGTGCAGAGCTCTGTTGACAGCCAAGTGCCAGGTGCAGTGATTAGCCTCCAGAGATTCTCAGCTGGCAGCAGGAATGAAGCCTTCAGGGAAGCCTTCAGGCTGTCTTCAAAGTGCTTCACTGGGTCACCAGGCTTTCCTGTGCCTGCCTGGAGCCTGCTGAGAAAAGACTTCCGCTTTAACAGGCGACGATTTCCCATCCTGGTCATCTGTTCAGCTCATCGCAGTTGAGCAGCTGAAATAGGTTCTTGGGTCAAATAAATGTCCAGGAAGTCAGTGATGACTTTCATTTGTCCGATCTGATAGTGAACATTCGTACAGCAGTGGTGATTTTCTCATCACTCCTAAGACCATGGATATGTGTGCAACAGTGATGATTTGCTCACTGTCTCCTGTGCCAGTGGACATGTGACGAATTTCTGTCTCCTAAACTAGTTGATATCCGTATTGCAATGGTGAGGTTAACTCTCTGTCTCCCAAGCCAGTGAATATGTTTACAGCAGCAATAATTTTGTCTTCGTCTTGTAGGCCAGTGAATATGTGTCTAGCAGTGGGGAATTTCTTTTGGTGTCCTAAGCCAATGAATATGTGCACAACAGTATTGAATTTCACTCTACTATTTAAGCCAGTGATTATGCGTACAGTTGACAAGGTCACATGTTTCCTATAATGTGCAGGTCGAAGTCGCTATGTTGGCATTAGTGGCCCTTATAGTTGGCGGATGTCTGAGGGGCAGTTTGGCCTTAGACAATGGCCTGGCTTTGACCCCGCCTATGGGCTGGTTGTCATGGGAACGCTACCGCTGTGTAACGGACTGCCAGAAATTCCCCGATAGCTGTGTGAAGTGAGTTCTGCTTTCACATTTATTTTCTTTCTCCCTCGCTCCCTCGCTCCCTCTCTCCCTCTCTCTCTCTCTCTCTCTCTCTCTCTCTCTCTCTCTCTCTCTCAAACACACACACACACGCACTCATTCTCTCTCTCTCTCAAACACACACATTCTCTCTCTCTCTCTCTCTCTCTCTCTCTCTCTCTCTCACACACACACACACACACACACACACACACACACACACACACACACACACACACACACACACACACACACACACACACACTTAGTTTTTAAGTTGGTGTTACCAACATATATGACTTAAGTAATTCATGATACATTGTATAAACTTTAAAGATACAGCACTTTCTAAAATCAATTCATCATTATCATCATGATTATTTTTTTGATTATTATCATCATTATTACTGACTGTGAACAGTGAAACCTGTACAAAGCCATGGCTGACAGAATGGTATTGGACGGCTACAAGGACGTGGGCTATGAGTATGTGCACATTGATGATTGCTGGGCCGCCAAAAGAGCGCGACTCTAACGGCAAACTGCAGCCCGACCCACAGCGCTTTCCCAGTGGCATGAAAGCACTGGCTGATTATGTGAGTGTGGGGTTGAGGTGATGGGACTGTGTGAGTGTTGAGGTGATGGGACTGTGTGAGTGTGGAGTTAAGATGATGGGACTGTGTGTGAGTGTGGAGTTGAGGTGATGGGACTGTGTGAGTGTGTGGAGTTGAGGTGATGGGACTGTATGAATGTTTAGGTACTGGGACTGTGTGAGTGTGGGGTTGAGGTGATGGGACTGTGTGAGTGTGGAGTTAAGGTGATGGGACTGTGTGAGTGTGGGGTTGTGGTGATGGGACTGTGTGAGTGTGGAGTTGAGATGATGGGACTGGGAGAGCATACATGCCTACCTCTATGGAACTTCCATATTTTCTACGACAATTAAAAAAAAAAAAAACGAAGTAGCTACGGCAATTACAGAAATTTATTTTTCGTTACAGTAAAAAGATTTTTTCAACAAAATTTACTTGAAACGATCGCGAGTTGAAGCAGACGATGCTTTTGAAAGCAGAAGCAAAACACTGAATGGTAAAAGAGACATAAAGCCCCGTCTTCATCAAGTAGACGAATAGCATGTGTATCAATGGCTTCTGCTATAGAGGGATGTAAACTCAGTTATTCAAGCAAACGATGCTTTTGAAGCGGAAGTACTAAACCGGATATCGCAAGTAAGTAATTGAAGTTTTGAGAAACATGGCGTCTTATACAAAGAGAAAGCCAATGGATGTGCCAACTGGTGATGCCGATGAACCTGCATCAAAAAAAAGCGTCAGCCGTCACTGAAGTTCCTTGACAAATACAGTGGCAAGTTTCCCTTCATTTGTGAAATTGGACTCTGACGATTTCAAAAGCAAAGTGTGTGATTTGTGTCAGCGCATTTTCTGTAATTAAAACATGGCGGTAAAGTTTTGTCTTATTCTGTGCATAGATTGAGCTGATTATGACACCCTGACCAACTCTTTCCAAAAACTGTTTCAAAAGAAAAAAACAAATGCTACTGATCTTGAGTCCATGCTACTGAAAATTGAAATCAGTGCTACTGAAATTCATTTTTAGGGGTAGGCATGTATGGGAGAGTGTGGAGCTGAGGTGGTGGGACTGTGTGAATGGACTGTGTGAATGTTGAGGTGATGGGACTGTTTGAATGTGGGGGTGATAGGATGTGTGAGTGTTGAGGTGATGGGACTGTGTTAGTGTTGAGGTGATGGGACTGTGTGAGTGTGGGGTTGAGGTGATGGGACTGTGTGTGAGTGTGGGGTTGAGGTGATGGGACTGTGTTAGCGTTGAGGTGATGGGACTGTGTGAGTGTGGGGTTGAGGTGATGGGACTGTGTGAGTGTGGAGCTGTGGTGGTCGGACTGTGTGAGTGTTGAGGTGAAGGGACTGTGTGAGTGTGGAGTTCATTTTATGGGGCTGTATGGGATTCATTTGATGTTGTTACAAACCTTGTGCATGTGCAGTTCATCATGGTTTTAAAATCCTCCACCTTTAGGTGGAGGAGAAAGTCCAATATTCAGGAAAGCCTGTGACAAGGGAAGTGTGGTTCCCTGATTTGTCCCATGAGAACACCATGTTGTAATAAAAGGCTGGTGGATGCTTCTTCTGCAAAGCTGAATGTTATGTCTCCCCATCCTCTTCATTAGTTGTGATCAGAAATTTTCTGATGCCCACTTCTGGAGTGACCCTGGCTTCTTCCAACGCAACTGTCCTTTTTTCTGCCTGAATATTTCAAACCCTAGTTCATTTTGATTAGTAATACAATTGTTCATTCGTTCATTTCGTGTGACTGTGGAGTTCGTCTGATGTGATCATTTGAGTGTACAGTTAATTAGATACCCAAGTGATATTCATGTAATATGATTATGTGAATGCAAAGTTTGGTGTAAATGTTGAATCCAGGAAGATTATTGTATAAATATTGAATTCACTTGGTTTGATTGGATTTGTACATGTGAAACACAGCTAATAATTTCTAATTTTTTTGTCTAATTCATTATTGACAATTCTAATCCATCATTTTATTAAAAAAAGAAAAAAAAAAAAAAAAAAAGAAAAAAAAAAGAAGGAAAATATGATTGTTGAGGGTTTCTAGATTTGAAATCCGGTTGTTATTTTCAATACACTTTTTATTGTTTGATTTTTGTTTGAGCATGCAAGATTGCTTTGTTAACTTGTTGAATTTTTATTTTGTCCCATCAGTGAACTGATTTTTTTTTTTTTTTTAAAGTACGAGTCTTTGTCCAAAATTGAAGGTCATATGATTGTTTTCAGTCTGTAAGTTTTGGCACTAAAATTGAGATGAGTAAAATCAAACTGTACTTCATTTCTTAATCCCGACAGAGATTTGAGTTATGTTTTGGGGGATGCCATCACCTTGCAAACTTTCTGGTAATGAGTAGTCAGATATGGCAGCAGAAAAAAGCTCCTAAGCATTATTTGAATGGCTGGTATTACATAGTTACATACCTATTAAAGAACAGAAGTGTGATCATCATTGTGAACATCTATTTTGGATTTATTTCAAAATATTGACCAAAAATGGTTTGGTATTAATTCTTGAAAGCCTGTCAGAAGATAGCAACTTAATACATATTTTTGTAATGTAAACTAACACCACATGTACAAATTTATTTGATTTAAAGCCTTAAGTAGATCTGTAAAACTGAAGTCAGTATGAATACTGAGTGTTCTTATGGTCCAGGATTATGTGTAGTAAAGTGCCCAGGATTTGAAAATATCGTTCCATTTTTTGACAAAATAACTTTATCAACCTTCCTTTCCAACACTGCTTTCCTGTGGTTTAAAGGGCGCTTTTCCCCATTTTTGAACAGCAGTGAAAACTCCTTGCCTAACCAACAGATTGGTCTGCAGAGAGAGAACACCATGGAACTGAATCTGTAGAGTGTAGGAGTGCTAGGGTGCCAGGCTTACTCATCATAGTCTGTTCGAAAGCAAAAGGAGAGAAGGTTCATCTTACGCAATAGATAAATGTCACTTGTGTAATGTTGCTCTTGCACCCATTAATATTTTTTGATAAATCTCACTTCCCTCCCTCCACCTTTGTTTCTTCTAATAGATATGAACTTTTACAGAAGAACCGAACTTGCTCGCGTCATTCAAAAGGTACACTTTGTGACAGAACAGCAGTACATGGAAACTAAAGGCAAAACACTGTACACAGACTGTTATTGGTGCAGAGGTCAGGGTCCCTCATTGAGGAATTCCAGCTGTCTTGCAGATCCATAGCAAGGGTCTCAAGCTGGGCATCTACACAGACATCGGGTACGCCACCTGTCAAAAATACCCTGGCACTGAGTTCTTCATGGAGAGCGATGCAAACACCTTCGCTGAGTGGGGCATTGACCTTGTCAAGACAGACGGCTGCAACGCTGACCCCAAGGAGATGGACGAATGTGAGCTGTGTGAAAACCATGAGAGTGGGAGATCCTCTGTAAACTGTATCAGAGTTTGGGGAGTGCAGTTTTGTAGGTGAATACTGTCAGAGTTTTAAGAGTGGAGTCTGTTTATGAATTATGTAAAATAGGCGAGTAGAGTGTTTTTTGTGTTAGGTCAGAATTTTGAAAAACGGAGGTGTTTGGTGAGCCATGTCAGAACTGGGAAAGGATGTGAGGGTGGATTTTGTATTATATTAGGCCATGGAAAGTGAAAGTGTTTTCGTGAATTATGTCAGATTTGTTAACCAGAGGTGTTGGAGTTTTGTGTGTGATGTCAGAATTGAGAAAAACGAGATGTTTTGTGAGTTTTGTCAATCAATTTTTTCAATGAAATATGAAGGTGTCAAGGTAGTGAAAATCAAACCAGCCAACTACAACAGAATTTGCATAGTTTGCCACTGAAATTATTGCCAGCTATAGAGCTGCTGATACGTTTAGAACGACTATGGAAGTAAAATTTTCTAAGATCACTTTCACTATACCCAACCAAGTATGAACATTGTTGAGCAGCCCACACTGTAAGATACCAATGTCACTGACTAAGAAGCAGCTACGTCTTTGTCACACTCACTTTGTTTACAGTTCTTGCTTGAAATCATCCTCAAAATGATTGAAAGTATAACACACAGAGACAATGTCAGTTGTGAAAGTGATTGACATCAGTAACATTCCTCACAGGGCCACAGCTGCCGTGGTGAAGTGGTTAGCATCGTGGACTCCTGGCTGGGAGGTCGATGGTTCAAATCCCATCAGAGTCATGTGGGTTTTTTCTGCCCCGACCAGCTCCTACCCAGAGTTGAGTTTGCTGCAGACTCAGTTGGAAAGACTGGGACCACACAGTCGAGTTTCATCCACTTAATGGATGTGTTTCTGAGAGTGTTGCTCAAATTTCCTGACCAACACTGCAGGTGCCTGTATCTCTCGGGCCTGGTTGACACCGGGATATATTATGAAAGAAAGCGTAGAGTACAACCCTGTCATGTAGTCTCAGACCGAAATGGAAATCCGTAGCATCATCTTAATCATCGTCATTCTCATTGATCAACATAAAGAAAAGGTCTCAAGTTCTGTGGCCCTTCATGCCCTGCTTTCATGGTACTTCAGTTTCGATGTCCTCTCAGCGTCTGTGGCCTTGGTTTGGTTCCATCAGGGTCATGGGTATCGGCAAGTCCATGGGGCTGTCATGGTGGCGCCCTCCGGAGGGGGAGAGCTCACTCACACCGGCTTGTTGTCAGTAGGGGACTTAGTAGGTGGTGTCCTGCGTGTGTTAGATCAGAACAGGCGCCACTGAACACCACCGAAGTGACTCGGCAGCAGTGCAGTGTCTCCTCCGGTGGGTTGCCTCTTGACGGCTTGACATTGACTGCTCCCTGTGGATTGCCGGTGCCGGAGCTGCGACAGGACTGACCGGGCTGTGGCTGTTTACGGGGTGTTGGAATGAGCGGCGTGAGTGCACTGCCTCTGAGGTGCCACAGAGGTTGGGACAGCTAAAAAAAAAAAGTCCCTCACAGGGCCGGATCCAGGGGGGGGGTGCTTTGGTACTACAGCACCCCCCCCCCCCCACCCCACCCCACCCCTTCAGCTAAAAAAAAACAAACCTCTGGCTCAAAAAAAAAAAAAAGAAAGAAAGCACCCCCAGTCCCTCCTTCCCTCTTTCCACTGTACTCTCATATTAAATACAGTGCAAAATTGATAAAACGCTATTAATGTCTCCCCAGCTCACAGAAGATGCCACGAAACAGCTTTTAAAATGTCAAAAACCAATTTTCGGCCGGGGAGCTTTGCCCCCCTGGTACCTCCATGGGGGCTTTGTCCCTAGACCCCACTAGGGCCTAGGCGGCCCCTGGACCCCAGCCTAAAACATTTACCAGCACCCCACCTTACAAACTCTGTGATCCAGCCCTGCCTCAGAATTACTTCTCTTGCAAACCTTAAGTTCTTTTAACATCAGATCTGGAGATATGTGTGAACGCGCCATTTTCATGGTGTTTGTGTTTGAGAATGTGGAAAACAAAAACCTCTGCATGTGGAGAAGGACCTTGTGCCAAGCTCACAAATAACAGAAGTAAGTACCCATGCATCAAGGTTTCCATGACTGACCAGTTCCAGGCTGAGTGCAAAGTTTGAAAGTTTCTCCAGTGTCAGCAAAATCATGGTGGCTGTCGTTGGATGGATGTGGTGGCGCTCTCCGGAGAGAGAGCTCATCCATGTCCGCTCAGCAACTAAGCAGTTATTGTCCTCAGTAGGGGGCTTTGTAGGTGGTGTCCTGTGTATGTTGGATCAGAGCAGGCACCACTGAACACCACTAAAGTGACTCGGCAGCAGTGCAGTGTCTCTTCCGGTGGGTTGCCTCTTGACAACTTGAGATTGACTGCTTTCTGTTGATTGCTGATGCCATAGCTGTGACGGGTTGGGCCAGGCTGTGGCTATGGACTGGAGGATCGGAATGAGTGGCATGGGTGCAATGCCACTGAGGTGGCATAGAAAATGGGATAGAAAAAAAAAAAAGAAGAAAAAGAAAAAGTGTGCAAGTTCACTTTCTCTGTGAAACAGCAGCAGACTGAATGGTTGGACTCACAACTCTCAAGGTGCTCACCACAAGGGACTTCTGCAGTTTTTTTTTAAACTGCTGAAAGTAGCTGGAGGTATGACTGACATTACTTCTTATCGCACCACTCTTTATCTTATTTCAGAGTGATCGGTGCAGCGCTTACGTGTTTACAAAACAAAAATAAAATGCTGATTTTTAAGGAAAGCAAAAAGAAATTTTGATTTCTGTTGTTGTTTAGTCATAACCAACATTATTTTTGTTTCTCCCAGAACAGAACAGCCTCTATTGATGCTAGAGACAGGTCTAGTTCAGAGATGACTATAAGCAGCATCTGATCCTTGTGTGTTTCAGCTTACCCAGTGTTCGGTTTCTACCTGAACAAGACAGGACGGCCCATGGTGTACTGCTGCAGCTGGGTAGCGGCCCAGGTGACGCACAACATCAAGGTAGGTCACCCAGTTCACAAGACAGATGGTAGACATGGAAACCAATATCGAAGTATTTTATACACTGATCTACCAGTAATAACCCAGTATGTAGGGTGAACCGAAATTACAACTGGAAAATAACTGATGTTTGGTCAAACTGTAAATCTGGGTAGCTGTTCTGTGTATAGCCAGTGATTAATATTTGACAGCTAATCAGACATTTCTGTTTGCTTCGACGGAAGTAGCCATGATGGTCTTTGTGAAGTGGAGATTTTTTGTGTTACCAAAGACTAGAGTTAAAGAAATTTTAAGAATAGAAAAGCATTGATAATTGAAAGCAGTGATATGTGCCCTCCTTTCGTGCAGTCAGCTGTCTGAATGTTTGATACACAGTAGGCTCCCTTGATATCGGATTGTCACTTTGACTTGTCAGAGGCGATGTCAGTATTCATGTGACACCACGTCTATAGGAAACACCAAACTTTTGAAAAATGTACATATGTCATATACTTAGAGCTGTCCATAGAGCACACAGATGTTTTCCTGAACATACCAGATTCTCGGAAATAATGCTCCAGCTGTGAATTTAAGGATCCTATGTCTGGGACAGGCTTCACATTCGTATGAGTCATCAGTTGCATCACTTACATCGATATGTCAACAGGCAGGGAGACCTTCTGATGTGGATGGTGACAGCAGCGCCATGGCACACAGCTATTGCAGACATTCACACAGTCCAGAATAATGTAACAGTAACACAGACCACACAGACCCGCTAGTATGTCAAAAAGCATGTTAGCAGACCTGGTTACCCTTATGATTAAATGGTACTTTGTCTGCACATTTAATTAAAGTAACAAATATAACAAACTTCAGAAAAAAAAACAGTGGACAAAAAACAATTTTCGACACAAAGTCCTTGAGCAGTAATTCCACAAGCAGGGTTGTCCTTGGCTTACGGCTGTGTCAGGCTAATTGATATAGGCTGAAACACCAAGGCTACATCAAAATGTTGTTATGCTCTGCATAGTTATGCAGGGATTGTCTTCAGTTGTGACAAGCTCCTAGCATAACATTATCAGTCTCCAAAATCCCCCAAAGTCAGAGTGTGGCTGACCAAATGGCGGGGTAATCAAAAACGGTCACACACGTAATGTTCTCTCCCCAGCTGATGCATTTGTACCATAGTGTTAAAGTACTTTGGCTGTTCGGATGATCCCTGGAGTCTTTTAGCCAGGGTACGACAACAACATCAACAACAACACAAGCAGGGTGTATTTGGTTTTGATCTTTGTGTGCCAAGTGTGGATGCTTTTACCAAAGAGCAACAACTTCTAGCTAACTTTCATCTGCAAAACCTCATCTGGTTGCATGTGCTTCTGCTGTATGCTGATATGCGGGAACAACAGGGACTATGGGCCTTGAAATTCAACAAAACAACACTGATGAGAGAGCATGAATTTGTGCCCAAGTATGCCGATGAATGAGACATGACAGTCAGTTGTGTTTGAAGAACGTATTTCTGCTGTTGTTACTTCATGATCTGGAACATCATCCTTGGCTGTGTGATGATAGGGGAAAAGAAATGTCTCACCCCCCATCTCCTCCTCCCCCTTTTCTTTACAAAAATGTTGAAAATGAACATCCCCCACCTCCTCCTCTCTCCTTGCTTTGAAAGGAAGAGTGTGGAAGATTTTTGTAGAAAATTACTGGTGGAGACAGGGTTGTGAAAAAGTAGGCCAGTATAAGTGTTAGGGTGAACAGGTCTGTGTTACACAGGCCGCCTACATGTACATACTGCAAGCCCATACCAACATTCAGATATGTCAACAGGCTACACATTGGTATGTTGACAAGAAGAAAGCTGATTCTCTCATTGCATTTCGTGAGAGTGTCATGTAGACTTTAGGGTCCGACTTGTTCTGAAAACTTTTAGCCAAAGGCCACTGTCAATACTGTTGACCGAATTGATGGATTTTATATGTCTCAGGTGGACTACACTAGCGTGCGCAAGTTCTGCAACGTGTGGCGGAACTACATAGATGTACAGGACAGCTGGGATAAAGTCAAAGACATCGTCCATTTCTATGGCGCCAATGCCGAAAACTTTGCCAGTTTTTTCAGGACCTGGAGGATTTCTCTGACCCAGATCAGGTGAGGGAGACAGTATCAGTATGTAGCTGAGGAGAGAGTGTGTATGTGTGGGTGATGTTTGTGTGTATGTGTTTGTGTGTGCGTGTGTGTGTGTGTGTGTGTGTGTGTGTGTGTGTGTGTGTGTGTGTGTGTTTTTGTCAGTACAACCATGAGTTAATCTGACAATAGATTGGTTTCAGTGTGTGTGTGCACATGCATATTTAGTTACTTGTATGTGATGCGTTTGTATGCATATATGTGTGTGTATGTATGTATGTGTGCAAATACTGTTTTACATGTTGACAAAGAACAAGAGCATGAAGAGGTGAAAGCTGGTGACCACATACACAGGGTGCATTATGACCGAATTTGGTTCTAGAAGTGTCAAAGTCCAAGTCTGAACACCATGCTTGTTAACAATCTGTTTCGATGACAGTTTTCTGTAAGACGACAAAACACAAGTTAATTCATGGTGGGTTTTGTTTTTTTTTTTTTTTTTTTAACATTTGTCCATTTATTTGAAAAGATCAGTCGTTTTTTTTGTTTGATTTCTTGCAAACTCTGACAGTTTTTTTTTCGAAAGGCAACCACTTTCCTGTGTGTGTGTGTGTGTGTGTGTGTGTGTGTGTGTGTGTGTCTGTCTGTCTGTGTGTGTGTGTTCTTATGATTGCATGTGTGTGTGTCTATGTGGATGGATATGGGAGCAGAGGGGGGGGGGGGGGGGGGGGGGCCTTGCTGGCCTGACTTCCTTACAATTTCCATGAGTTTTTTTTTTTGCTGTCCCATCTTCTGTGCCACCTCAGTGGCATTGTACCCATGCTGCTCATTCCAACACCCCCATCCACCGCCACAGGTCAACCTGATCTGCCACTGCCGCAGCATCCACAGAGAGCATTCTATGTCAAGTCTTCTAGAAGCAACCCACCATTTCTGTGACCTTTGCTTTTCCACATCGGGGACCCCAGTAAAGAAAAGAACATTTAGAAAAAAGAATTGAAATATTATGGTAAACACCCAGTTGACAGTTGATGATGGGACACACTGTGGTGTGATGACATGTTGACAGTTGCTGATGGGACACTGAGCTGTGATGACATGTTGACAGTTGCTGATGGGACACTGAGCTGTGATGACATGTTGACAGTTGCTGATGGGACGTTGTGGTGTGATGACATGTTGACAGTTGCTGATGGGACACTTGTGGTGTGATGACATGTTGACAGTTGCTGACGTTGTGGGGACGTTGTTGTGTGATGACATGTGACAGTTGCACAGTTGCTGATGGGACATTGTGGTGTGATGACATGTTGACAGTTGCTGATGGGACACAGTGGTGTGAGGACATGTTGACAGTTGCTGATGGGACACTGGGGACTGTGGTGTGATGACATGTTGACAGTTGCTGATGGGGGACGTTGTGTGTGATGACATGATTGACAGTTGCTGATGGGACACTGTGGTGTGATGACATGTTGACAGTTGCTGATGGGGACACTGGGGGTGATGACATGTTGACAGTTGCTGATGGGACATTGTGGTGTGATGACATGTTGACAGTTGCTGATGGGACACTGGGTGTGATGACATGTTGACAGTTGCTGATGGGACACTGTGGTGTGATGACATGTTGACAGTTGCTGATGGGACACTGGGGTGTGATGACATGTTGACAGTTGCTGATGGGATATTATGGTGTGATGACATGTTGACAGTTGCTGATGGGACACTGTGGTGTGAGGACATGTTGACAGTTGCTGATGATGGGGATGACATGTTGGTGGTGATGACATGTTGACAGTTGACAGTTGCTGATGGGACACTGTGGTGTGATGACATGTTGACAGTTGCTGATGGGACACTGTGGTGTGAGGACATGTTGACAGTTGCTGATGGGACACTGTGGTGTGGTGTGATGACATGCTGACAGTGACAGTTGCTGATGGGACACTGTGGTGTGATGTGACATGTTGACAGTTGCTGATGGGACACTGTGGTGGTGTGAGGACATGTTGACAGTTGCTGATGGGACACTGTGGTGTGATGACATGTTGACACTTGCTGATGGGACACTGTGGTGTCATGTCATGTTGACAGTTGCTGATGGGACACTGTGTTGTGTGAGGACATGTTGACAGTTGCTGATGGGACACTGTGGTGTGATGACATGTTGACAGTTGCTGATGGGACACTGTGGTGTGATGACATGTTGACAGTTGCTGATGGGACATGGGGTGTGATGACATGTTGACAGTTGCTGATGGGACACAGTGGTGTGATGACATGTTGACAGTTGCTGATGATGGGACACTGACATGTTGACTGTGATGACATGTTGACAGTTGCTGATGGGACATTATGGTGTGATGACATGTTGACAGTTGCTGATGGGGATTTATGGTGTGATGACATGTTGACAGTTGCTGATGGGATACTGTGGTGTGATGACATGTTGACAGTTGCTGATGGGACACTGAGGTGTGATGACATGTTGAAAGTTGCTGATGGGACACTGTGGTTATGGCTGATGAGTGACATGTTGACAGTTGCTGATGGGACATTATGGTGTGAGGACATGTTGACAGTTGCTGATGGGAAACTGGGGTGTGAGGACATGTTGACAGTTGCTGATGGGACGTGTGATGACATGTTGTGCTGATGACATGTTGACAGTTGCTGATGGGACACACTGTGGGTGTGATGACATGTTGACAGTTGTGCTGATGGGACATTATGGTGTGATGACATGTTGACAGTTGCTGATGGGACACTGTGGTGTGATGACATGTTGACAGTTGCTGATGGGACATTATGGTGTGATGACATGTTGACAGTTGCTGATGGGACACTGGGTGTGGTGTGAGGACATGTTGACAGTTGCTGATGGGACACTGGGGTGTGAGGACATGTTGACAGTTGCTGATGGGACACTGTGGTGTGAGGACATGTTGACAGTTGCTGATGGGACACTGTGGGTGTGATGTTGACAGTTGCTGTTGACAGTTGCTGATGGGACTGATGGGACACTGGGGGGTGTGAGGACATGTTGACAGTTGTTGCTGATGGGACACTGGGTGTGTGACATGTTGACAGTTTGACAGTTGCTGATTGGACACTGGGGTGTGATGACATGTTGACAGTTGCTGATGGGACACTGTGGTGTGATGACATGTACAGTTGCTGATGGGGACACTGAGGTGTGATGACATGTTGACTGTTGCTGATTGGACACTGGGGGTGTGACATGTTGACATGCTTGACAGTGGTGCTGATGGGACACTGATGGTGTGATGACATGTTGACAGTTGCTGATGGGACACTGGGTGTGAGGACATGTTGACAGTTGCTGATGGGACACTATGGTGTGATGACATGTTGACAGTTGCTGATGGGACACTGAGGTGTGATGACATGTTGACAGTTGCTGATGGGACATGTTGACAGGTGTGATGACATGTTGACAGTTGCTGATGGGACACTATGTGTGTGTTGACATGTTGACACTGCTGATGGGACACTGGGGTGTGCTGATGGGACTGTTGACAGTTGACTGTTGCTGATTGGACACTGTGGTGTGATGGGACATGTTGACAGTTGACTGCTGATGGACGTTGTGGTGTGAGGACATGTTGACAGTTGCTGATGGGACGTTGTGGTGTGTTGACATGTTGACAGTTGCTGATGGGACACTGGTGTGATGACATGTTGACAGTTGGTTTAAATAACTTTTATTTCAATAAAACAAATGAACAGAATACATTCATAATTGACATTCATAATTGACAGGACAAATGAGCAACAACAAGCCCTAGGCTTATACTGTGCTCAAATAGACATTTACTCAAATAGACATGTTGACAATGATGGGACACGGTGTGAAGTACTGTTGACAGTTGCTGATGGACACTGTGGTGTGAGACATGTCGACAGTTGCTGATGGGACACTGTGCTGTGAGGACATGTTGACAGTTGCTGATGGGACACTGTGGTGTGAACACTGTGACTGTGATGGGACATGTGGTGACATGTTGACAGTTGCTGATGGGACACTGTGGTGTGATGACATGTTGACAGTTGCTGATGGGACACTGTGTGTGTGAGGACATGTTGACAGTTGCTGATGGGACACTGGGGTGTGAGGACATGTTGACAGTTGCTGATGGGACACTGGGGTGTGAGGACATGTTGACAGTTGCTGTTGCTGGGACACTGTGTGTGTGAGTTGACATGTTGACAGTTGTTGATGGGACACTGTGGACACTGTGGTGAGGATGTTGACAGTTGCTGATGGGACATTATGGTGGGACACTGTGGTGTGAGGACATGTTGACAGTTGACAGTTGCTGATGGGACGTTGTGGTGTGAGGGACATGTTGACAGTTGCTGAGGGGACACTGACATGTGTGAGGACATGTTGACAGTTGCTGATGGGACACAGTGTGTGTGATGTTGACATGTTGACAGTTGCTGATGGGACACTGTGGTGTGAGGACATGTTGACAGTTGTTGATGGGACACTGTGTGTGAGTGTGTTGACAATTGTTGACAGTGTGGTGTGATGGGACACTGATGGGTGTGTGAGGACATGTTGACAGTTGCTGATGGGACACTGTGGTATGAGGACATGTTGACAGTTGCTGATGGCTGACACTGTGGTGTGAGGACATGTTGACAGTTGCTGATGGGACACTGTGGGGTGTGAGGACATGTTGACAGTTGCTGATGGGACACTGGGGTGTGAGGACATGTTGACAGTTGCTGATGGGACACTGGGGTGTGTGTGATGACATGTTGACAGTTGCTGATGGGACACTGTGGTGTGATGACATGTTGACAGTTGCTGATGGGACACTGTGGTGTGATGACATGTTGACAGTTGCTGATGGGGGACTTTGGGCTTAGTATCTACGAACAGAAGGCCCAGTTTGGCATGTGGGCCATGCTGGCCTCGCCGCTCTTCATGTCCGTTGACCTTCGCACCATCACGCCAGAGGCCAAGGCCATTCTGCAGAATCGGGAGGTCATCGCCATTAACCAGGACCCACTGGGCGCCCAGGGCATTATGCTGTATGGGGTACGTGCTGTTTGGGAGAAATTTTGGGTGTTTAGTCATTTTTCTGTTCTGTCCCAGAACAGTAATGATAATGTTAGTCATTTGTAAAGCACCTGGCTTTAGTTCTCAGTGTATTCCTGCACTCATAGACTTTCACACACATGCTCACGCACGCACGCACACACACACACACACACACACACACACACACACTCACAGACATGCACACACACTCATACACACACACACACACAGCACACAAGTGACGTATGTCCATCACGGATTATTATCAAGTGCACAGCATAACATACATATATGTGTGTGCACACTCAGACATAGATAAATGCAAGGTTTCATATAACATACATACATGTATATATAGAAATACTTGGTTGTAACATTTTTTTTTAAAAAAAAAAAAACAAACAACCAGGAACAAATTGCAGTACAGCACTGCCCTAGTACTGGCGCTCCACAAGGAGCAGTCAGAATCAACTCTCCCTGCAGCAACTCACCAGGGGAGACAATGCACTGCTGTTGGGTCTCTCTCATTCTGGTTATGTTGAGTTGTGCCTGTTCTGATCTAATGGAACTAATGGAAACATTGAAGCTGTTGTGTGTGTCGATAGTTTTCTGATGGCGTCACTTAGACAGTCCACCACAGAACTGTTGAGAGAGAGAAACAAGGGAAAGACAGAAAGAAAAAAAAGATAGACAAACGACATAGCAGTGTGGATGGGGAAACCATCTGCAGAGACCCAGGTCTCGCCACACAACTGACAGAACTGGAGGAACTCGGTGAACTGTTCTTCAGTGCGATGCTCCAGTAACTCTTCATGGCATTAACGGAGAAGAAGAAGGAATGATCCCTTCGTTGGGCAGATGGGATTAATACTTGCCTGTCTATACAGGGAGTGTCTGCAGGAGTATCAGCCTGCGTGCACAGAAGAATAAGAAGATGATTCAATTAAGCAATGACTGAGAATAGTTTGGTATGGTGACATTGACTTTTTTGTTTGTTTGGGGGTTTTTTTTTTTGTTTTTTTTAGCTGTTTTTTTTTTTAGCTGTCCCATCTTTTGTGCCACCTTGGTGGCAGTGCATCCATGCCACTCATCCGACACCCTGTCCACATCCACACAGCCACAGCCCTCTGCAGCCCTAGCACCGGCAGTCCACAGAACAGTCAGAGACAACCCACTAGAGGAGACACTGCACTGCTGCCTAGTCACTTTGGTGGTGTTCATTGGCACCTGTTCTGATCCAACATATGCAGGACATTACCTGCTAATCCCCCTTCTTACAACAATAATTGCTTAAGTTAGTTGGAGACCGGGCATGAGTGAGATCTGCCTCCAGAGGGTGCCACCACATCTGTCCAGCAACAGGCATCATGGACTCGCCAATACCAGTGACTGATGGAATGAAACCAAGAGTGAGGACATCAAAACTGAGGTTACCATGAGAGCAGGGCATGAAGGGCCACATAATTTGAGGCTTTTTTATGCTGATTGATGAGAATGAAGATGACAAAGATGATGCTGTTGATTTCTATTCCAGTTTGAGTTTGCATCATAGGGCTGTACTCTGTGCTCAGTTTCACGATATATCCCGACATCAGCCAGGCCCAAGAGATACAGACCTGAAATGTTGGTCAGGAAATAAGCAACTCTCTCAGAGACACATCCATTTAGTGGATGAAATTTGACCGAGTGGTCTTCCCACTTGAGCCCGTAGCAAACTCAGATGTTGATATTTTCTGTAATATGATGGTGCTGGTGCTGGACGTTTCTACTGCTTCCTTTCCACACCTTTTCAGCGTCGTTACTCTCACATCACTCATTTTGACTCTTCTGTACATTACCACATCAATGATCCTGCTGTCACAGTCCAGAGTTAGCAATCCACAGGGGAGTTCACAGTATCACACTGTCCAATGGCCACCCGCCAAAGGAGACACTGCTCTGAGGCTGAGTTACTTTGGTGTTGCTGAGTAGTGCATAATCTGATTTAACAAGTGCAGGACACTGTTTCCTAAATTTCCTAGTAGCAACAGTCATTGATTCATTGCTGAGTCAGGGTCTCTTCCTGTGGAGAGAATGTCACCACATCCTGCCGTTGACCAGCGTCATTCATCTGCAACCACTGAAGACATGCACATGAACTGACCCTTGACATGGATGTGGAAGGGAAATGGAAGCTGAGGTCACACAAGAACAGAGCCTGAAGGGCCCCTGAATTGATCTTTTGTTTATATGTGTTCACAAATTTGTAAATCATGAAAACAAACAAAACTAAATAAAACATAAAAAGGTAGAAATGTTGGGGAATAGACCTGAACTATCAAATGCATTCACACCAGTTTGCAACTGATTCTTTTGTCAGGGTGATGGAGGGGGAGAAGTGATATCCTGTATCTAGCATGGTTATTGCTCCCAGTGCGTCCAAGAGCAAGTTTTTCCATGGATGAAATGCAGTCTGCATTGACATGAACATCATTATAAATCAAAGGAGTCTCAAACACACACGTCACTTAGAAATATTTTGATAACTGAAACATGACAGTTGTTTGAAACTGTTCTCTAAGCATGAAGTGTCATTTGATGTATCAGACTGGTTGTTCTCTAAGCATTAAGTGTCATTTGATGCATCAGACTGGTTGAAACTGTTCTCTAAGCATGAATTAAGTGATGTATCAGATTTGAAACTGTTCTCTAAGCATGAAGTGTCATTTGATGATGCATCAGACTGGTAATGTGCCTTGGACCTTGAATGCATGTTTCAAATGACATAATTGCCAGTTCTTTTGTAGGATTAGGACACACATCACTGGCAAGCAGTCAGCGTAATTCATGTGATGACAGTGGGACTGTCATTGGTGTTGAAATTTATGAATTGAGGCGTCTGCTTAAGCACTTTTTCAGCTGTTCTTGAATTGAGATGGGCCACATAGTGTAAGACAGTTTAGTACTAATTTTACGTTGACCAGTGAGGGTGTTACTCTCAGTGATGTTGATTTTTTTTGTGTGTCCTTCCCAGATCTCTGACTCACTTTCTGTGTGGCTGAAGCCTTTAGCTGCCAAGGGAAGTTATGCCATTGCCTTTTTAAATGAAGATGATGACCAAGGGAGAGCAATGCCGTTCAGTCTGCACCTGCAGGACATTGGTCTGACGAGCGCTGGGGGCTACAACGTCACAGACGTGTGTTTAGCAACACATGGATGGGCCAGTACAAGCCGGCCTCTCTCTCAGTGTTCTGATCGACCCCACCAGTATTGTGCTGGTCAGAGCCACACCGCTGTGACACTGTTGTCTTCGCCCAGTGCGAGGAGGACCTCTCTCTGTCTACCTTGTAATGTACTCTGTGTAGACCTCCTTCTGTTTGCCTGTAATGCACTGTGTGTAGTCCTCTCTCTCTGTCTGCCTTTTAATGTACTGTTTGTAGACCTCTCTCTGTCTGCCTTGTGATTTCCTGTGTGCAGACCTCTCTCTGTCTGCTTTGTGATGTCCTGTGTGCAGACCTCTCTGTCTGCCTTGTGATGTCCTGTGTGCAGACCTCTCTGTCTGCCTTGTGATGTCCCTGTGTGCAGACCTCTCTGTCTGCCTTGTGATGTCCTGTGTGCAGACCTCTCTGTCTGTCTTGTGATGTCCTGTGTGTGACTTCTCTCTGCTTTGTGATGTCCTGTATGCAGACCTCTCTCTGCTTTTGTGCACCATGTGTAGACTTGTAATGTACTGTGAGTAGACCTCCCTCTTTCTGCCTTGTAATGTACTGTGTGTAAACCTCTTTGTCTGCCTTGTGATGTCCTGTGTGTAGACCTCTCTGTCTGCCTTGTGATGTACTGTGTGTAGACCTCTCTGTCTGCCTTGTGATGTCCTGTGTGTAGACCTCTCTGCCTTGTAATGTCCTGTGTGTAGACCTACCTCTGTCTGCCTTGTGATGTCCTGTGTGTAGACCTCTCTCTGTCTGCCTTATGATGCACCATGTGTAGACCTGTCTCTGTGCCTTGTAATGTACTGTGTGTAGACCCCTCTCTGCCTTGTAGCGCACTGTATGTAGACCTCTCTGTCTGCCTCGTGATGTCCAGTGTGTAGACCTCTCTCTGTTGCCTCATGATGTCCAGTGTGTAGACCTCTCTCTGTCTGCCTTGTAATGTGCTTTGTGTAGACCTCTCTCTGTCTGCCTTGCGATGTTCTGTGTGTAGAACTCTCTCTGTCTGCCTTGTGATGTCTTGTGTGTGTAGAACTCTCTCTGTCTGCCTTGTGATGTCTTGTGTGTAGAACTCTCTCTGTGTGCCTTGTGATGTCCTGTTCGTAGACCTCTCTCTCTGTCTGCCTTGTGATGTCCTGTTTGTAGACCTCTCTGTCACCTTGTAATATCCTGTGTGTAGACCTCTCTGTCCCTCTGTGTGTAGACCTCCCTCTGTGCCTGTCCTGCACCATGTGTAGACCTCTCTCTCTCTCTGTGCCTTGTAATGCACTGTCTGTCTCTCCTGAACACTGTCGTCTACACCCAGTGTGAGGAGGACCTCTGTGCCTTGTAGCGCACTGTGTGTTAGCATGTCTGTCTGAACAATGCTCCATAGACATGATTCTCTCTTTGTTCAGTGACCTCTGACTGTGTTGTGATAGGTTAATGACAGGTTAACTGACATCCTTCTGGAATCTTGTGGATCACTGTGTATATTCTTTTCATTGGTGATACGCGCACATTCCACGATGATTATGCCTTGTTGATTTGGATCCAGAAATGAACACGTCATAATTACATTTGAAGGCTTTTGCCTTCCTTAAGTTATGTATTTTACTTTTGTCATTCTTGATTTGTATTTGACGTATATAATTCTACATGTTTGTTCATATTTGTTTATTTATACCAAATCTTTTAAAAGTTTTGGTTTAATATGGATTTTTTTTTTAGATCAGTAAAATCCCTCTATCTGTTACAAACTGATTTTCAGTAAAAATGTTCTCTCACGTATAATGAATGGGTTAGGAATAATATTTGTTATCAACTGATATGTTGTTGGTTTTTTTTTTTTTCCATTCCCAGTAACATCGTGAAAGTACAATGGAATGATGCTATTCAGCTTAGCAGTACATTTTTTTTGCACCATGGTCATAATGAGCACTGGCATCAACTTGTGTGAGGCCACAAACTGTCATCAGTTTCTCATGCAGGGGAATGTTATAGTAAGAGAGTTCTGCACATTATATATCCGTTCTTTTGTGATGACTTTGTTGAAATATTTCACCACATGATGTTCATGAATTGTTTAATCTTGATTCAAGTGGTGCAAAGGTATGTGTCTAATTTTGTCAATACGTAAACTATCTGTGGTATGTAAAAAGATTAGGTCAAATGCAGAGAAGCTCTCAAAACAAAGTGCAGAGTAATACCAGCTGCCATTTCGAAGTGGTTAGCATTGCCGACTCCTGTGATGCGTGCAATCCTTTGATCGATAATAGCTGGGTATATAGTCCTTTGATCGAGAATGGCTGTTAAGTATGCTGTCCTTTGGTCCATAATGGCTCTGTTATATGCAGTCTTTTGATCAGTAATGGCTGTGTTGTGTGCGGTCTTTTGATCAGTAATGGCTGTGTCATGTGCAGCAGTCCTTTGTTCAGTAGTATGTAATGTGTGCATTCCTTTGATCAGCAATGGGTGTGGTGTAGCACTCCTTTGAGCAATAGAGGCTGTGGTGTCTGCATTCCATGATCAGTAAGGTTTTAGGTTATGCAGTCCTTTGATCAATAAAAGCTGTGGAGTATGCAGTCCTTCGACCAATAATGGCTGTGTTTTGTAAGCATATCTTTGATCAGTAATGGCTGCAGTGCCTGCAATCCTTTGATCAATAATGGCTGTATATGAGCAGCCCCTTGATCAATAATAGCTTGTTGTATGCGGTCCTGTGATCAATAATGGCTCTGGTGTATGCAATCCTTTGATCCATAATGGCTGTGGTGAATGCAGTCCTTTGATCAGTAATGGCTGTGGTGTGTGCAGTTTTGATCAGTAATGGCTGTGGTGTATGCAGTCTTTTGATCAATAATGGCTGTGTTGTATGCAGTCCTTTGGGTCAATAATGGCTGTTCTGTGTGTAGCAGAATGCGTTATAGTTGGAAGACCCAGAGTCATGGACCGGTGGACCACCTGTCGCTGACACTGAGGGACTTTGGTGTATCATCAGTATCTATCGTTGTTGTTGTTGTTGTTGTTGTACCCTGGCTAAAAGACTTCAGAGATCATCTGAACAGCCAAAGTACTTAAACACTATGGTACAAATGCATCCTCAAGGGGATGAGAACATTGCATGTGTGACGGTTTTTGGTTACCATACCAAGTGGGCAGCCACACTCCGACTTCGAGGGATTTTGGAGACTGTGTTATACTAGGAGCTTGTCACGACTGAAGACAATGCCTGCATAACTATGCAGAGCATAACAACAGTTTCATGCAGCTTTGGTGTTCTAGAAGTACGTATGAATGGAGTGCCACCTCAGTGTGTGGTGGAGGTGACTTTGATCAGAAAGCAGGTAACTCTGTTCATTAACTTTTTGAAGTCCCAGTACGATGCAGTGCAAAGACATGATGAACCTTTCATCAGACAGGGTGTGAATGTGTGTGTGTTCTGTGATTCCGTTTACTGCTGATCTATTCTCTGTCACATCCTGTCCATTGAAAATGTGTGAGATAAAGACATGACATGAGACTTGAATGTGAGCAACTGCAGTAAAATGAAGTTTGTTGTAGAGTGTGGAAATTTCAGAAATAAAATGGGGAAAATGTTCCAGTCCTGATGTGTGATGTGGTGATTTAGAGTGGAACAACACTTTAGCTTGGACATGAAATTCTTCGTCTTTCTGCAGAAAATCCATTGATTTGGGGGTAGAATCAGTCAAAAGTGAAAAAGCTGCTGAGGGAAAAAAGTCCAAAAATCATTCAATAAGATTTGATCAGGGTTTTATGCTACGTGCGCAAAATCTGTTTTTCTGTGTGCGTTGCATTTTTTTTTTTTTTTTTTTTGTCACAAAAAATGGCAGCACAGTATTCAGAGAAATCTCTGAAAGATCAAATTGTGGTTCCCAAAATGGCAGATATAAATGGTGAGAGCACCATGTTAATTGTCAAAATCACTACCACCCTTCCTCCCCCAATATTTTTGCAAACATTTGGGAGATGAAAGCACCTTGTTTTTATGAAATGGAAAAAGAAAACTTTGCTCAGCCTCAAGTTGCTTTCAGACTTTTTTTGCTTTTTTTATTTCATGCATGAGACCAGTATTTTATATGCAGTAACTGCCCATGGATAACTCAGACCTACTTATTAGGAAGATTTCAGCATTTTCCATACACATATTTGCAAAAGTATGAAAATTGTGGGACACATTATACCAAAACTGATCGAAAGTAAAGATGGACAAGAAGTTCTTGAGTAGTAATTATACCTATGGTCTGTAACTGAGGTGGTCTCTCAGTGCTTCAAGTTCAATACTTTTACCTATGAGTGATGACTTTCACACACAAAATCTCATCCTACTCAGTGTGCCACTTTGACAACATGCTCCATGTGCTACCAGCAATGGGGCTACAGCTCCCCAACAATTGAAAGAAGAAAAAAAAAAAAAAAAGAAAGAAAGAAAAAACTGAGACACAAGAGAACACATTTTTTTTCCCAAAAGTCTGTCAATGACTCAGACATTGAAGAATCTTGTGTTGGGAAAGTGAAAGCCCATGGCAACTATTGCAAGATCGATACCAGTATTACCCATTCCATTGAATCAGACATTGTCCACCATCATATTCAAATACACAGTTTTTAAACAAAAGCTCTTTTTGATGCCACCAGTAGCATTGTTATACACACAGGTCGATGACTGGACAAGGATGAGCAGAGTGGCATTGCCTGGTGAGTGCTGAGCACTCAGAAGAAACATGCTGAGTTATGAGAGAAGCAGCCACCATGCCTGGTCCACACAGGTGAAAGAAGGAAATTGGATTCAGAACCGTTCTTTGCCCCATCTGTAATAAGCCCTGCCCAACAACACAGGGACTCTTACACCTGTGTATCCTTACACTTCACTTCAGGTGTACATTGTACCTTGATTACCAAAAGTACTCTGTGTTCTCCACAGCACCACCAAATACTCCAGAAAAGACTGTTTAACAAGTATATTCAGAGTTAATGTGGAAGTTATTTTTCCTGTTATATGTTATCTTGGTATGATGGACTGCACAGTTGTTGAGACGTTCTTGTGCTGCAGTCTCCTGAGTGATGAACGTTTTTTTACAATGTCAGATCAGCTTTATTCAACAGTCATTTGACAGTTGGTTTCGCCCCATCAAAGAACATCGGTAGGTTAGTCTGTTTCTCCTCTGTTCGTCATTAATTTGTATGCTTACACCAAGAAAACACAAACATTTTTTTCTCCTCTGTTCTTCATTAATTGATATGCTTACAACAAGAAAACACAAACACTCAGTACAATCACACCACTATCTGTGAATATCCATACCGCTAAAGGGGGGGGGGGATGTTGGGGGGGGGGGGGGGGGGGGGACTGCTGGGGGGTGATCTACAACATGCTCAATGGATATAACTTTTTTTTTTTTTTTTTTAACTGTCCCAACCTCTCGCTTTTGGAGAAGATCATCCATCCACTACATAGGAGATCTGCTTATTTCAATCTTGTCAGAACCACAGCATTGATTGATGACAATGCTCGTCAGAACACTCAGCAGCGCGGGCAATCCTCATCAGAACATACATCAGTTGATGACAATCCTCAGGAACATACATCACTGCTGACAATCACTCATCAGAACAGTGGCACCCATTGATGACAATCCTCGTCAGAACACCAGCTATTGATGACCCCCTACTGACGAACATACACCATTGATGCGGAGCCTCATCAGAACATACCCTCCGGAGGGACCATCCTCATCAGAACATACGACAGCCCCCATGACAATTCTCGTCAGAACACAGCATTGATGACAATCCTCATCAAAACATACAGACGTTGATGACAATACTCATCAGAACATACATCATTGAGAGCAGGGCATCGGCCACAACACAGCTTTTTTGACAATGCTCGATCAGAACACATGATTGATGATGATGCTCGGATTTCCAACACGCATTGAGACTACAATGCTCGTCAGAACACAGCATTGATGACAATGCTCGTCAGAACACAGCATGATGACTGATCCTCGTCAGAACACAGCATTGATGACAATGCTCGTCAGAACACGCATTGATGACAGTCCTCGTCAGAACACAGCATGTGATGGTCCCAATCCTCGTCTGAACCCAGCATTGATGACAATCCTCGTCAGAACACAGCATTGATGACATGCTCGTCAGAACACTCAGCAGCTCTGGCAATCTTCATTTGAACCCACGACATCCCAGCCATTGATGACTAACCCTCGTCAGAACATACATCATTGATACAACAATCAATCGTCAGAACATATAATCATTGATAACAACAGTCCTTTTGGAGAAGAACATCCAGCAGTGATAGGAGATCTGCCTTTCAATCTTGTCAAACAGTGTTGATAACAATCCTCGTCAGAGCACAGCATTGATGACAATCCTCGTGAGAACACAAAGCTTTGATGACAATCCTAATCAGAACACAGCATTGATGACAACCCTCGTCAGAACACAGCATTGATGACAATCCTCGTCAGAACACAGCATTGATGACAATCCTCGTCAGAACACAGCATTGATGACAGTCCTCGTCAGAACACACAGCATTGATGACAATCCTCTTCAGAACACAGCATTGATGACAATCCTCCTCATCAGAACACAGCACTGATGACAACCTTTATTAGAACACACAAATTGATGACAATCCTCGTCAGAACACAGCATTGTTGACAACTTTTAGAACACACAGCATTGATGACAATCCTCGTCAGAACTCACAGCATTGATAACAATTGTTTTTAGAACACATTGCATGACAATCCTCGTGAGAACTTGCAGCTTTGATGATAATTCCTCGTTAGAACTCACAGCATTGATAAGAAATCTTCATTAAACCTCACAACATTGATAAGACGTCCTCATTAAAATTCAAAGGACTGATGAGAAATCCTCATTAAAACTCATAGCAGTGTTGATGACAACCCTCAAAAGAATACATACCATTGATGACAATCCTCTCTAGAACACATCACTGATGACAATCATCATCAGAAGACAGCATCGATCAGGTGATGACAATCCTTGTTAGAACACATTAATGACAATCGTCAGAACATATCGTTGATTTCAATCCTCACAAGAATAAATCTTAGATGACAATCCTCACTAAAACACATATGACTAATGACAATCCTCTTTAGAACACATCAATGATTACATTTTTTATTAGAGCACATCATTGATGACAATTCTCATAAGAATGCATCATTGATAAACTCCTTTCTAGACCATTTTCATTGATGACAAACATGAATATGTACAAACATCATTGATGACAATCCTCATTAGAACACATCATTGATAACAATCTTAGAAGAACACTCACTCATGACAATCCTAATACAACATAAATCAATAATGACAGTCCTCACTACATTACGTCTGCGATGGCAATACTCATAGGAAGACATCCTTCATGGCAATCCTCACTAGAAAACATAATTGATGACAATCTTGATTACAACATACAGTATTGATGACAATCCTTAGAACACATCAATGATGGCAATCCTCACTAGTAAACATCATTGATGGCAATCTTGATAAGAACATACGGTACTGATGACAACCCTAAGAACACATCAATAATGACAATCCTCATTAGAACACATCAATGATGACAATCCTCATTAGAAAACCTCAATGATAACAATTTTTATTGGAGCACACCATTAATGTCAGTCCTCACTAAAACATCAATGAGGCCTACCCTCACTAGAACACAGCTTTGATGACAATCTTTCATCAGAACAGACAGCATTTATTGCTATCCTCATAAGAACACAGCATTAATAGCGATCCTCATTAGAACACATCGTTGATGACTATCTTTATCAGAACATATCACTGATGACAATCCTCACAAGAATACAACATTAATGATAATGATCATCGGAAGACATAGCATTGAAGACAAGCTTCAGTAGAACACAAAGCATTTTATTTCAGTCGTCATGAGAACACACAGCATTGCTAGCAATTCTCATTAGAAAACACATCATTGATGGACAATCCTCATTGGAACACATCATTCATGACAGTTCTCACCAGAACACATCATTGATGGCATTCCTCCATTATAACACATTGTTGATGTCAGTCCTCATAAGAACACATCCTCAATGGCAATCCTCACTAGACCACATCATTGATGACAATCCTCATTAGTGCACATCGTCAATATCAGTCCTCATAAGAACACACATCCTTGATGACAATCCTCACTAGAACACATCATTGATGACAATCCTCACTAGAATACATTGATAGCAATCCTTACAGAACACATCATTCATGACAGTCCTCACTAGAACACATCATTGATGGCAAGCCTCTCTAGAACAAGTCGTTGATGTCAGTCTTTCTGAGCACACATCATTGACGACAATCCTCAAATAAACACGTCATTGATAACAATCCTCACTATAACACACCGATGAAGTAATCACTAGAACAATGGAAAACACAACATTAATGATAATGCTCATTAGAACACACATAATTGATTACCATCCTTATAGGAACACACAGCATAGACAATTCCCATAAGAACATACATCATTAATAACATCCTCATTAGAACATTCTTCATCAATCGTAATCCTGATTGGGGCAAACAGCATTAATGCCAATCTTCACTGGATCACTTCATTGATGAAAATCCTCTTTAGAACACATCATTGACAACAGCCCTCATTTGAAAACATATGACAATCCTCACTGGAACAGATCAATGATGGCAATCCTCATTAGAACATGAAGCATTGAGGACAATCTGTATAAAAACACAGAGAATCGACGGCAGTCTTCATAAGAACATAAAACATTTACGACAGCCCTCGTTAGGACACAGCATTGGATGATGTCTTCCCAGAAAACTGGACAGAGTCTGCAACTTTGCCCTTATTCCAGAAGGGTGACGTAGACAACCCTAAGAAGTACAGGTGTATCTCTTTGGGTCGATGTTAGCAGTAAAGCGTATAGTACTGTTGTTAACAACAGATTGCAGGAATAGATTGAACTTAATAATATCACGGGAGGGCATCAGGCTGAATTTAACATGTTGAATTTAAAAAATAGAAAAAGGTTTTTCTACTATCGACCATATATGTTTACCTCTTCTTCCGTTCGTTCAGAAACAATTTTCATTGAATCGTAAATTTTATGTTGCCTTTATTGACTTTGAAAAAGCCTTTGACTTCATCAACAGAAAGCTTTTATGAACTATATATATATATATATTTTTTTTTTTTTTTTTTTTTTTTTTTTTTTTTTTAAATGGTGTCAAGGGGAAA
>JADBJO010001080.1:107500-230000 GCA_016801955.1 Conus betulinus
TTTTTTTTTTTTTTTTTTTTTAAGTCTGTTAGAGCTACTGTGGAAACTGGTCCTTTCTATTGCTATAGTTCCAAGACATGTTTTTTCATAAAATTAGTGTTCCTTTTTCTCATATTTACAATAATGATACGGTATTGTCAGTGGCACAGATGCACAAACGAAAAAATTTTTGTAAAGTAAAATCCCAGTGGTGAATTATTGATTGCATGTTGAATAGACCACCCATTCTCTTATTTCCAACATAATCATCCTGAGTACGTAAGGTAAGGTAAGGTAAGGTAAGGTAATGTTGCTTATAGCCCAGCCGACTGCGAAGGGCCATATCAGGGCTGTCACCACACTGAAGTCAACTCACAAATCATTCATTCACACAACCCTTTGAAATACATCTTTAAAAAAACACACCGAAAATGTTGTTAAAAATCTTTCTACTGTAAAAATCTCTGATCAGATGAAAATATTAATCTCACATTATATTAGTCACATCAGGTGGAACATCTGTGAAGAAGGTTTTCATGGAATCTGCAGTAAAATGTTTTGTCTCGCATCATGCAAGTCCCAACACTCTGAAAGAATATGTGTCATTGTGAGTAGTACATGACATGGAATGCACCATGGAGCTTCTCTTCACTCTTTAAAAGGTACAAATGTGTAAAATACAAATGGTCGGTGTGAAGCCGGCATAAAACCACCATTTCTTCCTGCGACCACCAGAGGTTGATGAGAGGAACTATTCTGGTTGGACGAATCTAAAAGAGTTTGTTACCTGTCTGTGTATTCCAGTTCTCCTGCCAGAGGTATATGACATGATCATTAACTTTTGGTTTTAGATCTGTGTAGGGGATAGATATGTTAGACAGTTTCCCTGTTGTGGCATTCTTGGCCAAACTCTCAGCCATTTCATTCCCTCTGATGCCAACATGACCGGGAACCCAAGCCAGAACAATGCTGTGATCTTCCGCCTTCACCGAGGTAAAAATTAAAAAAAAGTGTAGAAGTTCAGGATGAAGGAGGTTCCAAAGCTGACAGGGAATCCAGTGCTTTGAGTTCATATCAATGGTAAGAAATAACATGGTTTCATCAGTTATTTCCATAGACACAATCAGTCTTTAATTGTGGTCTGTAAGGAGATAAGGTGTACACATAAACAGTTAAGTCAAGATCTGTTCCTTTCCACTTCTGATTTATTCTCCAGTGTTGAGATTCAGTGTGTGTCTGTCAACAGTCGAACTTGAAGAAGACAACACTGGCAGGAGGTGGGCGGAAGAAGACAGGCCCCAAGTGTGAGCTGACGGAGGAACAGAAGCAGGAGATCCGGGAAGCCTTTGACCTCTTTGACGCTGATGGATCAGGAACGATTGATGCCAAAGAACTCAAAGTTGGTTGCTATAATGAGAGTTTATTATTTGAAATTTATTTCTGTTTGAAATCAAATTAGATGGTACAAATTTGGAAAACTATGAACATCAGAAAATGTGTTAGAACTTTGCAACAACAAGAAGCATCATGGCCAAGGTACATGTGAACAGCAGTTGATAGAATTTCATAGTTTGTAGTGATTTTCTTTCATTTTTTTTTCTTCTCGTCAGTGTTGTTTTAGTTGAAGATTTTCAAACTTAATGTTCAGTCCAGTGAATGTTGATTGGTGTTGTTTTTTTTCCCCAGGATCAGAATACATAGTCAAAAACTACCCACCCACAGGTCTTATCACTGGGACTAATGAAAGTGGAAAGACAGCATGAAAACAATTAATCACAGTTTATAAACTGTTCATTTCGGAACTGTTCTCTGTGGTGCCAGTCTATCAAACTCTGCCTGGACAATTTGGTTGTTGCGAGTTCTTACCGATCAGAGGGCATGGTTCTCACACAGGAACTTGTTTGACTCACTGGTGCACAGAGAAAAGACCCAAGCCTATCGGCTAAATTTGTCATGAAAAAATGCCAGTGGGCAACTCTTTGCCCTGAATGAGACTTCCCTCAACAAAGTTTTGTGCCCCATGCACTTTCTCCCTCCATAACAGAGAGAGAACAAAAAGAAAGCAAACCATGTTTGATTGCTTCCCTTTGTGATATAGATTCAGGCTAGACATTTACCAACTGTGATTCATTTGAATGCAGACATCGCATATTGTTGACAGTCATCAGTAATGTTCATGTACAAACTGCATTCCATTTTGTCCAGTAATGTTCATGTACAAACTGCATTCCATTTTGTCCATCAATCATTGAGATATAAAACACAAATATATCTGCACTAAAGAATGCAGTAGAAGCAAAATGATGAAATCACACATTATCATTCTATCTGTTCAGTTATGTATATAATAGTCACATTTTCCTTAGAAATTGGCTGTGAAAAGATGGAAGCGTCATGGGATGTATGCTGTGTTTGTTCACAACAGGTTGCCATGAGAGCACTTGGTTTTGAGCCCAAGAAAGAGGAAATCAAGAAGATGATTGCAGAAATTGACAAGGAGGGCACAGGTGAGCACGGTGGATATCAGTAAATGACATGCAACATGTTCTGTGATTGTGTGACATGAAAGAGGCAAAAACAAGCACTTCATGGTCCATAGACTCTGTGTAGTGGTGTACCTACCATGTATAATTTGTCGTTTCTTAGCTGCGGTCTGAGGAGGAGGCAAAGGGTAAGGTGAAAATGCGATTACTGATATTGAAGGAACAATGAACAAACGTAATACATGTAGCTATAGAAAGAGGAAAGTATCTTTTTCAGCATGATCAGGACTCGGCAAAGTAGCAATAAAAATGTTGGTTAGATCAACCGCCCTGGGAAATGTGGATGAAATAATGGCAAAACCTCCATCTTTAAAACATCCTTGTAAATGTCGTTAAGATTCTAAGGCAAAGTGTACTTGTGACTGTCAGTTGGATTAAGGCAAAGTATCCTTGAAAGTATTAGTAGGATTAAGGGAAAGCATCCTTGAATGTATTAGTAAGATTTGGGCATAACGCCCTTGTAAGTGTCAATAGGATTAAGGCAAAGCATCCTTGTAAATGTAATTAAGGTTAGGGCAAAACATCCTTTGATGTGTTGTAAGATTATGGTAAATTCTTCCTGACAGAGCAACTGTACAAGTGGTAGCAAGATTTGGGTAAATATCCTTGTTAATGAAAGTGAAGTAAAAGTAGTGCATCCTTCTAAATGTTTTTACAATTATTAAAGCAAAGTGTCCTTAAAGCATTATTGTAAGTGTTGTTAGGATTATGGCACAGCAACATAGGTGTGTGTGTGTGTGTGTGTGTGTGTGTGTGTGTGTGTGTGTGTATGCATATTGTATGTGTGTGAATATGAATGAATTAAGCATCTTTATTATTTGTAGGGCAGATTAAAGCAAAGTATTGTTGCAAGTAATAATAATATTACAACAAAGCATCATTATTAAGTGTTCATTTGATTACAGTAAAGCATTAGTGTATCCGTTTTCAGTTTCAGATATCTTTCCCGACACAGAAATACACTTTGGAAAAAAAGAAAATTCCAGCGGTTGTAAAAACAACATTTCTTGACAGAATCTGTGTTCAAAAATGAAACTTCCATAGCCACATTCATAATTAAGAGAAAAGAAAAAGCTTCCTTCCAAGACACCTTGCACATCATCCATGTTGTAGATATACTGAATAAGGCACCAGGGGAAAAAAAAAAACTCTCCTCTGGCAAAGCACACTGGCAAGTGTTAGCCATTTGAAGATCACAATCCTTTTCAGTACCAGAACTGCAAACAGACATCCGAATCTTACCATGCTGATGTATTTCCCTCATAGGCACCATAGACTTCTTCAACGATTTCCTGACCATCATGACCCAGAAGATGAGTGAGAAGGACGCCAAGGAGGAAATCCTCAAAGCTTTTCCGCTTGTTGATGATGATGAAACGGGGAAAATCTCTTTCCGCAATTTGAAACGGGTGGCAAAAGAGCTGGGAGAGAATCTGACTGATGAGGAACTGCAGGTGAGTTACGATGATCCTGGCATTGGCTGGTTTTACTGTGTTGACAGTGTGCACCCAAAAGGGACTGGTAGATTATTCCTGGATCTGATTTGGCGTCAAAATGTTGCTAATTATCTATGTATAGCTACACTCTTTAAAAAGATAAGATTTTACTTTTTAAGGAAGGTGTGTTGGATGGGCCTGGAGGGGTAGGGGGGGATGAGGATTTTGTTTTGTTTGTTTGTTTGTTTTTTTGTTTTTGTCCAGCAGTGTAATTGGAAAAGTTAAGTTGAATATTTGTATTGGTCTTATTTGATGCATGAAATTTCTGTTTTCATTCTTCATTGTTCACATTCTTAATTTTCAATGTGATATTTAGAAGTCGGGAAAGATTATTTGTGATGTTGTTTTTCTTGGGATAAATCCACCGAGAAGCATTTAAAATCTTGGTTTTCTTTTGATGTTTTTGTTTGTTTTAAATTGAGGAACCTTGCAACTTTCTTGTTACTTCATATCACAGTCTGTAATGATTGATGCACATGCCAGAATGAATAGAACAAAAAGATGTTGGTTATATCCCATGACATGGATGTGGGAATATTGCTGCAGGAGATGATTGATGATGAGCGGACAGGGACGGGGATGGAGAAATCAACCAGGAGGAGTTTCTGCGCATCATGAAGAAAACCAGTCTCTACTAGACTGACATGGGTGCCACGTACAAGGCGTGTGTCACAGGGTCTTCCCTCGCTTACAGACAGGCGAGCACACACACACTGCTGACTTCTGACACCCACAAGCAGGGTAATCATATAAGACACCTTCAAAGGAAAAAATTATTATCTGAAGATATTGATGCATATAATAATAGTGTTAAATTACAAGCACAAGTCCTGTATGGGAGTAAGGGCTTGATAAACTCAAAGGGGAATTCGAGTGGGATAGAAGAGAACGAAAAAAAAACAAAAAAGAATTCATAGATCAGGGGATGGAAAAGAAAAGGAGGCAATCAAATCATAAATGACTTTAAATCTGTTGAATTTCTTGAGCGGGATCACTTGACAGAAACTAGGTTCACCAGAGGTAAATCAGCTGACATCATTGAGAAAAAGTGGGTCAGCAATATATAGGCTACATTGTGTAGAATGTTGTACCAATGAAGAACTCTCTGTCCTTATCTGCTTTACATGTAAATGTCAGGAAAGGTTCATTCATCAACCACTCAGAGAGGGCCTTACCTGTCTTGTCACAGCAAAACAATGATTGGTTACTTTGAAAATTTTTTTTTTTTTGTATATGGAAAGATCTTATGTAATTCTTTAAGTGTGAAAATGTCCATGATTACTTGTGGATGGGGCATGGAAACGAATGTGGAGGTGCAGTGGGAAGAGGGTAGAGGGGAAAGAAGGGGACAGAGGGAGGAACTTTTAGGTTTTGTTGTTCTGATACAAGGGATAGTCGACAGGTACGGATGTTGAAATATCAGTTTTATGAACATTAAGAAAAAATAGTAGTTTCAAAATGAAATGATGAGAAATATTTCAGTTGCATTCACTGTGATGTCAGTGTTATGCGATAACTTTAAGGAACAATTGTTTGCCAAGTTGTTGACAGAGACGTTTTACTACCAGTGTCTGCTATGGTTCTTTGTTCTTTGGGATTTGTGACATCTTGCTCATTTTAGACTGCATGATAATTTTTCATCAGTTATCTACTCTTCCAACATGTTAGAGTTTGTACTAGTACCAGACAGAGATTTGTTCAGTTACTGTTATTGGCTTAGATTTGAAAAAGAACAGCAAAACTTGCGTCTTTGCAAGTCAAAGACTTACTCTGTAGGTTATGTGACAATTCACAGTAAAGGACCACAAGGAAAACAAAAGACGCTTCTCTCTGTGGCCAACAATTCATTGATTGTCCAATAGGAGACTCCCTCCCTTTTTCTGGTACAATCTCCCTTCCTTTTGGGATCATTTTTTTTTTTTTTTCCAGGTAAAGTCTGCCATCCACTAAAGACTAATTTCTTAGAAGTTCTGGGCGACTTTGTTGAAAGGTACCTCTGTACAGTTTTTGCATAGTTGGTGGTGATCAGGGAGAAACCATTGTGTGCATGTTTTTTTTTTTTTTTCTTTTCTTTTTTTTTTTGTTGTTGTCATCTCTTTCACGGGACCAGTGTGATGTGAAGCGTATCGTGTCATTGTCTTTTGTTTGATTGTTCTCCATAGCTATTTTTTTGCAGAGGTGGTGTAAGTGTTTGAATGTGATGTGGTGTATTGATAATTGCTGCCAAACTTATGGACCAGAATTGCTGAGAGTATATGTGGAAAGTGGCATGTATGGGTTAAGTTTGCAGGGTGGTTCTTTATGTCCCTGGAAATTACCCCGAGATAACATGCGCTAAACAGTATCTCATGAATTTGTCCAGCTGTCCTTGGAAACACGTTTCGATCTTTCCTGTCACCCTACCCCACCCTCCCCTCCTCTTCACACTCCCCTCCCATTTGCCACTGGCATGGACTGAATGCATGTACAGCGTTTAAATTTTCATGTGTTTTTCGTATTATCTTTGAAGACAGTTGAAGTGTGCGTAAGAGTGTGTGTGTTGTGCAAGTGTCTGCACTTCCAGACATACTGAGAAAGAAAGAGCATGGGATGTATACGATTCTCAGCTTTTTGTGCATTTCAGTAATGGAATATCACTGCTTGCAAAATGGGTATTTTAATGTGTGTTATGATACTAGTGCATGAAAATAAATTCTCCTCAAGCCATTTGTGTTTGCTGTTTACAAAAAAACGTTTGTCTTTTTTCCTTTGTGTTCTTTTTCTGTGTGTGTGTGTATCTTTTCTTTCTTCTGGAAAGTAGGTAGAGAGTGTGAGGTAGTTTGCTGTTGACAGAGCAGTAGTTCCATAGAAAGAGAAATGCCAGACAAGACAAAAAGAGCTCTGAACTTGTATAGCTATTTCCTGTAACGGGGCCAGTGCTTACACAAAACGGTATTCACTTGCACATACATCCCAGACCCAAACTAACTTTTCTGAAGATCCTTTTTGACAGATGTGGAACTCGAGACTTTGCAGATATGCCATCTGCACACACATGCACGCAGACACACATTCACACACACACAAGTGCATGCGCGCGCGCACACACACACACACACACATGTACACACACTGTGAGTCGCCTTACACCATTGCCTCATGGTCAAATGAAGCATATAAAAGGGTAGAAAAATCCTCACAAGAAATTCAGCTAGGAGGAAAGAACAGTCTGCTGTTTCAGCATTAAGTTGCACCTGCATTCACCACACCTACATGTTCTTAAGTGCAGTGTGTTCAGATAACAATCCTGTGCCTCTAAAGGGTATGGAAAAAGGTCGCCAGTTGCGAGCGAGTCTACAATTCTCAGCCAATCAAAGGCAAAGCCAGACACATTAGTACTTTTATCATTTATACAACAGTTGAACATCATGTTGCATGTTGGTCATTTCTTTTTTTTTTTGTTTCAATAACCCACAGATCTTCTGCACGCACATACCTATACACCTGCAGGAGGTTCATCCAGTATCAGGTTTGCACATTGGTTGACCTGGAAGATCGAAACCATCCTGCTCCACATCCCTCCCCTCAGACAATGCCATCACATAGGCCTCCTTCCCTTAGATTGAGAGGCAAACCTCACAAGTCAATTATCAGACACATCGTTTCAAGGGGGTGTCTGCATAAGTGACTTGCAGCCTCTTTCCATTCATACAGGGCCCTTCTGCAGGTACCCATCGCACACTCACACACACATAAATATATACACTCGCATACACACAAACAACACACGCAGACTAGCGCAAAAAAGGCCATTCTACCCGCTTCTTTATTACCAGAGCAAGTTGAGATTGGTGTTGTCTCCTGGGAGTATATTATGTAAGAAAGGAAATCTTTGCTGGTCATATGTTTCTCTCTTTTTGGAATGCACCCCAGAAAAATGCCCAAGAAAAATGGCTCTGATTGTCTCTGGTTTACATTATCTGTGCCTGTTATGAATAAATCCTGTTTGCTTTTCTATACTTGGTTGTTTCACACTGACTTACTCAAGTTTTGCTGTATATGTTTTACACAATTGTTTCACATGATGTTAAGTTACCCGATGATAGGCAACAGAAATGCTAAATAATTTCAGAAGCCTAATGAAAGACACGGACCATGTTTCCAGGAATTATATCTAGAATGTTCTATGCAATTTGATTGAATATACTATTTCATGGCTCTTGAACTTTCTCGCATATGCCATGCATTTTGATTGGCAGTAGTAAGCCATTATTCTCAAATTGTCAATTTCCTTATAAGGATGTTCAAGAGTCATTCATGTATGAATTTTGATGGAACTGAAAGAGAGCCTTATATTTTGGTGACCATTGTAACAGTCATATGAAGATGGGATTCGAACATCTTCAGCTGGAAGTAAAGACCTTCACCTTATTACCAGAGCCATCCTTTCTCTGTCAGGATCATATTTCAGAACCAGCTCTTGTCCTTCACCTCCCTCAGCTTTGTACATCCACTAAAGGATCTTTACAGTACAGCAGTTTGATTCTGTGTTTTTAGCAGTACCATGTTCACTCTCCTAAAAAGTATGTCACAGCAAATTGCTTATAGCTACATTGCCCATTGTTATTGAAGGATGCGATGAAATGGGATGTTCGATCAGTACAAACTCTACCCAGGTCATTAAGGATGTATTATTTGGGCTGGACATGGAGTAAGTTTGAAGTCCACTATGACATCAAGGGTGCATCACACGGGGTAGCCTTCACTCTCTCTCTCTCTCTTTTTCACCTGGTGTCCAGTGTTTTCATGTGTCTGTGGCCCATTCTTCTTTGTTCTAAAAGATTTTTTTTACAGTTTTATGTCTAGTCACAAGTTATAACATGTCAGGTTTTTGGTTGTGTAATCTGGGGACCAGGTGGTGAGACTGTACACACTGTCCGGGCCGGAGAGAACAGGTGCCCTTTCCACAGCATCTTTTGACCCATATGTATAGATAATGTTGTTGTCACATTTAAATGTTTTTCATTATTTCTTAACCTTTTTTTTTATTCAACTTGGGGTGACAAATGATGGGATTGTCCGTGCTTCGACCACAGCCTGGTTTAATACAATTTTAGGAATTCATTTTAATCGTAAATGTATATATCAATATAGATATATTCTCCTCCCCCCCCCCCCCCCCCCCCCCCCAAAACAAGATCTTTCCCCGCATGCGGTGATAGCCCTGAAAATCCATTGTGTGGTCGCCTGCGTTATGATGACAACACTGACAAAACATAAACAAACAAACAGACTTGCTGGTAGTGAAAGTCCTGGTCTGAACCTATACCTTCAGCTGGTCTTTAAAGTTCAAAACAAATCTGGTCAGATGAACATCCTAAGTTTTAGGAACTGAGCTCACCTTGCTCAACCTCATACACTGTACACCTGATTTCACACAGCTACGCAGACAGTTTTCCTTTTTTTTTTTTTTTTTTTTTTTTGTTTAATTGAATGAATGCTGTGAGCTGTAAAAAGTTGTTTTCACAGTAACATTCTTCAACACTCATGAGCTTGTAAAAATGGTACAAAACAGAACAAACATACCACCATGATCACAAAACTGGTTAAATAAATCACAGACATATACCTAAACTGTTCACATGTACTTGTCAATAAAATCAACAATTAATATTTGTGAATCACAGTTACATGATAAGTCCATAATTTTTCTTACACATGTAATTCAACTTCAACTGGTTGTCGAAGTAATCACAAAAACATAAATCATTTTGTGTACCCGTAGATCATCACAGAAACATACTATTGCATTATTCATATGCAACAGGAATCACATATCCATTTCAATCACAGCAATATTCAATTAAAGCTTTTTTTTTTCAAAATCATGTGGCATAAACTGAGAGCTTCATCAAATGACATAAACATAATGCAATCATAATATGACTGATTTTTGTTAAAATCAGTTGATATCAGGTTGATGTATTTTTTCCAAATCTGTAGATGTAAAGCAGCTGCCAAATCATTTGATAACTTTAACAAATAGAACAGACTGGAGCCTTACTGAAAACATGCCAAACACAAATTAGCATACAAAGCATGGTGCAAACTTCCGTCTCCTGAAGTCCTGACAAACAGACACAGAGTGTGCTGCTGACAGCCGTCTGACTGATGTTCTTTTAGTGCACTGATGTTCTATTTGTTACGTCTGAAGAAAAACGGGTTTATTGACAGTTGACTTCTCCATTTTGCACTACACATTAAAAAATGACTACACCCTGTTTTGTATGTTTACTTGTATTTTGGCTTACCACATGCAATGCAGTCTTAACATGCCTGAATCTATCGGCATGCATACGTCGCACAGAGATCGCAGATGGAATAACGTGTGCAGCACTCACTCCATCAGACACAGGAAAGATTGCAGATGGAACAGCAGGTACTGTGCTCACTCCATCAGACACCGGAAAGACAGTGGATGGAATAACAGGAACAACACACACTTCAACAGACATAAGAAAGATTGCAGATGGAACAGCAGGTACAGTGCTCATTTTACCAGTCACAGGAAAGATTGCAGATAGAATAACAGGAACAGAACTCGGAGGAAAGACTGCAGATGGAACAGCAGGAATAACGCTCACTTCATCAGACACAGGAAAGACAGATGGAATAGTAGGAACAGCGCTTACTTCATCAGACACAGGAAAGAGGCAGATGGAATAGGAAGAACAGCACTCACTTCATCAGACACAGGAAAGAGGCAGATGGAATAACAGGAACTGTGCTCATTTCATCAGACACAGGAGAGATTGCAGATGGTGAAGCATTCATTTCATCAGACACAGGAAAAACTGCAGAGGAAACTGCAGGTACAGCGCTCATTTCATCAGACACAGAAAAAACTGCAGAGGAAACAGCAGGTACAGCGATCATTTCAGCAGAGACTGCAGATGGAACGGCAGGTACGAGAGACATGCAGATGGAACGGCAGGTACGGCGCTCATTTCATCAGACACAGGAGAGACTGCAGATGGAACAGCAGGTATAGTTGCTCATTACAACAGGCAGAGGAAGTGACAAGAAATACTTTAACAGGAAATGCAGGAACAGCCCTCACTGTGACTGGGAACAGAGCAGGAAGAGGCACAGTCCACTTCATCCCATAATTGGAAGAACCCGCAAGAAACAACAAGACCAACACTCTCACTCACAAAGACAGGAACAGAAAGGCTGCAGAACAAAAAGCTGGATTTACAACCAATCATCTTGAACTAAAGCAACAGTTGTATAAACAACTACCTAGCCTCCGGGACAAGTAATGCACCTCACACACAGCAGCGACAGACAGAACGGGAACACAACATTAACTACCACAGCTGAGGGACAGAAACCAGTCAAAACTGAGATCAGTACTGTTGGCTGGGGGATGTTGGATCATCTCAGGGAGCTCCTGGCAGCTTGACTTCATTGTAGGTGATCTTAAAGAAGGGCTCCACAACATGCAGGTACCAGTACATCTGGTTGTAATACAGATAGAACTTGCCCTCCACAACGACTTCCCAAAACGCTTCCAGGAGAGACAGGACTAGTTTGGGCATGGACTGGTGAGACTGGAGTGGCGGTAGAAGGCGCGGATCTCCTTGGCCAATTTCTTGTTGCTGAAGACAGTGGATGCATTTCCCAGCAGCACTGGCTCGCTGCTGTAGATGTTCATGCGGGTGTAGTTGAGGTGGACGCTGTAGTTAAAGGTGGCACCATACTCGTACATTTTCTGGTAGGCACGGAGTACCCAGCTGGCACATTCCCAGGCTTCAAAAACCACAGGCGGCCATCTGAACAATGCATGGACAGTCCCTCTCAACGATAGTGTGTGTGTGTGTGTGTGTGTGATGTACTCCTGGTTGCACTCAACAGCAGTAAAGTAGGAAAGGGTGTGATGTGTGTGTGTGTGTGTGTGTGCAGCTAAAAGCAGAATTATTTTCACTCCTGAGTAAATGTTAAGATTTGGAATACTATAACTATCTCTAAGTAAGAGAAAATTCTAAACAAAACACATACACAATCTATAAATCTGTGACAGTCAAATAATACATATTTTTATACAATGTTTCATTTTTCTGATTTGCTGAGAAAAACGTATGAAAAGAGTAATATTGACGGTACAAATGTCCACTATTTCTAACCACCACACCTCTTTCTGTTTTTCTTTTGTTCTCCCTCCAAACACCCACAATCTCCCAACCCAGCCCCACCCAACATTGCAAATGTCTTACTTGTTTTTCGTGGATAGACCAGGTTTCATAGTAGACACCAGTGTTGTTGTGTCATACTCTGTCCAGTTGGCAAAGCGGGTTGAAGGTTTCCCCTGCAAGCCACATCATTTACACACAGCAGATGAAACGCTGTCTGAACAGTTACTTCATGTATACATTCCAGATGAAATGCTGTCAACACAGTCGGATCATATACATATGAATTACAGTCTGCACAGTAACACATCATATATATATATATATATATATGCATACATATCAGTTAAAACACTGCACAGTACCATCATATACACACAGCAACTGCAACACCCCACAGTGACATCTATACATACTGCACTGGAACACTTCCTGCACATTTATACACACATCAAGTACACATATCAGCTGAAACACTGTCTCCTCATTTACACACATATCATGTACACACATCCACTGACACACCCTCACTCTGCCTGCACATTTAAACACACAGAAAGCACACATATCAGGTGAAACCACCTGTACATTTTCACACTTTATGTACACACATCAGCTAAACGCTGCTCCTCCACACAGACACTGACTGACTGACTGAAACCATTTACTGTCAGATTAGCAACCACACAGACACAGACATTATGTTCTCACTTCAAGCCCATACACATGTACATGCACATTTACACATACTTGACAATGTACAAACTAATGAACACAAAAACAAGGATGCCATATACTTACATGAATGTGTACATACACACAATAAAAGCATACCACACAGACATCACCTCACATGTACACCACATACATCAATACATGCATATGCACACAGCAGTTTCATTCACATGTGTATGTGTGCACACACACACACACACACACACACACACACACACACACACACACACACACACACACACACACACACACACACACACACACACACACACACACACACACACACACACACACACACACACACACACACACACACACACACACACACACACACACACACACACACACACCACCACCACCACCACACACACACACACACACACACACACACACTCATCACCTGTCATCGTGGCCACCTTCACCAGAGTTCCATTCTGCCTCCAGTGCTGCTCATCGATGCCGTCGTAGATGCAGGCAGCGCCTTGGTTGCACCACAGCAGTGTCTCATTGCTAAGGAGATGGGGGAAGGTGCAGTTGAAGAGCTGGAAGAGCTCATACCACTCCATGGTGAAATTGGCCCCGGACTGGACGTGGTGAAATCCGATGGCATGCATGATGTGCTGTAAAAACAACATACACTGCACATGTGACCATGGTTGGGGCAGTTTGGAGGAGTAGGAACAGGGGGGAGGGGGGGGGGAGTGGAGTGGAGGGGGCAGGACTGGACAGGCTTCCACTTCCCATATGCCATGATCTACCCGATTCCGGAAAAGTTAGAAACAACTCAAAAAATTTTTCCCCCCAAACATATGAGGACTATCAATTTTGACATATGTGTGAAATCATTCCAAGGACACCCTAACTCACTGCGGCCCCATGATTAAGTGATTATTGTCATTAGTAGGGAGCTTAGTAGTAATACATACCTACATGGGTTTTTTTTAACTGTTGATGGTGAGAATACCACAGTATTATAGACCATAGTATTCCTCCATTTCATGCCAAGGGAGAACCCACACAATCATCTGAGTGCCACTGATGAGTCCAAATCAGCGTATGAAAGGCCTCTGGGCAGGCGAAAACAATGGTTCTGTGGTCTACATGGACTATGACCACTGTCATGGGCTGCTAGTGAAGAAACTGTCATGGGCTGCTAGTGAAGAAACATCATATATTCAATCTACACTCTCTTTTTAATTCACGATCACTTTCTCTCACAACCCTCTCTCCTTCTTTTTTCTTTTCTTTTTTTTTTTAATCTATGTCATTTCATTGTAATGACAGAGGAATCATCAGCCTGCACCTGATTTCCCTGACTCTTTATTTGTTCAATAGATGAAGAGAGAGAGGGAGTATAAAGGAAAAGGGAAAAAAGTCAGTGAAGCGGTGTAATTTCACTGAGCTATCACCATACACGTGGGTTGTATTTGTTGCTGAAATCCTGTTTTGTCTGCTCCACCACCCCTCAGTCTACTACCACTATCACTCCCACCTACCAGACCCTCCCACCATAAACTCCCTGTACCTTCATCTCCTCCCTTCCACAATCTATAAATCAAAACCCTATTTTGCAAGAGGAAATCACAAACAAACGAGCCGTACTGTCCACACAAGACTTCATTTTACACACATATCACTATAAAGTCATTGTGTGGCAACCCCCTCCCCTCCCCTCCCCCATCTAGAGGAGCCAGTGAAAAGTTGCTGTCTTTGATGATCAAATATCATCAAGGGCTGCAACTATTCAGAGTCTCCTCTAGGGGGATGCCTAATGATGACTTTATAGTGATTATTCCCTGTGGACTGGCAACTGCGGCTGCAGCAGGACTAACCTAGGTGTGGCTATGCAAGGGGTAGTTTGAATGAGTTGTGTGAGAGCAATGCTGACAGAAGAGTCATGGATGATGAGACAGCAAACAAGCAAACAAACAAACATATATCCCTATCTGCAGTCAAATTCATTCCATCAGCTGTGCTGGCATATGTATGTACACACTTGCATGTAGGTGCAAGCCGCACATGCATGCATGCACACACACACACACACACACACACACACACACACACACACACACACACACACACACTCTCTCTCTCTCTCTCTCTCTCTCTCTCTCTCTCACACACACACACACACTCTCTCTCTCTCTCTCTCTTACACACACACACACACACTCTCTCTCTCTCTCTCTCTCACACACACACGCACACACTTACACACACACACACACACACACACACACACACACACACACACACAGCTCCTTCAGGCTTCTCATGTCTAAATTCATAAACTTTAAACATCTTTTCAAAGACCATTTATTCTATATCCTCCTGAGCAGTTCTTATATTCAGCCTTCTCCAACCTTTAGTTACTGAAGCTATAATTCACATGCACTTTCCAGAATAATTTGTTTTCCAATACAATCACTGTCACACAAGCTGCCAAACTGATTGAACTACAAAGATGTTGTTGCAGGATCCAACTTGCTATTATTCAAGCATTTGTTTTCCAAGAAATGAGAATGTTATACTGAACATGTCATGAATCAGATGGCATTAGGGCCTAAACTTTTAATAAATACATTACCATTGTTTTGGTGAACAGCTAAAAGAGTTTAAGCATACATGATGTTTTCACAGCCATTTCAGGATTTCCACAGACCCCACTTATTTATCAAAGACTGTCACAGACTTTAGAATGGCATTCCATTCCTCAAAGACCTTCAAAGACTTTGCAAATTTTAGTATACACATGAGCATGCTACCAAAATGTTAAAAGTGAGACAAGAAGGCAAAGAGCCAGAGACAGAGGAGGCAAAATGGAGATTCAAAGACTGATTAAGTTCATGGATGCAGAGATTGACCGACATACATATTTTTCCAACAGGTTGCCAAACTTGAACTCCCAGACGGGCGCCTTCATGGCGTACACATACAGCGTGTCATTGGGGTGCAGAGAGGGCATGGTGTTGGGGGCACGCCCAGTGGGGCAGAAGGCCTGCACACCTGCCTGGCAATAGGGACTGGGCGCCGGGCGGCTTGACTGCCGCCTGCAGAACAAACAACAATCGTAGTGGTTGTAATAGGAACTATTTGCGGCTTGCCTTTATCCATCCAGGACACAGAAACAACAGCGGTACTAGTTGTAATACATCACTTGGCTTTGTCCATCTAGGACAGAAATGACAGTGATACTAATTGTTATAGGAACTATTTGCCACTTGGCTTTGTCCATCTAGGAAAGAAACAACAGTGATACTAATTGTCACAGGAATTATATGCCACTTGCCCTCATCCATCCTGGGCAGAAACAACAGTGGTACTAGTTGTAACAGTAAAATGTGCCACTTGGCTTTATCAGTCTAGGATGGACACAAAAAACAGTGGCACTAATTGTTATAGGAACTATAAACCACTTTGCTTTATCTAGGACAGAAACAACAGTGGTACTAGTTGCAATTAGTTCTAGATGCCAGCCAACTCAGGAGGGTGCAGACACCAAACTGCATGCATTAATCCAACCTCTCCTCCCAATACTTTTCCCTCATCCCCCCTCCCCTCCTCCCTCCCAAAGCAGATATCCTCTTCCTTCCATTTCTTTCCCTTCTCTCTCAATACTTCGCTACCTTTCTTCCCCCCCCCCCCCCCCCCCCCCCCCCCCCCCCATTCCCTTCTTCTTTCCCTATTTCTTTTTTAACTATTACCTGCTATCCTGAACCACCAAAGGCACCCTTTTATGCTGTGATCATCAAGTCAGAGATCAGAATTCATCCCACAGGATTATGACCACCTGCCACAACTTTTTTGTTACATACCTGACGAAAAGTATACGATGTGAGACGTGTTTTCATCTTCAAACGTGACGTCACTTTCACTGCTGATCTGGTTCTACTTTTGTTTAAGAGTACTGCTTCCAGACAAACTACTGGGTTGTTGGCCGATTTATGATTTATCTACCCCCCCCCACCCCCCCCCACACCCCAGCAAGGATTTTTATCATAAAAAAAAAACAACAACACAAAGAAAAAAAAAAAACTGACTGAGTAGCCAAAAACCCTCATCATTATTAGACCATATAGTACGTACGAAATGCAAAACTATTGTGGGGAAAGGGGGGTTAAAAAGAAATGGACAGGCAAATGCAAGTATCGCAAATCGTTCATGGCATACAGACACACTTACTGATAAGGTATGGGCCAGTGGAATTGCTGACATTGTACAATAGACAGCGTGGACAGAATGGACAGCAGCAGCAGCTTTCCCACGAGGTGCGCCGGGGCCATGTTGGAGATCATGTGTCAGGTTACGCCCACCGCTCCCACGCTGCTGTGTATGATAGCCTACGTCAAGGTCGACTCATATTAGTTGATCACTTCCTCGTTGTTTTCATGATTCGTGATAACTAAAAAGAAAGCAAAACTTTGCAAAGAGAGATAAAGAAAAGGGAAGTCAGTGACAGCATACAGTTACGACCAGATTTTCAGGAACTACATATGCAGCTGTCTGAGCTGACAGAGTATAATTCAACTTTGAAAAAAAAAAAGTTGTTGAGCTCTGGATCAATAGGAATGATGACCCAAACCTCTGTGAAGAGCCGGGATATTTTGTTGACTGCGGCCACGTGTGTACTGGGCCATCTGCTTGGTTTGAGTGAGAATATGAAAAAAAAAAAATGATCTTGAATAATACACAATTTTGTGTCTGCTCTGATGAAACTTGAAAGTCAGTCGCGCGCGTGTGTGCGTGTGTGTGTGTGTGTGTGTGTGTGTGTTGTGTCCCCTGGTTCTTTTACCTTCCATCAGGTGAACACCTTTAACATGACAAAGAGCTGGGAAACAAGGAAAGAAAACAAAATAAAACGAGGAACGAAACAAAACAACAACAAAAAAATGAAACCGAAGACCGACAACCATCGAAGAAAGTGTCGCTGTATGTGGAGCTGCTGGCAGCGTAGTTTTCTGGCCCCAGGTATAAATGGAACCAATGAGAATGTAAAATCGTTTAAACCCTAACACAGCCGGACACTGTCCAGAATCATGTCCGGAATCACAAAGCCCCCTCAGTCTACCTAATAGACCAAAGTAGAACTGGCGAATAATGCACCTACATGCCGATGTGACCACATGCCGATGCCGATGTGACCACGTGCCGATGTGACCACATGCCGATGTGTCACATGCCGATGTGACCACATGCCGATGCTGATGTGACCACATGCTGATGTGACCACATACCAATGTGACCACATGCCAATGTGACCACATACTGACCGATGTGACCACATGCCGATGCCGATGTGAGCCCATACCAATATGATCGCATGCCGATGTGACCACATGCCGATGTGATCACCAATGTGACCATATGCCGATGTGACCACATACTGACCGATGTGACCACATGCCGATGTGACCACATCCCAATGTGACCATATGCCAATGTGACCACATACCGACCGATGTGACCACATGCCGATGCCGATGTGACCACATACCAATGTGATCACATGCCGATGTGACCACATGCCAATGCCGATGTCACCACATACCGATGTGACCACATGCCGATGTGACCACATGCCGATGCCGATGTCACCACATGCCGATGGGACCACATGCCGATGTGATCACATACCGATGCCGATATAACCACATACTGATGTGATCACATGCTGATGTGACCATATGCCGATGTGACCACATGCCCAATGTGACCACATGCCGATAAGACCACATGCCGATGTGACCACATGTCGTTGTGACTAATGGCTCACAACCACATGTGGTCACATCGGCATGTGGTCACACCGGCAAGTCTACCATTCTTTGGTAAAAATACTGAAAATCATGGTCACAACGAGACTTGGTCACAACGACACGTGGTCACAACAACATGTGGTCACAACGACACCTGGTCACAACTACGACACTTGGTCACTTCGACATGACCCCGTACAAAACTTTAGGTTATCACCACTATTATTATGGTTACTTCGAAAAAGAACTTTGAAAAAAGATGGCGGGGGCGGGGGGCCAACACGAACTGATGAAGTGGTGGTCAAAGACGAAAGGGAAAGCAAAGCGTGATAAATGAGTACAGGAGCTGAAGAAAGAAGAGGATGCTGAGAGAATTCAGACTGCAGTCAAACCACCAGGCCAGGGCAATGGCCTGTGTTGGAAAATGCACTCCAAAGAAGTCTCATCTGGAATGACCCTGACCCTTAGAGTCAGCTTCAGCTTCATCCTCAGATCTGTTTATGACCTACTGCTTCGATTCAAACCTGGACTGAGAAAATGGGGGAAATCACGCGTGTCCACTCTGTCATGGCCAACAAACAGTGGAACATGTCACTGAGTTCATACCTAAGCAGCGCTGCCCATGGAATGTAAACATGGAGACACAACTAAGTGCTGAAGGAGATCACACACATGCGGTTAGCACTGCCAGATGAAATACGTACTACCACCAGAAGCTCCAGCAACGACATTCTAATATATGACAGAGGCCACAAACCGCTGGTGAGATTCGACTCTACAATTTCGGGATGGCTGAGCGTTTCAAGGCGTGCCTGTCTAGACGGATGTCTTACTAACATCGTTACTGGACACCTGTTACTGTAAAATCTAAGCCTTATGAATATTGTATATAGTGTGTGTGTGTGTGTGTGTGTGTGTGTGTGTGTGTGTGTGTGTGTGTGTGTGTGTGTGTGTCTTTAATGCTAATATGAATCATCGCTGTTTTTTTTAGTTCTCTGTTGTGTAACGGTGTTCTATGTTAGTATTCTCAGTTAAGGGTCAAATGGAAAAGAAATCTTTTAATCTGTCTAATACCCTTGGGAATAAAGATTCTCTCTCTCTCTCTCTCTCTCTCTCTCTCTCTCTCTCTCTCTCTCTCTCTCTCTCTTTTTTTTTTATTGTTGATTCCGTATCTTATTTTAGTTCTAGCCACTTTTTGCATGCTTCGTTTGTTGCCTCATCTTATTTTGCATTGCTTGCCCTACTCAGGGCGAGGACTGGATGTAAAAAAAAAAAAAGCATATCAGTGCTTATCTATTGTCTTCGTAAATAAAAAAAAATTGTCTTATCTTGTCTTGTCTTGTCTTGTCTTGTCTTCTCTCTCTCTCTCTCTCTCTCTCTCTCTCTCTCTCTCTCTCTCTCTCTCTCTCTGCCCTCGAGAACACTATCTCATGTTCCTCACTGACTTGAAAACCACTTTTGTAAAAAGATGTTGAATAGGTATGTATGCTTGTTTCCTTGAACATGACAGCCGAATGAATCCCTGCTCATTCCTCCACAGGCGGTGCTGATGGCACTATTGTGGTGATTGATGCTTCTCATATGCTCTTTCCACGGTGTGTGTGTGTGTGTGTGTGTGTGTGTGTGTGTGTGTGTGTGTGTGTGTGTGTGTGTGTGTGATATACAGTTTTAGTGAATATGCATATTTTCTTTTATGATGATATGAATCATCACCGTTTTGTTATAATCAATGTTACATTGTCTAGTAGTGTTTATTTCTTATTGTCCTTAGTCCTGAAGTAAAAAGGGTCAGATGAAAAAGGCAGCTTGCTGTTCATCAGTCAACCTGGGAAATAAAGATTATCAGACGATCGATCTCTTTCTCCATTAGTAATGCCCTGTGCCTGTTTTATATAAAGAGAACGTTTTTGCTGTAAGACATTATTTTATTTTTTTTAATATTTTGACAAGAGTTTAAGTCCAATCCCAATCAACCACGCTGCCCTTTTCAAGATTTATTTACTCAACTTTGTTATATAACTACCTTAACCGTTTGTATACATACCAGTGAGAAGATACTTGTGGCAAAATGTTTTCGAAACTAAAACTCGTTTTTTTCTGGCATCCTCTACTTCCTTAAGAAGCAGACGGCACATCTGCTGATCAGCAAGGTTATTTTCGTGTTCATGTGGTTTTGTAGGTTATGTTTGTGGCTGTATTCGAGTTGACAGTTTTCATTTTGTCGTTACAAATATTTTTAATTGAATAGGAAGACAAACATTATAGTATCCTCTGTCTTAGAATAGTCATGTGATGACCCTGCAGTAGTAGTAGTCACGTTGAATTAATCTCTCTCTGTGTCTGTCTCTCTCTCTCTCTCTCTCTCTGTCTAACAGCAGTACACCGGTTGGGGGGGGGGGGGGGGGGGGGGGGGGGGGGGGGGGGGGGGGGGACGAAGGCGGGCGAAAAACAAAACACACAAATAGTTTACAGTACGTTTACGACGTTACTGTTTACAGTTTGTATGCAGATAATTACAACAATGAAAAAAAGAAAATCAATCTATGGATAATTTGATAATATTTGGGGACACACCAGTGATTGTTGGAATTGTGGCAGATACATTTAAATATCATTGAAGTTGTGGCAAATATGTTTAAATGTCCTTAACATGGAGTACGAAGCTACAAAGATGAATGCAGAATCAAGCAACATACAGCATAAACATACATACTTTCGAGAGCATCAATGCTGTGAAATTGTGGTGGTCATTAAATAGTTCAAACTCTCTTTGGGGACACATGTTGATGACATCTACTCAAAAGCAAATTGACCCCAGGGCTTCTTGAAGAGAAATTGAGGAGCTGGCCCCACAAAAAGGTACAAAAGCCTTAGTAGCTAGACCATTCTATTGAGGATCCCAACACCAACAGACACATCTTCAGCATTTAGAAGATTAAGCAAAGAGCAGCCAGGTATAGAAGGTTGGAATAGCCTAGAGTACAGCACTGGATTTATGATCCTGGGATTGCGGGTTTGAATCTCCTCTGGACCATTTCGATACAGGGGGCATTTTCCCACAGACTGAATTTTGATTTGGAATGCAAAACTCAAAAAATCCTTTGAATGAAACTAGACACCCAGGTAATCATGGAAGATCTTGCGTATGTATCCTATTACTATAAAATGGGATTTAATACATATATACAAGATCTTCCATGCTTCCACTGAGAGGCCATCTGAAAGTTCATTTCCTTTGTAGAACCAGCATAGCATGTATGTCAAGCTCACTGTGCATCCCCAGGCTGGCTTCTCACATGCACAGTGCTTCATGAATGGCTCAGTCTTGCCTCCATTGTCTTTGGCAATAGCTCAGTGGTTCAGCTACATAATTCACACTATTTTCTCTTATTTTGGAGGATGTTCACACTTGGAAAGTTTGATTTTGACCTAAAGTTGAGAATCAAAGATCATGTTTTAATTGGAAGCTGATGCATGCAATAGATTTTACATGTTTCAGGCAAAACTCTGCCTAAAATATTTGCTTTTCTGAAAAATACATTTATGATCATGTTTGTGTTTACAAAGAGATTCACAGTTTGTGCATTAAACAGGGATAACTTGCCCCAATCAACAGAGGAGATTGGTTACAATTATAGTTTTGTAGTGCTTTGTCTGCTAAAGTAAGGTGGGAATGTCTGAGAAATCAACTGCCGGTGGACATGAAAAGTAGTGTGTGTGAGAGAGTGTAAGAAGAATAAGTGGCAAGACATGTGCCAGGAAGACATTTACTTTTTATTATATATGCAGTAAGCTTCATTTTTTTTTTCAGTCCAGATATGATTAGCCATATGACTGTGTATTCAGATCATTTACTTAGTTACAGCATGTATATTGAGCTTTTTTTTTTTTTGTAATCTGACCACTGTATATTGTGCAGTCTGCCAGATGTTTGATGTTTACATACTCTTGATTCATTTCAAAGACAAAAGATTGCCAGCAAGAAATAGAAAAACTTTCACAAACCTGTGTTTCTACATATTTTTGGATGGGTTTTGTACAAAATTTCAAGACAGCACCTAATACACCATACAACTAGAAAGTGCTGCATTTTACAGTCACTTTTTTTTACAGTTATTAGTTTTGTTATGATGGAAGAAATTGAGAAAGAAAACTTCGCCTCTGAAAGTTTCAATAAATGTGATCTGCTAGTAGTTCAGTTTGATCTTGCTGAAATTTATGCTGATCGTCTTCTGACTGGAAGACAATTAATCACTAACAGTCAGAAAACTGTCCAGTGCAAAAAAGTTTCTCAGCCAGTTTTTGAGAAAATGCCCCAGTCTTTTATGAAGAAGGCTCCAACAATTTTTTTTTTTTTTTTTTGCTGTCGCAACCTCTGTGCCACCTCAGAGGCAATGCACCCATGCCGCTCATTCCGACACCCTGTCCACAGCCACAAAAACCGGTCGGCCCCGCCACAGCCCCGGCACTGGCAATCCACGGGGAGCAGTCAATGTCAAGTCGTCAAGAGGCAACCCACCGGAGGAGACACTGCACTGCTGCCGAGTCACTTCGGTGGTGTTTAATGGGCGCCTTTCTGATCTAACATACGCAGGACACCACCTACTAAGCCCCCTACTGACGACAATAATTGCTTAGTCGCGGAGCCGGCATGAGTGAGCTCTCCCCCCGGAGGGCGCCACCACGTCCGTCCAACGACAGCCCCCATGGACTCGCCCGATACCGGTGACCCGATGGAACCAAACCAAGGCCACAGACATGGAGAGGAAATCGAAACTGAGGTCATCATGAGAGCAGGGCATGAAGGGCTACAGAATTTGAGACATTTTTTTTTTTATGCTGATCGATGGGAATGAGGATGATTAAGATGATGCTATGGATTTTCCACTTCGGTCTGAGACTACATGACAGGGCTGTACTCTACGCTTCCTTTCATAATATATCCTGGCGTCAACCAGGCCCGAGAGATACAGGCACCTGCAGTGTTGGTCAGAAAATTTGAGCAACACTCTCAGAAACGCATCCATTAAGTGGATGAAACTCGACTGTGTGGTCCCAGTCTTCCCAACTGAGTCCGCAGCAAACTCAACTCTGGGTAGGAGCGGTCGGGGCAGAAAAACCCACATGACACCTGATGGGATTCGAACCCACGACCTCCCAGCCGGGAGTCCGCGACGCTAACCACTTCACCACGGCGGCTGGGTCCAACAATATATTTGTATGTACATTGAAAACCTACACCTACAGGCAGACTGACTTAGCCATAGAAAAACTAATAGATTTGGTATTGTAACAAAAGATGGATCATAGAATAAACTTGTAACATTCATGGTCATGTACCAAACAAATGAAGCGTTCTGATTATTGTCACAAAATTCAATTTCAAGGGAAAATGAAGCATTGAACTGAAAACTAGAGCAAATCAGTAACTGCAAAAGAAGGGGGGAAAATCTTTATCATTCGTGGTTCACATGCTAAACAAATGAGGCTTTCTTTTGATTATTGTCACAAAATCCAAGAGGCTAGTGATTTTTTTCATGAGTTTTTCAGTAGTAAATCATTAAATGTTGTGGGGTCAGTCCCTGTACAGACCAGACAGGAGTGGAGTTGTGAACTGAGAATGGGGGAGTGTGTGTGCCATTTGTGTGCATGTGTATGCTGTTATGACTCAAAAACCTTTTTTTTTGTACTAGATACTTTTACTGGTTGCAAAATAGGTTTGTCTGTTCGACTGTCACACATCAAGATAAACTCTTCATGCATTTTATAAATCACATGGTGGTTGAAGAGTAGACCTTTGTCTTTTTGATATCCTGGCCATTATTTCATTTGGTAATAGATATTTGACTCTCAATGATGAAAGCAGCATGTTCTGATTATAGGTGACAGAAAGGTGGAGAAAGTCAACAGGTGCTTGTTTCACTGCTCACAACGGTCATCATGACGTCATCAGAGGACAGCAGCAGGGTGGAGGTTGGACAGGTTAGTGCCCTTGATTTATCTGATATGAACAACACACTATATGGATCAGCTGATCTTTTGTATGACTCTCCTACATTTTTTGGTCTTTGCTTTCTGTTTGTCTCATACACACACACGCACACGCATGCATGCATGTATGCATGCATGCATGTGCACAAACACACACACACACACACAAACACACACACACACACACACACACACACACACACACACACACACACACACACACACACACACACACACTCTCTCTCTCTCTCTCTTGCCCTCTCTCTTGCTCTCTCTCATATTCACTCTGTCTCACTCCCTCCCTCCCTCCCTCCTCTCTCTCCCTTCTCTCTCTCTGTCTCCATTTTTAGTAACAATGTCTGCTGGCAAGAATGGGATAGTTATGAATGTCCATATTAGTCGTGACTGATTTTCAATGATAGAAACTCTTTTTAAGACAATCTTTGTGCAGAAAATTTGCTTATATTTGACTTTCATAATTTGAAATCAAACGGTCAGAGCTGCCAAGTACCATGCTTTCGGTGTAGCATGCTACAAGTTTGATCACATTGCTAAGCTGCTACACTGTGTGATGAAACACTGCACAAAAGAAACACACATTTAAAAAACAGCCGCCTTTATGGACTTAAGGGTAGCTTTATGGAATGAAGACAGCGTAGATCTCTAGGCTGGGACTTCTTTCATTAAAAAAAAAATGTGCAAGTTGAGTAAGGAAAGGAAAGAGGAAAGCAGAAGAGAAACTGTTGAAAGATTTAGTTGCAAAGTGAAATGACTGCAGGCGGAAATCTAAACAAATCTTAAAATAAATGTCAGCAAACCGCCCAGAGAAACGTGGACAAACGAGTCACAAGACAAACTACAACGCGTTTCGACCTCTTAGGTCTTCTTCAGGTGCAACAAACATGAAACAAATAACGAAAATGCACTTGGCTTTGATCGCTTCTGTGTTCAGCGCAAGAAAGAAGGCGTATGTTGAACGCCTTCTTTCTTGCGCTGAACACAGAAGCGATCAAAGCTAAGTGCATTTTCGTTATTTGTTTCATGTTTGTTGCACCTGAAGAAGACCTAAGGGGTCGAAACGCGTTGTGGTTTGTCTTGTGACTTGTTTGTCCACGTTTCTCTGGGCGGTTCGCTGACATTTATTTAAGATTTGTTGAAAATGATCGCGAGTTTACCTCCTTATGGATTTGTTTTATTGTTGGCCTTTCTTTCTTTCATTTTTTTTTTTTTTTTTTTCCTTTTTCCTTTTTTTGTTGTTGTTGGTCAAGTGAAAACCATGTGATAAATGGTGAGATTTCCATCTTCTTAATCCGCCATCATTCCCTTCACCCCAGCCTACCCCTTGCCTGATTCGTTTACCCTCTTCCTACTTCTTGTGTGCTATGTTCACACATTTTTCTTCTGCTTTCGTTTGTCAATGGTGTGAGCAGTAGCTATCTGTATTAAAATGTGCAAGATCTGTCTTTGTTTCGTCCTTTTATATGTATTTGCCTTGATTTGATTTTTGTTTTCTTTGATTTTGCCCCAGTGCTGGGTGGATTAAGGCATTTATATAGCTTATCTCAGTACCCAGGTAAAAATATTTCATTCATTTCATGTCATGTGCAAAATGAAGTTTGACTGAAGCTGCTGTTTAGTCTGACTTGTAACTTCGCATACAAGTTTGAATTTGGAATCCTACACTTTTAATGTCAAAAAGCTACACTTTCTGCTTTTGAAGCCTTTGCAACACTGCATTATGCAAACTGTGGATACAGGAGTTCTAACAATGCAAAACTACTGACATGAAAATCAGGAAGGGACAAAAAATTTATGTCATGGTTTGCTTTAGGGGGCAATTGAAGATGAAATGCAGGGTATTCTAAGCTGTCTTGAACAGTTTTTTTTTCTCAACCCCCTGCATCCCACCCTCACCTCCCACCATCTTCCTGATTTGCCCCTGCCTTTCTGGTGATGAGTATACACCTGTCAAAGTCTCTCCATCACCTTTCAGTTGCTGGACCTGAAGTGGAAGGTGGGCCTGGCCGTCACCTCCGATGAATGTCACAACCTCAGCTTCCCCTTTGTCACCTTGACCTTAAACACCTCTGATCCCTCGGGCCACCATCACTGTCACACTGTGGAAATGACCTTGACCCAGTTCAGGGTGAGTACTTAGCAGCCCCATCACCTTGTAGTCACACAATGGGTTGTATAGAAATTCTGTCTTTGCAGTTTACAGTAGCATCGGTTTAGCATTATCCTGGGAATGCGTAGATGTCTGTTACTGGGCAGAGACTGCCTCAAGGGCTGTTGGGACTGTTGGGAACACTGTTTAAACTTCATGTGGTGAAACACATTTTTCTGCCGGGCAGGACTGAGCCAACTGAAAAGGAAATCTGAAAGTGTGTTGGAGTATACATCACCTGAAAGTTCGTTAAAAGTTGAAAATGTGCAGTCTAGTGAATTAAGAGGTGTTTGAATACCCATCATTCATGGCAACAGAGGAGGAACCATGCAAGGCCCAGGGTTTCTTTTGTAACGATGGAGAGTCTGTTTTTATGCAACTGTCTCTGTCCAATCCCACCTCCAATGATTTCTTTTTTACTTCATTTTCCACATGTATTTACCCCATCCTTAACAATGTCCATCTGACTGCTGCCATTTTATTCTTCAAAGGCTTTACCCAAATGCTGACATGGAGCTTTGAGTTGTGAACCATTTGTGGATGGAATGATTCACAGATGGTTTGTTTCCCATGCACACACTTCATTGATCCTTTTTTTTTTTTTTTTTCCTCCAACAGAAGTAAACAAAGGAAGCAAGGACATGAGATTTAGGTTCCACCGAAGGCCTAGAATTGTAGTGAAATTTAAAAATATTAACTTTGTGAATTGTTTATTGAACAAATGTTTCAAATAGTGTCCTAGCCTTAACAGCCTGTGTGGGACATTCTGTTGTTAGCTTTGGGCAGGCTGTTTTCACCATCGTTTGAAAGCTGGGTGTTAGCCACTGTGTGTGGACTGGAGACCATGGGCTTCAAGGAGGTGACTGTTTAGATGCAGGAAATGGTTGATCCCTTTGGTGCGCTGTTTGGACCTGACACCCCAGCTTTTTCAGACAAGTTCCGGGTTTGTGGTCTCCAGTCCTCTCTGGCAGTCAGCTGGGCTGGACACCTTCACAAGCCAGTGCTAAGTCCCTTAGTTCAGACATGTGGCATGTGTTCCCCAGTTGACCGGTCCTAAGGTCAGCTGGGATGGACACCCTCACAAGCCAGTGCTAAAGTCCCTTAGTTCAGACATGTTGCATGTGTTCCCCCCAGTTGACCGGTCAGACTAAGGTCAGTCTGGGGGTGGACACCCTCACAAGCCAGTGCTAAGTCCCTGAGTTCAGACATGTTGCATGTGTTCCCCAGAGATGGCACTTGGTGCTAAGGTCAGCTGGGATGGACACCCTCACAAGCCAGTGCTAAGTCCCTTAGTTCAGACATGTTGCATGTGTGATTCCCCACCCACTTTCTAAGGTCAGCTGGGATGGACACCCTCATTTAGTGGCCAGTGCTAAGTTTCTGAATTCAGACATGTTGCATGCGTTCCTGACCTCTCTGAGAGTCTAATGGGGTGGACACCTCACCAACCAATGCTAAATTCCTGAATTCAGACATGTTACATGCTTTATGATCACTGGGGATCAACTGAGATGGCACTTGGTTCACAAGAGTGTTGCATGTATGGACTGTTGTTGTTTTTTTTTACTATAGCCTTACTATCAAAGCACACATTCCATCTTAAGACACTTCAGACATGTGGTGATAGTGACACATGACCTACTTGGTTCAAACTGACCTCTTAGACCCACACTGCTCATTTAGTGGTGCCATGATTTTTTGTTATATTAATATGGATGCTGCCTATCACTTTCCCACAGATTTAAAGTCTTGTCTACTTTGTGGATTAAAAAAAAGTGCAGTTTTCACCCCACCTTCCCCACCATTCAACAAAAAATATGTCAGCAAGTGAGCAATCCACTCTTATTCAGGAACAGTTCTCAGTTATACCAAATGAAAAATAAGCAGAAATGTATATTTGGAAAGTTTTGTTTACATTGATTGTAATAGTATTGGTTAAAGGTCTCCAGGCTCCCTTGTTTGTTCATCAAGGTGTCACTGCATGTTGACCTGTCCATACATGCTACACCATACTGCAAAGCTATGATGCCTCCCAATGCTTGTTTACAGGCCAATGAGTAAACATGTAAAATGATAGATGTCACCAGGTGCAGGTAAAACAATACATGAATCATTTTATGAATTTATGACTTTGGGAAGAGTTTGGGGAGAGGACCTCATGCATAAGATTGGCAAATGCATGACCTGTGCATTTTCCCAGCATGCTGCTCTGGCCTTTAGTGTATGGCTGACATAGTCTGCATTGGTACTATGGGGTGTGTGTGTGTGTGTGGGTGTGTGTGTGTGTGTGTGTGAGTGCGTGCATGCGCGTGTGGGTGAACCCATGAGCAAGCATGTGCATGCTGTACAAGTTATGCAAGGACCATTTCTAGGAAGTACTCTTGAAGTAATTGCATATTCAGCTGCTGCAACATCTGTCTTTGTAAATTTATCACGAAGTTCTTCATTACTTTCAGCTTCGGTTAGAGGTGGAATGTGGTTGGAAAGGAAAGATTTAAAATTTTTACTGATCAGCTAAGTGGCTGGAAAGAAAAGATTTAAATTTGTACTAATCAGCTTGTTCACAGTAAAATCTTGGGACTGCATTATTGAGTTCTTCAGTGAATTGTACTTTGTAGGATTTGCTTTGATCTTTTTATCTTATGTGACAGGAAGATGGTTGCTCCCCAAAGATTGTTGTCTACATCACATGTACTTTTTGCAGCTAACGCTTGCATGACAAGTCCTTGATTTATTGAGGTGGCCTCATTTTCATAACCTAGAACATTGTGAATCCTTGTGATTTGCCCATTATTATAAAGTACTAATAAAGGTTATACTATGTTGTCAAAAACTGCAGGTTTGTTATAATCACTTTTATATTGAATAAACAGTGTTAATGAGTTGGTATCCTTAGTCCTGAAGGGACAAGGGCCATATTAAAAAAAGAAAGAAAAAAAAAAGAAGGATTTTAAAGTCTTGTGCCTGGGTTCACTTGGTCATGGAAGACGTGCAGCATGCATGGCCTGTGTGAACAGGTAGCACAAGGTGGTTGGTATGTCACCTGTTGGATGGGCAGTTGGAATCAGAGGAAAACTGGCTGACAGTACCATACGTAAATGTAAATCAAAGGTCACAACTGGCCTGTGTTAGGCTCGGCAAACCTCATGGAAGAGTAGGGGGCATGAGGGTTTTTTGGTTGTTGTTTTTTTAGAGGGGCACAGCACATTTTTTTTTTGTTTGTTTTTTTTTGTTTGTTTGTTTGTTTGTTTTTTTTTTTGTTTTTTGTAAGTTGTTGAGAGGTTGCAGTGGTTAAAAGTTAATGTAGCTGGCCGACGCCGAAGCTGGAAAAGAAACTGTTAAAGGTCTGTGAGAACCAGGGAACTTTGTTTGAAAAAAAAAAAAACCTAATATTTTTATTGTTGCATTGTAGATGCCAAATTCAAAAGAGAAAAGGTGGAGGGGTTGGGGGGGGGGGGGGGGGGGGTTGAGTCTTTAAGGGCACTGATGTATGAGTTTTGAAGTATGTCATTATAGTTATGCAAAATTATTTTGGAAAGAATGCTATGTAAATAGTTTAAAAGTTATTTGTAAATTGAAAGGGGGAAACTCTCTTTGTTTTGCCTGACTGGTTCTTTGTTGATGTTACATGAGCAAGAGTCTGGCAACTGCTCTGGACCTTTTCTTGCCTGCCAGTCTCTGTAACTCTCCTGTCTTATTTCCCCGATTTCTCCCTTGCAGTCAGCAGTCCTGAATTTTGGGTTTGGTGGATTTTAGTCAGGGTACCAGTACATGTTGTCTCCTTTCCCCGTTTTGACAACTGTCAACCATACATGTTCTGAAAGTCACTCTCAGGAGTTTTCCTTGGTAACTAACCAGTCAGCTCTGGTTTATGTGATGTTTGCTTCATTTCAGTGCACAATAGTGATTGCTATACAATGTATTGGTTGTCCTGTAATACTGCACAAAATTCATACCAGTGATTAAGAAGACTGTAGTTGATTTTCTTTCCATTGTATGTGCATTGCCCTTTCTTGTTTTGTTTGCCAGTACTCGCGCAATCATTCCCCAGAATACACAGGCCTTGTTTATATAGGTGTCATGCTGCTCTTGAATCATCAGGTTGACTGCTGTTTTCCTGCAGCTAATCAACCTGGTGGGACTGATGTTGGGATATTTCTGATTTGAAAAAAAAAAAATTGGGTTTGTGTGCATCTTTCGTACTAGTGTGCTGTATAGGCAGGAAATCATAGTACTGTCATTGACAACCATAATGCAACCACATCTTGAAATACACGGACTGACAAATGCAGTCTGATCAGTAAAAGCTCTTCAGTCCTCATTAGACCAAGGCGTGTGCTATGACAACACCTTACACCAGACATGAACACCTGTACAAGACTGTGCTGACAGAAGAAGTTGGATCCCACTTTCCACACCATTGTGTCAGTGTTAGGGCACGCACTCACACTGAGCAGTATGATGACCACATCTGATGCCTTGTTTCAGAACCTAACCCGACAACTCCAAGACATGGCCCGCTCCATGGAGACCGTCTGACAAAGGTTCCATTGCCCACCTGGAGAATGCGGTCAGAAGGAGGATCTCTTGGACGGTGTATTAGCAGAAGGACTGGTCTCTCAATCTATTGGAAGGAATGATCTTTCTATCTGTCAGGTGAAGGAATGGTCTATCAGTGTATCAGGCATAGACCTTGTTCTGATCCAGTGTACGCACAGGATCAGGCTCTTATGTTCACTGGGGGGAAAAAATTGCAAAGGATATGATGGAAATCTCAGCTTGCTTATGATTTATACTTTGTCAAGGCCAGTAGCCGACTGCTCTCATGTAGTGAATTATACTTTGTCTTGACCACTAACACAGTTTTTTAGTGCATGATGTGTAGTTTGTCCTGACCATCATCACGCTCCTCTGGTATATGATGTGTACTTTATACTTTGTCCGGATTACCAACGTACTTTATACTTTGTCCGGATTACCAACACACTCCTCTGGTGTATAATGTGTACATCATACTTTGTCCTGACCATCATCACACTCCTCTAGTGTATGATGTGTACTTTATACTTTGTCCTGATTACCACACACTCCTCTAGTGTATAATGTGTGCATCATACTTTGTCCTGACCATCATCACACTCCTCTAGTATATGATGTATACTTTATACTTTGTCCTGATTATCAACACACTCCTCTAGTGTATAGTGTGTGCATCATACTTTGTCCTGACCATCATCACACTCCTCTAGTGTATGATGTGTACTTTATACTTTGTCCAGACTACCAACACACTCCTGTAGTGTATAATGTTTACATTATACTTTGTCCTGACCATATCACACTGCTCTTGTGTATGATGTATACATTATACTTGGTCCTGATCACCAACACACTCCTGTAGTGTATGATGTGTACCATTATATACTTTGTCCTGACCAAAACAAACCACCATAGGTATGTATGAAACACACACACACACACACACACACACACACACACACACACACACACACATTGCAGATCTGCCTACCCTACGATTTTTTAGCATGTTTTATAAAAATATGAATGGAAAATACGATAGTACACCAAGTAGGAAAAAAAATACAAAAATTGGCAACATAGGCTTTAAAAAAAAAAACAAAAAAGTACTATTTTCCTGTTTGAAGACACGAGTTATTGTTCCTAGTTCCAGTTTGCACGTGCTCGCTTACACCATGGTGGGGCATCTTTCATAGTGAGTGACTGACACAGATATGCACTAAGAGAATGCCGCCACCAGCGAAATTACGCATTCATGAGAGTGATGAAGAGCTAGATGTTGAAAAGACGGTTGCCAAAACAGGGAGCAAGCTTTCCTGAATGCATACCATGCAAACTTGGAAGTGCTTAGTCCCAAGCTCAAAAAAGGATCAACTTTGGTTTGATGCACTTTGTGCGAAACGGGTTTTAGTTGTGCTCATGGAGGGCGCAGTGATTGCATAAAGCATATTTTGTCAAAATCACATTAAAAAAAAAATCCGAATGGTGAAAGGAACACCTTCAAATGTAAAAGCATTGAAAAAGGCCAAAGCGAAGTCTAGTGGGGACCTGGAGCATCAGGCGACAAATGCTGAGATGATGATCATGATGTGTAGGCTGGTGGCTGACGCAGATCTGTCCCTGTCAACACCAGTCGTCTTGTTCCCTATTCAAGACGATGTTTCCTGACACTAGTGACAGCAAAATTGCTCAAGGTGTGTGTCTGTCACTTTAACTTCTACTGTTAATTAGCTCCACTCCCCCTGCCGACATCCCCACCCCCCCAAAAATGGGGAGAGAAGGGTGAGGGGAGGGGGATGGAGTGGCAGTACAAAGAAAGAAAAAGATGGAAAATGAAAACTGTATGAAGGGTGTACATGTGTGTGACTGTCTGTCACTGTGTGTATGTGTGATGTGTGTGTGTGGGGGGAGGGGGTTGAAAGGGAGGAGGGCATTATAGTATTGTTATTATCATTTTGATTAATGAGATGGTCAACTAGATACGTGCAGTGTGTGTGAGTAGTGCACTTGCGCTAGTTGGTGGGAGTGTTTTAGTGTGAGTACAACGCAGTGAGCTGGCTGCAAGAATTGTGCGATATAAGATTCAAGGTAAGAAAAGTGCTCTCTTTTTTTGTCATGGAATACTAAAATTTACTCTATGGAATACTAATGGTTCAATTTTGAGGTAGGCAGGTCTGACATTGTGTGTGTATTATTTTGATGATCATCATAATGACAGGATAGCTCTGCAAAGTGTGGATGAGGAGGAGAATAATTGTCATGTCAGGGTAGATCTGCAAAGTGCATGAATAAAAACAATAATTTTCATGTCGGGATACATCTGCAATGTGTGTGGATAATGCTTATGTCACTGTAGATGTTTAGTTTGCTTGTGTGTGGATAATGACCATTATTTTGCCAGGAGAGAATTACAATGACAAACACATAGATGATGATGGGTATGCGGTAGGGGAGAGACTTGCAGTGTATTTAAATGATGATTATGATTTCAGGTGAGATTTGCAATGTATAAGATGGTGGTGGTGATGATTATATTGTCAGGTGAAATTTGCAGTGTGTAAGGAAAATGATAATGATTGTATTGTCAGGAAAGATTTTCTCTGTAAGGATGATTATATTGCCAAGATAGATCTGCGATATGTATGATGATGATTATTGTAATAATGCAAGGAGAGATTATTTTTTTCTAAGTGTAAAGATGATGATGATGATTGTATTGTCAGGATAGATCTGCAATGTGCGTGGATGATGATAATTATGTTAAAAGAGATCTGCTGTGTGAATGGGTGATAATGATGATTATTAATGCCCTGAGACCTGTGTTGTACATGTGAATGATTGTGTGATAATTATAATGTCCGCAGAAATATGCTAGATGTGTGGAAGATGTTGATATTATGATGTCCGAAGATATGTGCTGTATGTGTGCATGATGAAGATATTGTCAAGAGAAATATATGATATGTATAGACGACGTTGTGGAGGAATGCAGCCAACAGTTCGTAGCCAGCTCTAAAATTCAGGTGAAGCTTTGCTCTTCAATATGCTGATTGCAGTGCTGTGGGTGGGTCTGCTTTTGAGGGTTGTGTGTGAAGATCTCACCGCTAGTCAGGTGTTTCCTCTGTTCATGTCAGGAACACCATGGTGGTACTGCTTCAGTTCTCTGCTTCAGCATTGACATCTGGGTTACATCTCATGGAATTAGATCTCAGCTGTTTAGCTTACGTAATTGTCTTTTCCTTTTTTTTTTTTTTTTTTTTTTGTTTGTTTGCATAATAATCGATTTTTTTATACATGTATGTGCGTGCCAGAGAGGAGTGTTAACAGTAGCAGCTGTTGATGTGTGTTGTTTTTTCCCTGTCATGTCCACTGTTCAAACTGTGTTCAAACCAGAAGGGTGCCCCAGTCCTCTGTTGGCTATGTTCAAACTAGAAGGGTGCCTTGTTAGAAGAACAGAGGCCTTGCCAGTGTCCGTTGATGTTTGTTGTTGTTTTGCTTTGTCATGTCCTCTGTTGACAATGTTCAAACCAGAAAGGTGCCCAGTCCTCTGTTGGCTATGTTCAAACCAGAAGGGTGCCCCAGCCCTCTGTTCATTAGCTATGTCCAAACAGAAGGGTGCCCCATAAAGAGAGTGCAGACCTCCACCAAGGTGAAATGGATCCACCCTGTGATCCCTATTGGCACCAGAGTATAGTGGGTTCCTTCCTTCTTGGCCCACATGCCATCCGTCATCAGGCATCATTGAAATGTATCTGTGAAGTGAGTGTGTTTCTTGTGAAAAGACAAGCAGAGCAAGAAGGGTGGATGAAAGCATCACCTGTTTGAGGTAGGTAAATACCCCACCTTCCACTTACCACAGGTCTGGAAGACAAACTGTTTGTTTGTTAGTCTTCTTTTTTTTTTTTTTATCTCAAGCAGATTATCAGTGTGTGTATATGCCTATGTTTTGTTGTTGTTATTGTTGTTGCTTTTAATTACGACATTAACGTGGGAGAGCCTTGAACATATTTCAGAAACCTCAAGCAGTTTTGTAAGTAGAACCATGCTTGGATAAACACACACACCAAATGCATAAAAACACACTATGCCAAATCAGTATAAGATTTATATATTGATAGTATGAATGACATGCATTTGAAACATTAAAACACAGTTTAGGTGAAGTCCTGTCACTGCTTTTTGTGTTGAATGGATAATATAATGTGAACTGTAAGATAGAAAATAGTGAGATGTGTCATTGTTACTTTCATTTGTGTGCTCTCTCATTCCAACAGGCTTTTGGGTTCTGATTTCTTTCAGCTTTTGTTTCACTCCTCAGTGTCAGAGCTGTGTTATCCTTCTGTTTTTCAGCTCTTCTCTCTGCTTTGCTGACTCTCTCCTGATTGTTTCATCAGTTATACACAAGCTAGCAGTCAGACAAGCACAATCACAGTGAGGTCTTCTTGGCCATGTTGACAGAAACACACACAATGTCAATGGTTTGGCACTAACAGGTCGTATATCAAGTTTGGTCATCTGAGCTGTCATCCATGTGGACCCAGTAGAGTCTGAGAACTTGTCAGGAGGTAGTAGTGAATGAATGTGCCCACATTAAGTCCCCCCACTGTCTGCACATGCAGAGCCTGTAAATCCCCCAGGGCCACTGTCTGCACATGCAGAGCCTGTAAGTCCCCCAGTGCCACTGTCTACTCATACAGAGCCTTTAACATGCAGAGCCCCCCCCCCTCTGCACATGCAGAGCCTGTAAGTCCCCCAGTGTCACTGTCTGCACATGCAGCCCCCCCCAGTGCCACTGTCTACTCATAAATCCCCCAGCCTGTTGCACATGAAGAGCCCCCCCCCACTGTCCCCCCCCCCCCCCCCCCAGTGCCACTGTCTGCACTTAGAGCTTGTAAGTCCCCCACTGGGCCACTGTCTGCACATGCAGAGCCTGTAAGTCCCCTTAGAGTTGTTCCCCATTGTCTACACATGAAGAGCCTGTAAGTAAGTCCCCCCTGTTCCCATTGTCTACACATGAAGAGCCTGTAAGTCCCTTAGTGGCACTGTCTACACAGAGCTTGTACAGAGCCAGTAAGCAAGTCTCCCTTAGTGCCACTGTCTACACATGTAGAGCCTGTAAGTCCCTTAGTGCCACTGTCTGCACATGAAGAGCCTGTAAGTCCCCTAGTGCCACTGTCTGCACATGAAGAGCCTGTAAGTCCCTTAGTGCCACTGTCTACAGATGAAGAGCCTGTAAGTCCCTTAGTGCCACTGTCTGCACATGTAGAGCCTGTAAGTCCCTTAGTGCCACTGTCTGCACATGTAGAGCCTGTAAATCCCTTAGTGCCACTGTCTACACATGTAGAGCCTGTAAGTCCCTTAGTGCCACTGTCTACACATGTAGAGCCTGTAAGTCCCTTAGTGCCACTGTCTGCACATGAAGAGCCTGTAAGTCCCCTAGTGCCACTGTCTGCACATGAAGAGCCTGTAAGTCCCTTAGTGCCACTGTCTGTCTACACAGCCTGTAAGTCCCCCTGCCAAGTCCCTTAGTCCCCCCACTGCCACTGCACATGAAGAGCCTGTAAGTCCCCTAGTGCCACTGTCTACACATGTAGAGCCTGTAAGTCCCTTAGTGCCACTGTCTGCACATACAGAGTCTGTAAATCCCCCAGTGCCACTGTCTGCACATGCAGAGTCTGTAAATCCCCAGTGCCACTGTCTGCACATACAGAGTCTGTAAATCCCCCAGTGCCACTGTCTGCACATGCAGAGTCTGTAAATCCCCCAGTGCCACTGTCTGCACATACAGAGTCTGTAAATCCCCCAGTGCCACTGTCTGCACATGCAGAGTCTGTAAATCCCCCAGTGCCACTGTCTGCACTTACAGACAGAGCATGTAAGTCCCCCAGTGTCGCTTTCTGTACATGCAGATCAAGCAAGTCCCCCAGTGTCACTGTCTGCACATGCAGATCAAGCAAGTCCCTCAGTGAACCTGTCTGCACATGCAGAGCAGTAAGTCCGCTATGGTTCATCATACTTTAAAAAAAAAAATCTCGTGTGCTGTTTTTCTGTTTTCCTCCCTGTGTCTTTCTTCCACCCACCTCTGTATCTCATCTGGTGCTGATGATGGAGCTGGTATGTGTGTGTACATGTGTGTGTGTGTGTGTGTGTGTGTGTGTGTGTGTGTGTGTGTGTGAGTGTGTGTGCGTGATTGCATGTGTGCGTGCGTGCGTGCGCACTTGCTTGTGTTGGGAAGTGCAATTGTGTCACTTTTTATCACAACCTCGCCCCCTCCTTTGTGTGTGTGTTTTTTTAGTTTTGATGTTGTAGTGATGATTTCTGTGTCGAATGTTTGTGGATGGTTGCATGTATGTGATGCAGGACATACACGTATGCGTGCACACACACAGACACACACAGATATACACACACACACACACACACACACACACACACACACATATATATATATATATATATATAAAATGACAGTACATACAAGCCCAGAAACGTGTGCATAATATACACACCTGACACGAACACACATTGTTAGATAAGGTGTCACTTGAAAGGAAGAGGATATTTTATCGATTACCTCAGAACAGGGCCATGCACCCACCCTCATGGCAAAGCAAGCTGAGCGCAGCAGTAGCAACGAGATAAATAGAGACTGTCAGAGCAAGCTGTGAAGGGTACAGAGTGGTATTAAGATAACTGCCTGGGGCACACAGCCCCAGCCTGGGAGCAGACAGACAGACGCAGGGTCCACAGCTTGTGGGTTACCTGTCAACCAGGAAGTTGGGACTGGGACACTGACCCATCACTGTATAGCAGCTTAGGTCACGGAGATACCATTATCATCACACTTACGGGATGCTGACGGTTTTGTGACAAACAAGTCGTGTAGGGTGTCAGGTCTGTCCTTGGTCATACAAACAGTTTCAGTTTCATCAAGGAGGCGTCACTGCGTGCGGACTAGTCCATATACGCTACACCACATTTGCTAAGTTTTGAGACCTCGTTGTGCATGATTTTAAGGTGATGGATAAATCAATTGAAAAGTAATTCTTTCTCATACATACAGTATATAGAGAACGGCCGAGTAGATTACCAGCTGTTATAGCAAATGAAAAATTTCAGGTTTTGTATTTGAACTCTAAACGAGGGATTTTTAATTTTCATATTCGAATCTTTTTATTATTCATTCATTCACGGCCCATGCCAGTTCTCCCATGCACAACCTTACCCTTTGATGGTATTCAGAGGTTCCTGCTACAGACACCATCTATGATACTGATAAAGATAACTGCTTAGTTGCGGAGCCAGCATGAGGGAGCAGCTCTCTCTCCCCCTCACCACCATCCCCCCCCCCCCCCCCAACCCTCCAGCCTCCCACCCTTTTGAGGGGTGTACCACATATCTGATGGACGTGATTCTGAGATTACCCCTTTCGCCCACTCAAATGCCTTGGATGGTCTCATTAAAGATCATGCTAGTCGAACCGTTTGTGAGGACAAAGGTGCTCTCTGTGTAGGAATTAAACGCGGAAAGCCTCTTTGGCAGGGCCAAATACACAGACCGCTGAATTCTGGGTCAGCTGAACCCATATTACTTCCTTTTCGTTGATGTAAATCCTGGCTGTTTCCCGGTTTAAATTTCAAGGCCTGTTCGGGTGAAATCTTGAATGAGGCGAGGTAGTTTGTGGTTGTTTTCATAACCAGCGGACAGCACAGAGCTATAAAACTCGTTTGTGTAACAAACAAAACAAAACAAAACAAAAATGAAGGAAAAGGGGGTTGTCAGACGCAGAAAAATGTGCATCCTGAAAACGAAACAAAAAAACGAAAACAATGAATGATATGGTAGTTAAACAGTTGACACCCCTAACAACAAAAACAACGAATGGTAGCTAAATTGTTGACATCCTTAGCAACAAAAACTATGGTAGCTAAACTGTCAACGTCCCTAACAACAAAAATGATTAATGATTGGTAACTAAATTGTGGACATCCTTAACAACAAGAACAATGAATGGTAGCACAACAGTTGACATCTTTAACAACAAAAAAACATTAATGATTTGTAGCTAAACTGTCAACGCCTTAACAACAAAAACAATCAATAAACAATTAATGAACGGTCTAGAAAATGTTGACATCCTTAACAACAAAATTGATGAGTGGTCGCTAAACCGTTGACAACTCTAACAACAAAAACAATTGATGAATGATCACCAAACTTTTGACATCCTTAACAACCAAAGCAACTAATGAATGATAGCTGAACTTTGACACCTTTAACAACAAGAACAATGAATGATAGCTAAACTTTGACATCCGTAACAAGAACAACTAATGAATGAGAGCTACACTTTGTCACCCTTAACAACAAGAACAATATATTAATGAATGGCTAAACTGTTGATATCCACCACCAGGCGGGTAAAACTAAGCCAGCCATTCTGCTTGATTTAATGAGAAACTCGTTAATGATGCTACTCCTACAACTACTGCTACTGTGACAATGAGTATTATAACATTTTAATTAGTTATTGAAACCCGGCTTAAAACATACTGACATGATTTATAATCTATGTTCAAACCCACATGCGTGTCACCTTCTGTGCAAACTATCCCAGACATTTCTGATGTGTGGCTATATGTGGCATGACACCTCCTCTGACTTGCTCGTCTTTATCGCTGGTTATCAGTGATATTGCTGGTCACAACGCTAAGTCATTTCATCATGTGAACGTCATCTGTTAATTAATCGGTTCTATTCATGGACCTACACTGGTTAGTTTCATGTGATCCATGTCTCTCCATATTTCTTGCAGTGCTGTTTTTGATTTCATAGGGACAGACTTTGTCTGCTTGCCGTCAGTCATTTCAGTAAGAGTTCTCTTTCTTTTTACTTTTTTTTTTTTTTGTTGAAAAAATTAACAGTAGATAAAGAAAATATATAGTAGTCGATTCATGTCTATAGGTTTTGATTTTTGCTGTTGCTTTACTGCCATTCAAATGAAATTAGAATGCTACCTTCATGGGTTGTTTGTTTGTTTTTCGTTTTTTGTTATTAAACATAAGCTGCATTTGTCATTAATATTTCGTGCTCGGTTATAGATGCTTTGAGATGAGTTTGACTAGAATCTTTTTTAATTTTAAGATTTTGATCCGTTAAGTGCAACATTTATTTCATACTTCGTGACTGCTATCTCTTCAGGGATGTTGAGTCCCGGGTGCTAATGATTATTCACAAAATTTAATGAAAACTATTAGAAAATAACGTGCACAACCTGAAACCCTTCTTGAAAGAATAAGAACAGGACATCCATTTAGGTCTAAAGTAGGCTACTACTCTCACATGCAGCAAACAAATTTTGCTTTCAATGTATAGTAATACAAACATGACAATGTATTACGATGACCAGATAAAATTTATCAGACCATTTGAGGGGTTTTAAAAAGTTCATCAGTTGTCCTGAATCGTGGTGGTTCTTCATGAAGTTTCAACCCACTGTTTCAACCTCTGTAGGGAAAACTGTCATGTACGCACTTGGCAGATCCCTATTTGGTTTGATCTTTAAAAATAGATAAATAAATAAAACATTTTAAAAAAGGAGCTTCACAGAACTGGGAGTATATACTTAACTGTTGTTTAATTGCGTTTTGCCAGAGCTCAGTCTACCCTGAATCAAACAAACACGAGAAATTCCACAAACAAATAACACAAAACACTGCAAACCTACTGCATTCAGGTGATGGGTCATTTTGCGTGATGAGGCGCCACAAGCTCACATGAGGTCAAAATGATTTCGCTCTGTGTTTTATAGGGTACATGTCCTCAGGGCCTCATTTTAATTCTTCAGGAGGCCAAAGGGCCTCAATTTGTCCAGTGGGCCTACATTTCATTTTCTAAATAAAGCTCGATTTTACAGTTTGTTATGTCAACGTGCACTTCAGCTGAGACAAATAAAGACTTCTGATGCTTCTTGAACTTGAACTACGATTACAAGGTCGGGGAATCACTAAATCGGTGTCCCAGTCGATGAAATTACATATACATTTAATGGTTCAGGAGCTATCCGAAGGAAAGTAATGTAGATTATATGCATCATGTCTTACATCATAGAACAATTTCTGGTGCTTGTTACTTTTTCTCCCGTTGAGAGAATTTGTTTTTTTCAAGTTCAGTTTTGCGAACTCTTTTTCATCCGAGTTGACTGTTACTGACAGTCGCATCCCTAAGCATAGTCTGCAAAACAGACCGAGTGCCGGGGGAGAAACCCAACAGGCTCAACTTAACAATATATATATATATAGAGAGAGAGAGAGAGAGAGACTCCGATATTTAGTTGTCATTACCAAAGAGGTCTTTCGACAAGGGGGGAGGGAGTAACAGAAACAATAACATTTCCCTCTTCCTTTCCTGCAAATAGTACATATTCATTCCTAGTGTGTATCAAATCATAAGTTAACAAAAAACAAATAAATTCGTAACATTTCCTTATGTCCTCACGCAGAGGAGTAATGCAGTAAGGTTTTAAAAAAGTATATCGTGAGACTGACTCGACCATCCACTCAATCAAATGATGACATTGTATCTTACTGATCTCTTCCACATGCGATGAATGCTATTATTCATTTATATATCTCTTATAGGCCTAATGCATTATCTTACATTTCACTATCCTTCATCTGTCTAATTTTCAATACTTCCGCGATGAATTTCGCAACTGATTTAATTACAAGTTTATCATCTGACCATAAGACGACAGCAAGATTTTGTCTTTTCGCTATATCTAACTGGAAAACGAACAATTTGTCTACACTTCATTATAAGCAGTACAGAGGAACAGAAATTGTTCTTCGTCGTCAATAATGTGTCTACATGCAGGACAAAGAGATTCTGTGGATCTTTCACATTCAAACCATCTTTTGTTTGCATTAAAACCTAAGTTCTCAACCTGAATCTTGCGTAATTTATTCTGTGTCATTTATCTGTTATGACATTGAGAAACTTTTCAGAATGAAACACATTTTTCAATGGGAAAAAAACAGCTATATATTTTTCTTTACTTTACATATTTTTCTTTACTTTCCATATCTGAGTGCCAACTCGAGAAGGGAGAGAGAGAGAGAGAGAGAGAGAGAGATTTGACACAACTCGCCCGCACCCACCCATACTTCCTCTCCACTGCTCTCAGCCCCCCCCCCCCCCCCCTCCCCGTCCTCCCTCTCCCCCAGCCACCTCTCTCTCTCTCTCTCTCTCTCTCTCTCTCTCTCTCTCTCTCTCCTCTGTCATTCTCCCGACGCTGCGCAATATCTGAACGTAACCATAAAATGTCAATAATCCTCCACGTCGACAGTCGACAGCTGGCCTTGGAAAAAAAAAAAAAAAAACTCACTCGTCACACTCGCATTAGGCCTGCCAATTCTAAGAACGCTGACATTCTACTATCGTTTTGCAACACTGTGGTCAGTTTCTCACGTACATTACATTTTGTCTTCGATTGCGTTGCATCGGTCAGGTAAGTCAGCGAAGTTTCTCTTTCCAATGTTTGTTTTGATGGTTCTTTTCCTTGTTCACCGATCGTCAAAAAAGGTATCACCAAGGAACGAAAGCAACGAGGTAATAAGCGGAGATTGACGTTCACCAACTCACACTCTTGGTCACATTCATCTTCGTCAGTTCACTCGCTATTGAAACAGCAACAGGTTCATAAGTCAGTCAGTATCATGGCTTGCTGAGTTCTGAGCTGGTCTGTGGATGAGAGCCAGTGGAATGCAAGTGTCGCTGGTTCTACCTCCATTGTCAGACTTGAAGGTGTTAAACGGGGTCCGCTCCTTCACAGTACTGGACAGACGGTCCACTGCACAGCTGCAGAATGACGTGCCAGCATGTAGGATTAGCATGGTAATAGTTTTCAGGTTGCTGATTTTTGCTAGCTCTGCTAGTAATACAAATGTAAATACATGAGCTGGTTCAAACTTTCAAACTGATTTTTACAGGTACTTGAACTAACTCCGCTAGATAACTTGGACAAACGAATTAGGCTAGAGGGAAAACAACACGACGCGTTTCGACCTCTTTGAAAATAGTTTAGTGAAGGTGACAGTTTTACAGACGAAGTATCTTTTACAAAACTTCTTGTGTGTGTGTGTGTGTGTGTGTGTGTGTGTGTGTGTGTGTTAGAAAGTGAATTTTAAAGAGTTGTGTGAATGACTTTTTTTTCTTCTTTTTTTTTTAAAGGACTTGTGAGTTGACTTCAACGCGGTGACAGCCCTGATGTGGCCCTTGACGGTCGGCTGGGCTATAAGCATCATTATATACCTTATCTAGTAAAGGTGAGTTCGACATCATAAGGAAACACTTAACTCATGCAGACTGGAGACTTACTGAGAAAAAAAAAAAGTGATGCGGCTCTGGAAGAATATCCATTTGTTACTTCAGAAAACAAGCAAACCTTAAAAAAAATCAATATCTTACCAAGTACAGAGGCCAATGTGCTGAACAGAAAGTGGAGTAGTGGTATTACTATAGAAGTACCTCGATAATGAATAAACCATTACTAAAACTGACATCACAGAAGTATCATGATTTTTATTCATGGAACGTGCTGAAATAAACAAATGATTAAGTAAATGTAACAGAACGCGTTCCGCTCCTTCCAGTCTCTCGTAGCAGACGCCTATTTTAGCCTACTTACTTCACCGCAACCGTGACCAGTGACCTACTTACTGGAGACAATGGCACAACGGCTGTTCAGCTTTGAATCACCGCCACAGTGTCGAAATGAATATAAATGGCGCTTTGTCCTTCTTATGGCCTAATCTATGTCCCTGTGTGTACTATTCATACAGACAAATGTTATTAGATACTATCATCCGTAAATTACAATACCACAGCCCCGAATAATCGAAACTGTTGTGATTTGTTATTGCACCTTTCGCTCTCTTTCTTTTTTTTTTTTTTGTATACGTGTCAAAAAATCTCCTGTCATCACTACAGTCAGCTTGTACAGCATTTATTTCTATGCTCCAGCAAACAAATCGAAGATTTCAAAGCTATTTCCGTTTGTCGAAAAATCGAAGTAAAGGAATGATTTCAAAGCCATTTCCGTTGTCGGACAGCAGCTTGCACATGCGTTCAGCGGCGAGCAACTCGACCGGTTTGTGTCATCCATCAAGGTGTGGTTTCTATCGCTTCTATTTGATTGATTACTTGCTTGCTAAATTCGGGGAACATAACGTTTATAATCGAACATCTGCAGACTTGTGCCGAATCCAGCTATTACAGGGTTGTGTTGTAATTTAATCGGGGGCTCGTTCAGTTGTGGAACTTTTTTTTTCTAATGAAAAAAAGCTGCCTCTTAAAAAAAAAAAAGAAGCCCGTTAAACCTAACTTACTAGATAATTATTTAAATCCTTAAACTGAATGTAGCGTCATAAGAAAGGTGACATTGAGCTCACAACATTCTGAAGTTTGAACTGTGAAAGAATTGGGGAGAAGTCAAGCAGTAATTTCTCGGGCAAGTCGCACAAATCAGCCTGAATTTGCTTCCCAGCACATGTCGCGTCCGGCTGCTGTCTTTGCAGGCCGGCAACAAGACTATTTATAGGCCGAAGGTAAATTTGACTACTTGTTCGTTTTTTTTTTTTTCGCGAATTTCTTGTGTCCATTCTTATCATAATTAGACAACAGGTGTTACACAACCACCAGTTGGTTGTTGTTCCTAAATTTGACAACAGATCCCTTGAGTCCGGGGCGCTGTAGAGGTTTGAAAAGTGGCATTTGACGACGGACTGACCAAGTCGCAGTTTTCATTGGGGACGCATGTCATTGTTGGGTTTAGTGTTGTGCTTTCTCTCAATGTGACGCCGTCATTTAGCTGTAAGTACATATACTGTTTAGCGCTGACTAAAAAGTGTGTTTGCTATTTGTTTCTGTAAATCTTGGAATTGTGAAAAACATACAGATTTTCATTAACTCATGGTTTCTCCATTTCAATTATCTTGATTTTATGAATTTAAAAAAAAAATATTTATTATTTATTCATTTATTTATTTGTTTGTCTGTTTCCCTTTACTATCATCGCGCAGCTTGGCTGCAAGGATCTTGTTGCTACGTCAACTAGCTCCATGGATCCGTGTCCTCAATATTCGTCTGTGACGTAGAGGACAGGACATTAATGATTAGCGAATATTATTTCAAACTACTCCGGCATTTTTATCCTGTGTTTCGTACGGATTTATTGTTTTGATCTAACTTGTAAATAAATGTTAGCGAACCGCCTAGAGAAACGTGGACAAACGATCACAAGACAAAACACGACGCGTTTCGACCTCTTTGGTCTTCTTCAGGCAAGACACAAACAAATAGGACAAGGAAAATGAATAAGATTGTTACTTAGCTTTGATCTCTTCAGCGCAAGGTAGGTGTTGAACATTAGCTTTGCTTTGATCAAACAGGGTAAAAAAGTGGGGTGTTTGGGTGATCACACCCACGGAGTACGGGAAAGGTTAAAACTTAACCAAGCGCCGGTTATCACAATTTCGTCACGCACAGGCTGTGCGCACGACTGTCCGCATGCGGTGGTGAATGGGGGATGCAGTTGCAGAAGGTTTTTTAAAGTGAAAAATACTTTTTGATCAGGATTTGAAATTTCAAACATATCAATACTTGAATGCAGTTGCAAGGTTGCCTAAAGAGTGCACTGACTGGACATAGAAAAAGGAGTATTGCAAACATGGACAGTGACGATTTAAGCAATTTTGTGTCCCCAGAGCTAAGCTGATGCGCACAAAAAAAAGAGCTTTTGTTCAAATCCATTGCGCTTCTAAACAAAACACAGCGTGTAAGAAGAGGCGGTGGATCACCTGTGACATAAGCATGTGCGCGGGTGTGTATGTCTGTGAGAGCAAGCGGGAAAGTATAGATGCTGGTGTGTGTGTGTGTGTGTGTGTGTGTGTGTGTGTGTGTGTGTGTGTGTGTGTATGTGTGCATGTCCTGGAGCAGTGAGGAATAGAAATGTCTGGATATGTCTTATCTTAATGATTTTTTTAATGATAAATCACCTCTCTCTCCCTCCCTCCCTCTCTCTCCTCTCTCTCTCTCTCTCTCTCTCTCTCTCTCTCTCTCTCTCTCTCTCTCTCTCTCTCTCATACGTGCACACATATAATTATGAGTGGCTGAGTGCATGCTTTATTTGCACTACCAAAAAGGAGAAAGATTGAAATTCCCATTTTGGTGATACACGCATGTTTTATTGTTTGAAAGTGATTTTGATTTTCAGTGTCACATTTGTAACTATAAATATGTATGTCTTAACTTTTAGGGCAGCGGTCACGAATGTAATTTCTCGTTAACGAGAGATAATAAAGTTTTCTGAAAGTCTGAAAAGCCTTTCGCAATTCAAAAGTAGTGCTGCGTCGATGGCATGCAAGACAGAACATGTAAAGACAGACCAAAAATAGTGACTTAACATCTTTGAAGTTTCATAGAATTAGAGATGACGTGAATTAAGTATCTGATATATCGAAAGGCACACATTAGGCTCAGACAATTTTCAGAAAGAGATTTCTCTGCTGTAACATTACAAGGAGAGATTAATTCTTTATTATACAATAACAAGTAATGTTCACACACACACACACACACACACACACACACACACACACACACACACACACACACGCACGCGAGCGCGCGCGCGCGCACGCACGCACGCACGCACACACACACCTTAAAAGACATTTTGGAAGTGAAGTGCATTTTACTGGAATACACTACCTATACATTTTAAAAGAGCTAACACTTGGCATTTTTTTCAACACCTCATAGACGGGGGGGGGGGGGGGGGGGGGGATACCAATGACCCAACATTTCATTCGATGAATTATATTCATTTCTTAACTTTTTTTTTTTTAATCTCTGAGCGAATGCAACAAAACTCCATATGACACTTTCTGTTATTAACTCTACCAGGACTTAAAAAGCGGCAAGACTCAGCACAGTCCTAACGAATTCAGCTGAACTGAGCTGATTCACACTGACCTCTGGAATCCCTCTCCTTGTGGTGATAAGTAAGGGGTTCTTCCACTGTCATAAACTGGCACAGTGCAAGCGGAGTGGAGGGAATCACATTGGCTAAAAACAAAACAAACAAAAAAAAAAACCCTCAAAAATATTTCCTCACAAATTCAGTAAACCAGCATCAAATTTTCCTCTTTAAGAAAAATCTGTGAATGTAGGAATAAATAAGAATTCAGGCCTGATGTGCCACAAAGATCTCTTATTGCTCAACATTTCACCCTCTGTCCCCTTTACCAACCTCGCACAATAACAAACAGCAACAATTGCTGTCCACAGTATTGTATGTTGCCACTTTGTTTTTCACACTGTTTTGCGCTGCTTAGGGGGGGCTGGAACTGGGTGCTGACGATCTTCTGGAAACACCCCCACGCCCCACACTCTGCAACAGGACAGGAAATCTGGCTGGCCTTCCAAGACTGTTTTTCTAATCACACTGTATGACTGTGGACAATCGTTGGAGAGAACGACGACATTTCTCCACCCATAGTGATTGACTGGGAGTCAGTGAACGCCTGCAAGAAGAGAGAGATCAAGCGGCGGCACTGACTGGTGGACTGTGGACAATGGCACAAAGCCCTGAAGCCAACGGCTCTCCTACATCGCCTGCAGAAGTACGGACCCTTGTCTTGACAAGGCTGGAACCTATCAGTGGTCCCATAGAATTCGACTCACGCTGGGGACCCAGACCCAGTGTCTTCCCGCACCCATCCCATGGAGATCTCACCAGCAGACTGTCCCGATCTGGACAAGCTGCATCCTCGTCACCGTTGAGCCCAGGAGGACCAAGAAGGTCAAGTGTGCCAAGGAAGAAGTCCAGATCTCTCAGAGTTGTTGGTCGAACTAAACGCTAATACCCTCAGCACGTTAACACCCAGTTTTGCTGGCTCCAGGGAGACACCAGTCAGCAGACAGTCTCCATCCGTCTCGTCAGAGCAGTCTTCAAACAGGCAGCGAAACACTAATCGCAGCATGCGTTCTTCACAGCATCACAGCGCACGTGCTTCAAACAGTTCAGTAGTCAATAGTAGTTCATCACCAATACAGCGGCGGGTCTCCCAGATCTCCTGTCCAGAACCCTCCATCACAGGGTCAAGCAGCAAGGGTAGATACCCCACAAACACTCCCAGGGCCCTCAGCTTCTGAGGGGGACGAAAGACGCTACCTGTGCAGTTTGTGCGGAATCTCGACGCTACCTGAAGAAGTTACCATGCGGACATTGTTTCTGTGAGTATTGCCTGCAGCAAATCGTGAACCAGCACACACAGAGAACCGTTCCGCTGGATACTTTCCTTGTCCTTTCTGTCGGTTACTCATCCCTGTGCCAGAGAGAGGGGCATCCGATTTCCCCATCGCCATGCCAGGCAACACTCAGGCATTGCAGATGGAGGAAGTGGCTGCAGCACTGATGACAGTGTCCATCCAGCAGGGGAGGGCAGAGGGCGGTGTGTGGGACTGTGGGGAAGAAGACAGCAGGTACACGTGCATGCAATGCCAGAAAGAGAGGTGTGTAACTACTGTCGCCACGATCATCACCAACACCCGTTATTACTGCTGTCCAGCAATCACTCACTGACCATGTATCATCAAGAGGCTGCCTCTCACTGCAGCAGGCATCCTTCTCAATCAGCAGGCTTTTTCTGCCGTCCCTGCGAGGGGCTGATCTGTGAGCTCTGCCAGAGAGAACACCATGCCAGACACAAAGTGCAAAGTCTGAGCGAGGCTGCAACTTCTGCCAGACTCTCGCTTAGAAAAAGCACAGAGTCATGTGGAGCAACGCTTACGGCAGATTCAAGTAGCTCAAGAGCATGTCACAAAGGAAAAGAGGTTGATGCTGCAAGAACTGAACAAAACTGAGCGAATCATCCGTTCTAGAGCCGCTGAAGCAAGGGCTGTGGTAGATCAACAACAAAAAAAAAGTGCCCTGGACAAACTAAAGAATGAACGGGAAAAGTTCAAGAGGAAATTGACTGTCGAACTAAACATTATTCAAGACAAGATAGATGGAATGTCTGCCATTTTGAATCATGTGGAACGGGTTCTTCTTTCTGACCGGGAGCCTGAAGTGGTCAGAATGCACGTTAGTGCATGCGACACTATCAGTAAAGATAGCTTTCTCTCGACAAGTACACAAAGGATTTACCCTTTTGCCAGTACAGCCTTGAGCTGATGCACGAAAAGTTTACTCGCTTTACAGACGTGGTGAAGAAGTGGATCGGACCCTTGTATAGTTCAGTCGCAAGGCACAATAGCTGCGGTAAAAGTAGTGGATAAAATTCCTCTGAACCATGATGACACGCAGATAGTGACTGTTCAGTCTGTGTGTCCCGTAGACGACAGGAGTGCGTGGATAACCTATCAGCACGACGCTGGGGCCTCCGGCATCACTGCTCTTGGGCTGTGTTATCTTGATTCAGGTCACGTGTCCACAACATACCATGTGGAGGGCCATGTGTCTGTGGTGAAGATTGACCAGGGGTTAGCTCTGGCCAAGTCACATCATAGTGTACGAGTGCTTGTCGTGGATGGCAAAGATGAAACGCTCCCCAGCAAAAACCAATACAACAGAATCATCTTTGCAAAAAGAGAACTGCGGGCCTGCCTGCGGATGAAAAAAGCCAGAAAGAGTCCTCATCCTCCGTGCACAGAGCTTGTGGTCAACATCAAGACTGTGCAAGACGTGTTTGATTTAGGGGCGCATGTCTTCAGGGCGTTTGACATCTATGACCCACGAAGCATGGACATGAGCAGTGATGGCCAGCTGTTTGTGATTGTGGACAGCGATCAGTTCATGCATGTGGGTTCGCGCGGTGTGCCGTGAAGGCGGACATGATGGTGATCGTGGGGGACAACAGCAAGCTTCTCCACTCCATCTCTGATGTCTGCTTCTACATGCTGGGAGGACGAGAGGTGCTGCTGCTGGCAGATCCGTCTCAGGACGACGTTTTGGTTCTGGATGTTTTCAGCCATCGCTGCACTCTGTTAGGCTTTCTCACCAACATGTCTGGTAGCTTGATGCATCCCTCTGCGCTGAATGTTGATTCGACTAAGGACACCTTGTCGTAGCATGTGAAGGAAAGTCTGTTGTTGTGTGTGGGGACACAGGAGTGCGGTTCGGTGATAACAAGTCTTGCCTCGCCCATCTTAAAACCAGATCAGCGTGGAACTGGTGGTTGGTCAAAAGGAGACCTCTCTGCAAACTCACCACGTGAAACGTCAAGGAACGCCGAACAGGTGGTTGGAGTTCGCTTTTGGAGATTAAGACCGCTCCGTAAACTCACAAAGTATCAAGGAACACTGAATACGTTCACTCTGTGATGTGCAGAGTTTTTCAGCATGTGTGTCTGACTGCTGCATTCAACACAAAGCTGTACTTCAGTGAGAGTTTGACTCTCTCAAGCGACCGTAACTTAACAGAACACTGACTCTCGTGACTAGTGACCACTCCTTCACAATTCAGGGACATTTTGAGACTATGCACTCTGTCAGTTAGCGAACTTGCCTCAGTAGTGCTGCAAACTGGAGACATGCTTCAGTGATAAGGTGACAGCCGGAAACACGCCTCGATGGCACTCTAACCGCTGAAAACATGCTTCAGTAGTGCTGCGTCGTGGCCTCGATGCACTGACAGTAGGAGGTCTGTCTCAATAGGTTGAAGTAATGATATATGTCATTCCTCAGCAAAATTATGGCAAGTGTAGATCATGTCTCAATAGTAATACGGCAGCTGGAGACCGTGCCCAAGAGAGTGCTGTGACAATTGCTGACCATGTCTCTTGGTGAGCGATACCGCATGTGGAGATCATGTCTCAGTTGTGCAGTGACCATCAGGTATCATGTCTCAGAAGTGACATGGCTAACGGAGATCATGTCGCAGTAGTGCTGTGACCATCGTGGACCATGTCTCAACAGTGACATGGCAAGTGGAGATCATGTCTAAATAGTAATATGGCTAGTAGAGAGATCATGTCTCAGTAGTAATATGGCAAATGGACATTATGTCTCAATAGTAATGTGGTATGTCGAGATTATGTCTCAATACTGATATGGCAAGTGGCGATCATGTCTCAATAGTCATGTCGCAAGTGAGATTATGTCTCAATAGTAATATGGCAAGTGGAGATCATGTCTCCATAGTGATATGTCGAGAAGAGATCATGTTTCAATAGTGATATGGCAAGTAGATATTGTGTCTCAATAGTTATATGGTGAGTGGATATCGTTTCTCAATAGTGTACATGGTAAGTGGAGATCATGTCACAATAGTGAAATGGCAAGTGGATATTATGTCTCAATAGTGTATGGTAAACGGACATCGTGTCCCAATAGTGTATACGGTAAATGGATATCATGTCTTGATAGTGTTATGGCAAGTGAAGATATTCTCAGTAGTGCCATGAGCATTGTGAGCCATGTGTAGTTATAGTGTCAGCATTAGCATGAAAATGGAGGAAAAGAGCTTGCATGAGTGCAGGTCCAGGAAGCGGTTGATTTTAGAGACTTTTGCACAGAGAAGTTATATGAGGATGTAAATTGATATTGTCATCAACTGTTATTCCACCATTTTATGGTATGCTGCTCAGCAGGTTCATCTGTAAGATACAGTGGAGGAAGTGCTGTTATTAGATTTTGTTCTTTTTGCTTGGTTGTGGTAAACATAGATTTAGGTTAAGTTTTTGTTCGTTTGTTTGTTTCCTTTTTAAGGGTGTGGCGACATGTGATTGAGTTCAGTCCATTTTGGAGATCACTGCACTTTCTTGAAAAGTTTTTGGAAGAATAGTAACATTAGAATCATTTGCGTGTATTGCCTGTCGTCCGCTAAGACTAGAGTTTACATGTGGATTTAACATGGAGAGGTAGACCTCTTTAAAAACTGGGAAGAGTGAGGGACCCAGGACAGAGCCTCGTGAAGCGTTTTAAATGTGGAGACAGTTGTATTCATCGTTACACACTGTTGCCTATTCCTTAATCTGTATGAGTGAAACGGCTTTAGACTACTTGCGGATGAGCCATACATTTTTTAGGTTAATCACATCTTTTGCTTTTTTAAATCAGTAAATAGACACAGCAATATCTGTTATTGTATATACTGTTTAGCCATTTATCAGTCAGGTGATTAATGCCGTGTGACATTGTTTTTGTTGGAATATGGACTGGCCAAGATGAAGCAACTGGTATGTATTCAAGAGGTGTAGTGTGTTTTGGGGTTTTTTTTCTCCCAAAGGTTTGGAAAGACTGGTAATGATTGAGATTGGTCCGCATGATCTGAGTTGTCGCCGCCTGCCTTGTAGACAGGCACCACTGTTGATTTTTTTGTTGTTGTTGTTGAAACCATTGGGGAAAATGATTTTTGTCAATACCGTAAGATTGGAAACGTCTGTTGACGTGTCTGTAATACTGGAGCTGAGATTTTAAGAATTCTGTTGTCTAGACCACATCGTCTGCCGGTACCTGATTGTTTGAGGTGCGTTAGGTAGTCTTAAACCTCAAGTACTGTCATTGGTGGGACCTAAATTTTAGACGTGATATTTTAATGATGGCAAAACATTTGAGTTTGTGAAGGTCTGTAGATCTAGAGGAATCTATTGTGAGAATTTTATGTAGTGCAGAAGGGGGTTTTAAATTAGATGTTCAACCGATTGTCTCTGGTTTTAGTTGACTTTAAATTAAGGTTATTTGTAAGCTCATTTTTTTTAAAAAAGAAAAACTGTTTTTGATTGCATTTTTTTTGTACAGTATATAGAAGAAAAAGAAACACAATCTAAAAGTGTAAAGAGACAGATTAAAAAAAAAGAAAAATTAAAAAAAAAAAAAGGAGGGGAAAGAAAAAAAAAAAAAAAAGGAAAAAAAGTAAATACATTCATACAGGCATGCATATTAGAATGCACTTGTATGCACAAGCAAATGCACACACACACACACACACACACACACACACACACACACACACACACACACACACACACACACACACGGGTGGGAAGGAAAAAAAAAGAGAAAGAACCTACGACAGACAGTAGATACATTTATACACCAGCATCAGTAAATCGTTGTTGAATGTTCGTTCTTCCTATTCTGCTATCATTATGCAGAGACTAATCAAGATAACATCAATATAAAATGAAGACAAAAAGGTGTCAATAAGCATTTACCATCGTTAAAAGGTAGAAGGTGGGAAAGTGTGACAGACTGAAAGAAAGACAAAGACAAAAGATGTCGCCATTCATCACCATCAATAAAAGATACAGATAGAGAGTGTGACTGATTGGCAGACAGACAGAGACTGAGACAGCCAGAAAGTGTGACAGACAGGCAGACAGACAAAGACTGAGATAGCCAGAGAGTGAGACAGATTAGCAGACAAAGACAGCGCGAGAGAGACAGACAAAGACAGAGACGGCCAAGGAGTGGGACAGACTAACAGACAGACAAAGACAGGAGGTGTGTATGAGGAAACAAGACAGAGGCGAATATTCGGTCACAGAATATAAAATTGTACAACATAAGCTAAGGGATATTATCCAGGTAACAAAACGGCCTTGAAAATGCATGTAATTTCACTCACTGATTTTATTCATTCATTTGCTTTTATGTAAAATTTTTAATTCTATGTTTTTGATTTTGATAGATTCTATCCCCCGTAAATTGTGGTAGATCTGTTTGTTATTGATGCGATTGCTATTTCACAACCAAATACCTGTATAGACTGTTCAAATTGTAATGATTTGATTTGTCACTTTTTCCCCCACTAGAAGGCAAACTATTTGGCACTGAACTTACACGTGCACAAAAGGCTTTATTTTTTTAGTGTGTCATAGAAAGTGCACTGATGAACATTTTTTTTTTTTTTTATGTTAGATGCCGTCTTCTCTTCTTTTCACATTTCGGGATTTACTTTCTACTGACCCCACTCCCCTATCCTTGGCACCCCCACCCTGATTTTCAGTTAGTTGTGCAAATAATGCCGCTGCAGACATGAGAAGTATATTTTGGCAATTTTGTTGCCCGGCACATTGAAAGTAAAGAGAAGTTATTAGAGCTTTACGCTGACATATATATCCAAATGTTTTAAACTGGGTGCCGATTGGAAGCGAGACAGCCTTTTGCAACGATTGTTTTTTTTGGGAGATGTTTATTTTCATTCATTTTTTTAAACATCCTTTTGTTCACAGATGGAAACCGTGTATCCCATTTCGGATGTTTTCGTTGATTTAAGAAAATACAACTGATGAGAAGAAAGCAAGATAGTTGACAACACGTTATGTCGAAGCAAGTGCACTCTCTGTAATGCATTATGGGAATGGTGTGCAGAATAATGAAAAATGTTTTGAATCAATGATGAGCTGAACATTTTACTTCCTTTACCGGCAATCAGATTTCTTGCTGTGACGTGTTTTCCACTTACATCAAGTTGATGTTTAGCCTCATTGAACATGTTTATCCTCCTTTGATGTACCAACCAAAGGGACATGGTTTAGGGGAAAGGTGTGTGTGTTGTTGTTTTCCACACCCCTTACAAGTAAAATGTTCAATATTGGGTTCTGGAGTCTGTTTGAAAAAAAAAAAAAAACCTGTAATTTTTTTTCTGAAGTGTATTTAAAAAAAAAAAAAAAAAAGCTTCCAATAAGAAAAGTATCAAAACATTTACACGGTTTCCATTGGTCTCTAAAAACATGTTAAATAGTACATGTGCCACGCGCAGATGTTTTATTTTTGCTTTGATTTGTTTGTTTGCTTTTATCATTGCTTTAATCATTTTGAAAACAACTGGGTGATTTGGAGTTGGAAAATAAATTTGGGTATAACGACAAGAATCAGAGTATTGTGTGTATTCATTGGTCACAAACCTCTGCCTGGATTATTTCCCGGGCTACCGCTACAACACCAAATATTTATCACACCTACTGATGAATTAGCGTGCTACAAGAACAAACACTGACATCATACACACACAGGAGCATGTGCTAACACACATGCATGGTGATGAATAGATACCTGAAATACATTGTACAAAGCATTTCTTTGACTTAACTGCAAGCAGCTTTTTTTTTAATTTAGGCCTATGAGCAAAACCATACCTGTCTTAAAACTGGCTATAACCACAAATACGTGTTTAGTAACCTTAGTTTAACTCAGTCGTCCATCCACCTTTCTGTCACATTCAAACCTCCACTTGTTCCAGATACTGATGTAGTTTTATTCTGATGCAGAAATCTGAGTAACATTAATTAATCTTGATCCGTAAATTACTACGCTGTGCCAAAGGCGTAGTCTACATCAAAGTCAACCAGTGTTTACACTGCATACGCTGCGCAAGCACCCTATTTCTTTCTTCAACCTCAGACTAAACTAAGTTGTTTTTTTTTTAAAGGTCTAAATTCGTCGAATCGATCCAAAAGAGATCTATTTAGCACAATGACAATATCCATGGTTACTCCTGTGATCACGATCTGTCTGTCTGGATGAGTGTCTGCAAGTGAGGACGACGCAGCGTGGTAAGGGACGGGAGAGAACAAAAACCTAGTAGGCCTACATCCCAATCAACAGATAGCAAGTCACAAAGTACAGAGTTCGACCACACAACTTCAGACATAGTTCGAATCAGTGAATCTTTTCAGTCATCTTCACTCATACAGGACAATCTGAAGAACTGCCTGAAAGAGGTTCACGACCCGGGAGACTCGGGACCCTAAAACCCCTGAGGTGTAACGGTAGCTTTTAATCCCAGAGCGGAAGCTAGGGGTGATACTCAGTCATGCTTCTAAAAACTTTACATCAGCTGTTGGAAGATCACGCCCAACGCGTGGGGGAGCTCTGATGTTGCACCCCTTAAATTAGAATACACTCACAACATTAAAGACGCTCCTCCACCCAACACGGTGCGACTTCCACCATAGCCAAACAACAACAAAGGAACTGATTTAAAAAAAAAAAAAAAAAAAACATATCGCAACAGTTTAACTGGAAAAATTCAACCTCAAGGGGGGTCGAATTTCGGTACAGGGGGATTTTTCCCACGGAGTTAACCATGGTTCTGACTCCATTCCCCATACAGTCGTTCGAATGAGACTATAAACCGAGGTTCGTTTGTGAACGCACGCACATCTTGCACACACGTAAAAATCCATCACAAACTTTCGAAGGAGAAGGCCAGTTTGGCCGTTGGTATGGATGACACGTTACACATAGCATGCACCTTTCCCGATGATGGAGTATGGCTGCCTTAATGGCGGGATAAAAAAATGGGCATACACAAAACTCCACTACCTGTCTATACAGGCAGTGTCCGCAGGAGTATCTCCGTACGCGTACGCAGAAAGAAACAAAAGAACAACCTCAAGGGCTTTCCAAAGGGAAATAAAACGGTTTATATCTAAAATGTTTCCATAATTCCATAATTCCCCGAAACCCCCACCCTCTCTCTCTCTCTCTCTTTCTCACCCCTCTCTCTCTCTCTCTCTCTCTCTCTCTCTCTCTCAAGGAGTCACAAAAGGTTGAACTAGAGGGAATCTTCCAAAGGCCCAGTCAAACACCTGAGGCTCACATCCAGCTCCCAGCTGGTCAAAACCGGAGTTTCACACCAGAAACACACACACACACACACACACACACACACACACACACACTCACACTCGAACACACACACAACATGCTCACTCTCGAAGAGGACACAGGACACAGTCCAGGAGGCCAAGGAATCCACGAGCAAAATCTTTTTGTTCTCTTTGGCATCACGAAGAAAAGTATCTTCAGGTTCATCGCTTCAAACAGATTTTAGAGGGGCTCCGCTTGCCCTTTCAAGTTGAAGACGGTTGTCCACGCAAAATTTATTTCGCTTCACCACCACACAACACATCCCTTGCTGCTCCCACTCACCGCACAGGCATTTTGTCTGTGGCGTGGAGTTAAGTCACATGACTGGTTCACCAGTTCCTTTTGGACAGCTGGCCGTACATGGGAAGGGTGGGGGTGGGGGTGGGGGACGAAAGGAACACCTTCCTTAGAGGAGAAAGAGGACTGAAGTGCCTCACCTGGCACTGATGTCGTCCCCTGAGGGCAAGACAAGAAAGCAGGGCTGGAAAATTAGGCTCTTTTGATAATTATAGATATATCCCCCCAAGACCTCCCCTCCCCCTCCCTCCCCCCCCACTCCTCGAAGATCGGATGAGGGGGGGGAGTGAGGGAGGGGGGGGGGGGGGGGGAGCAGGATCAGTTGTCGAAAGATTGTGTGTGTGTGTGTGTGTGCGTGCGTGCGTGCGTGCGCGCGCGCGCGCGCGCGCGTGTGTGTGTGTATGTGTGTGTGTGTGTGTGTGTGTGTGTGTGTGTGTGTGTGATAAAGTACAGTTTGTGGCCACTTAGACATTTCCTCGTTTGAGTCCTTCTGTGAGTTCATCCACAAAGCTGAAGAGTTGTATTTCACAGGGATACTGCCGCCTGAATCCATGCTGCTGTGGCTGTATGTTTTTATTTGATTCCAGATGTTATGTCATCCTGCTCGGTGACCACTTCATGAGCCTTCACTTTGCATAGGATGCAAAGGAGAGATACAGGCTTGTAATTCTCAGTTCGTTTCCGCTCACCCTTCTTGAAGACTAGGGCCACTTTGGCCATTCTCCAGTCTCATGGGATATACTGGTGTTAAGACAGTGGCAATACAGGAAAGTTTGCCCTGTACTATTTCACTAGCTATCATGCAGAGAAGCCTTGGGATTCAGGTTGTCGAGTCCATTTGTCTTGTTTGGTTATAGGTTTAAAAGACGTTTCCTGACGCCATTTTTAGTGATGTCTAATTGACTGCATGTTGGTTAGGTGGTTGTAGGCTTATCTGTTGGAGTGACGTAGGGTATGTGTAGGGTAGGGTACCTGTAAGATGTGGCTATGTATCAAAACCTGTCGCATCAGGACTTGGCGAAGAGTGATGATAACAGTGGAGAGAGGTGACAGGAGGTGAAGTCGTGACATGCGCGTGAATTGGATTACAGTGAGGGAGAGTTGCGTATGTTCTCTCGTCCCTGCCCATCTGAATCCAGAGGCAAAAAAAAAAAAGAAGTCAAGACGGCTGGAGATGAGCCGAGATGCAGTGGATGGTCACTGAGCCCTGTTCGTGCTCCACAATACTCTGCTAGATCTGCCTTCTTGCCCGTTGAACCATCTAGTGGTTTCTTCCTCGCAGTCTGACGAAACCAGTTTTGCATAGGTAGACAAGCCCTAACTCATCAAGGGTTTGAGACCCGTCAGCTACCCTTTTCTACTTCTACCAGCCAGTCGAAGCCGTTGCCTCAATGTACACACGTAATCAGGACTGTCCAGGGTCTTGTTAGGGCTGTATCACCTAACATTCCGGAAGGCCAAGCCTGCTTTGCCTCATGTGCTCTGGAGAAAAAAAACTGATGTGGACTACTAAAAAAAATTCACTGTAAAAGCAACGCAACTTGCTGGATAGGCCACCCAGGGTAGCTGGGGGAGTGGAGGGGGGTGGGGGGGGTGGGGGGGGGTGGGGGGTGGGAGGGGGGCTGAAGGCGAAGGGAAGGGGCCACTAGTTCCGCCATGAAGATATTGACCTCAGTATCGCCTCTCTATCTTCGGGGCGGGAATGGTAAAGGCCGCCCACCTTTCCAGCCTGGGTCAAAGATCTATTAGTATAGATGCGAAGGTGATGACGGAAATGAGAGGGGATGAAACCCATAGCCATCACCTGTGTGTAATGAGGGATGTGCGACTTCCTGAGCTTGAACATGTCCTGCCTGATCCCGGCCCCTTCCATCAGACAGTGAAGGTAAGGAGGGAGGGGCTTCAGGGTCACCTCAGTCTCCTCCGCCCCCACCGTGGACAGCAAGGATTGGATATAAACCAGAAGGGAGACACAGAACCGGATCGATACCGGCCCTGAAAGTCTGCACCGAGTTGTTCAGTGGAGTCTGGGGCAGTCTGTGCCCTGAAGAAGTAGTAGTTGCTCCCTGTGCCTGGATGTTACATTTCAGAGACACTTAAGGACACGGTACACTTACAGACGTAATGGGCGAATTTTTCTTCTGCTTTCTTAGCTGTCCACCTTCAACCAGTTGAACATTCTGACACCAAAAAAGGGGTTTCTAGTAATAACAAAAATGATGCTGCCTGGATCAGCAGTTTGAAGTGGGTGGGGAAGGGAAGAAAGACTAATATGTTCAGGCCTCTAGAAGGGGCAAAGGTAGACCTCAGGGACTCTTGAATGCAATATATATGTTTATGCTTAATTTGCAACTGCGGACAAGGCCTAGTCCATGTTAGGCTGATTAGACGACACAGTTCAGATCGAGCTATTGGATAAAAAAAAAAAAAAAGGCGATAACACAACATGATATCATAATCAAAACAATTGTACAAAAATCATTATATCGTATACAATGACGTTTCGTTAAATACAAGAGGGCAGATGTATAGAATTTTTCTACCCATCCAAATTTTAATTCCGTATTGCCATCTTAATGACGTCATTACTCCTGAACTCAGGGATTCGAAAAACTCCGGACGAGAAGGGTGAAGAACGACTGAAACAGGAAAATGACCACAACGTCGACTTTCAGTGGCATGAATGAAGACAGCAAGCCGTCCTCCCGGTAATTTAAGCTTTTATTTAATTGACTATCGCCAGTTTGACGCAGATATGGTTGCAGATATTCAGAATTTAAAGTGCTTCGAATCAAACGAAACGCACGTTTCCAAGGTATTCATTTGATCATCATTTGGAGAGACGGAAGTGGTGGTAACAGTACTAGCCACTAGGGCATAGCCAAGTGGTAATGTATCTCAAGTGAATATCATCAGATGCAGCAGCTTCTGAAGAGTTGCTCGAACCGAGTTTGATTCTGTGAAGATCAGTTTTTGAACATTAAAAAGTGCCAATGTGTATCAAGCAGTTTTAACAAGGGCTAGAATTTTTGCCCTGCATACTTGGAACCAAGATAGCCATGAGATAACGTCCCATTGCTTTTAGACATGGTGTGTTATTTAAAATCTTGTGATATTTATGTGTGACATGGCTGTCCAAAATGAAGTCTTCAAAGAATCCCCTTTTTTCTCTTTGGGGATGGCTGTCCCATTTGGCTGCCCCTGTATTGAGCACATTGCTTTTTTTGGTTTGTTCTTTACCAACTCATTTCTCTTTTGTCTGTACAGCACATAGAATTAGAAATGAACAGTAAAGGAGCATACTAAAGGGATGGTGCTCGGGTTGAGAGACAACCCCCCCCCCCCTCCCCCTCACTAGGCCCCTGTCCCATCCAAAGTTTCCTTACAGGTTGTTGTAATTTTTTTTATTGAACTTAATGAACCCAGATTGTTAAGCAGTCAAGTTGATTTTAACAGTCCTTGTTTTTGTGTTTGATTTTGTGATCTTTTTGCATCTTTAGTCCAAGATTGTTGTGTTGCTTGTATCCTTGCAACCCCAGGATAGTGGAGGGAAAAAAGATTGCTCAGGGAACTGTGTTTAATATATAAATGCAAAATGAGGTAACCAATGAAAGCTTTACAGCCATGTGTACTGCAGGACAAGCTGTCATCAGTGATTTCATTGCAGGCCACTTGCTCAAAGTGCTTGATGTGCTTGCTGGACTTTGCTAAATTGCACAGCAAATCCTGATGACTGAAATCGGATGTGATTGGCTGTTGGAACAAGGCCTCAGACCTTGATTGGTCAGGGTGTTGATAACACTGTATGCACAGCCTTAGCAAGCTAAGCAACAGTGTAACTGTAGAGCTACCCCAGAGACAAAAAGAATAAGTTTAGTGATAAATAATTGTTTAACCAGCATTCAGTAATTATTCAGTTATGTTGCAGTGCATGGGGCTGTTACCAGGATTCAGTAATTACTAGTAGTTTACCAGTTCAGATGATGAAATAAGGTCAACAAAAATGTTGCATAATGAAAACAATATTACAATTTACATGCATATCTGATTGTTGTTTGACTAATCTTCAGTAGTTGTCTCATCTTTGTTGTTAATTCATTTATCCATCAGCTTCAAATCATGGGTAGTGTGGTCTCAAAACTTAGCGGATGTGGTGTAGCGTATATGGACTAGTACTCCGACTAGTCCGCACGCAATGACGCCTCCTTGATGAATTGAAACTGAAACTGTTGTTTGTTTGACTGATGGAAAGTTAACTCTTGCATTTAAACATTTTATGCTTAGTGATTTACTGATTGCTAAGAACAGGCTGTAGGTTTTGTTTCACTCATTTAGCTCTGCTGAGTTTGCCAATCTGATTTTGAAAATTACGAGCATGATCACTGTTTAATAATGTCCACATGGAACTAGTTGGCAAACTGCTGTGATTGAAGACAAATTGTGGTTGGTGGATCAAAATTTACATTATAACTTAAGTAAATACCTCATTCAGATCAGCTGCTGTGGTTCAGTGATTAGTATCATACATTCTGGCCTGGGGATTGGTGGTTTTCATTCCCATCAAAGCCTTTATATTTGAGGAATTTTTGGGCCCATTACCGACTCCTAACCAGAGCTGGGTTTGCTATGAGTATGGGCTCAGTCGAGAAGATTGATCCACAGAATTGAGTTTCATCCACTTAATGGATGCATCTTTGAGGTTATTGTATAGATTTTCTGACCAGGTTTCTGTTTCTTGGGCCAGAATTATGAAAGTAAGCATAGCTGTGCAAGTCTACATTCGTGAGTCAGAACAAGAATGTCATGTAGCACCTGAAGCTGTGTTAGTCTACCTGTGTCATGACATGAACTTCATATAGCCACTGAAGCTGCAGAGAACATCCCAAAAGTGAAGTTGGGATTTTTTTTCTTTGTCTTGTTAAAGTTCTGATTTAAAAAGAAATATTCATTGTTATATCTGGCTTACTGTGTAATGTAAAATGGCCTGTTGCAATTAACCTAAGACTTAACCCTTTCACCGCCAGACATTCTATTTTGCATAAATCCTCATCGCCAGCCATTTTTCCAGCATATGTGAAACGCGGATATCTCTGGAACTAAACAACCAATTCTCATGCTATTTTTTGTAAAATTGAGGAGATACACTGTACTTTTATTATGTCAAACATGTTAGTAATGGGTAAGTCAACAACAATTTCAATTTTTTAGTAATTTCAAGTGCAAAAAAAATGCAAAATAGAAAAAGAATGTTATGTCTCTTCTAAGCGTAAAAAATAAAGAAAGAATGCCAACAAAATCTCAACAAGGGAGGAAAAATACTCCACTCACAACTGAAGACCGGAAAGTATGGTATTTCCAGCAGAAAAGTGCATGAAACAGCCACAAATACAACTACTCCAGTAGCAGGGAAACACACACACACACACACACACACACACACACACACACACACACACACACACACACACACACACATTCTTATGCCTAACTGGTACATATGTAGAAAGAAAGAGGGAACACACACACACACACACACACACACACACACACACACACACACACACGTCCCTTTCACTCTCAACAGTAATATATGTATATATATATATTTTATGAACACAAAGTCATTCATGTGCCTGTTGGTCTCTGAACCCTTGCCATTCAGTTGATCTATATAATCAGCTGTACACCCACTCGAAACACGTCTGTGCTACTCGCCTCTCACGTGTCACTTGGCCACGCCCCCTTCAACCTCGACCAGCAAGAGTCAGCCCACAGCGTGTGTGTGAAGTTCGTTGCCTAAAGTCTTAGTTCGCTCCCTCACATAGAGTAAGTGAACAGTCAGTCAGTGCTGGCTGGCTCAACGCAAAAACACTGGGGCACACGCGGTAAGGTAGTAAGTGGGCATCTTATCAGCCTCTCATAACAATTTGGCCACGGTCCAATGCTTCACGTTGGAATAATTCGGTCAAGCCCTCACTATCGTTCTTTACTCGTGACTGTCTGGGTCTTCTTCATCTGTATTAGGAACAACCGACCGTCTATTCATATTCCCAGCACTTGATCTGTGGTAAATGTACGGCAAGGTCGAGTACGTAAAGTGCTTGGTGGTGACGTCATAGTGAATGGAAAAACAATCGGAATAAAGTCAATAAAACACTGAACTGACCAGTGTTCTGACAAAGCAATGGCTGTGAGCATGGGCCAGACCATCCCTCAACTATGACGTTTATTGCTGGCTTTTTTATCTCATGAACTAGGATCATGAGAGTATCGGGAGTTAGGTCACCCTACTTTGTCACCAAAAGGCGCCTTTGGCGCTTTGCCAAGACGACGCCAAAAGGCGGCTATGGCGGTGAAAGGGTTAATAGTGATGACAGAAGTAAAATTGAAACTTTTTGTTTGTTTGTTTGTTTGTTTTTGTTTTTGCTGCCTGCTGGGCTTTTCTTCTTTCCTGATGTCATTTTACTCAGTCAACTTAGGGTGACTGAAAAGGGTCAGGTTTATAGATTGCCCCAGAAGGTTTAGGAAAACATTGTGTAATAAGATTGAGTGCTTACTTGGGCCTAAGCATGAAATGGTGTCAACAACTGAAATCAATGTACAACCTCCTCTAATCAGACTAATGATGGCTGTTGAAGACAAGAGTTCATAAATCAGCATGCATTGGATTGTGCATAGAAATAATGAAGTTCACTTTCCTAAATGAGTTAGCAAGAAAGTAGCATGAGAAAATTCTTCAGACTATCATTTTATTATTACTATTTTTTTGTTTTGACAAATTTATGGACACCTACTTCTGGTCATTTTAGAACTGGTCATGTTTATTTCAACAAGATACTTCTCAAACAGTCAATCAAGCAGATGGAGGAAAACATGATGAAGAGGCAGATCACAGATGCGTGTGTACATTTGAATCTTTCTGGTCATGTCTTGTTGCATGCAATAATTGAGCTGATAAAAAGATTCTTTAAAATAAGTTTCGTGACTACCCGAAACCATAACAATTGAATAGTTGATTTGTCAGAAACTCTGGTGTTTGTAGTTTTTCTTTCTATGACACTTTTGGCTGGGCTATAACTGCCTATTTGGTATGGTGATTTCCTTGATATGACTCTGTATAGTTTACACTGTGTGTATAGTTTACCCTGTAGACAGTAACAAACAAACGATGTGTAGAAACTGACAAGTTGGAAGTTACGTGTAGAAAGAACATTTCAATGTTATTTGATATGTCTGTGATGTGATTTGTGTTGCAGAGTGTTGCGGCCCCCTGGTGGAGGCTCCAGTAACATTTTTGGGACAACGGACCCCACCCCTGCTGCTGCTGCTTCCAGCGCTCGAACTTCTTCCAAACCTTCTGACTCAGGAATCTTTGGTTCAAAATCTTCCTCTGATGCATCCAAAGGGAACGCACAGCGATCAGCCCGTGACGGTGATGATTCCTTCAATCGTTTGTTTGGGGACAATGCCTCCCCATCAGCTCAGAGCCAGAAAGGCACAAGTGCCAGCCAGCGTGTCGATACTCATGCTAACTTATTTGGGGACGCCCCAGACAGCCCCCAAGACAAGACCCCCTCTAAGGGTCCCAGTTCCCATGACAAGCTGTTTGGAGAGACCGCCAGCAGCGCTCAGGGGGACAGGGCAGCGGGTAGATATTCAGGCAGAGGAAGGGGTAGGCAGCGTTGTGGGCACTAAACTCACTTCACTGGGTCTGTGATCACATGAGTGCTAGGTTGCTAAATGAGTACACTTCACGTGTGATTGAGAGTGTTTTCTTTACTTGTTTAAATCACTCGTGATTGAGAGCAGCTAACTAGTTCACATCATACATGATTGAGAGAAACTAGAAGTGAGAGAATATGGTAGGTAATCTAATCAACACAAGGTAGTGAGAGAAAATGGTAGTTGATCTAAATAACTCAAGGTAGTGAAAGAAAATGTTACTTAATGTAAGTAATACCAAGAACAGCAAAAAAGCCTTAGAGCCTTAGACTGTTAGAGCATGAGGTAAACTGGTAAAATCAAAATTGAGATTGGAAGTTCTACTAGTTTGCCAGAAATTGAGATTGAAAGCTCTTTCACTAGCTAAGGAGAAAGCATTTTTCAGATTAAAAGCAGCAGCACAAATCATATTGATAAGGAGATAAGGAGCAGCTAAGTCTACAAAAGCAGACAAAATAGCATCATTAAGACTCGTAAGCTAAAAGAAACCAAGTTACACAGACTGGTAACAAGCTTCAGCTATAAGAAAACACAGTTACACAGATTGATAACAAGCTTTTCAAATGTATATATAATGACCTGATTGACATCAGTGCCTTTGAGAGCAACTCCCTGATGCTTGAGTTAGCTATAACTTATATAGGCATAGAACTTATGTAGGCATAGAGACCAACTCATTGATGAAAAAATTGAGAGCAGGTGACCTGATAATTACTGCTATCTTTGAGAGCAACTCCGTTGCACAGAGCAGGTGAAGTACTAAATGTAGAGTTGTTGATATTAAGTCAGTGCAGGTTAGACCTCTCTTTCTGTGTTTCTTTACATATTATGCCAAGGAAAAGTTAACTTTTTCCCACTCTGTTCGAAAAAAAAACAGATTAACAGTATTAAAGTTGACTCTTTAAAGGTTGTGAAATTTTTTTTTTTTTTTTTTTTACTGTTCATGGTCAGGATCAAGTGTTAACCGTTTTTGTAACAGTTTTGAGGTAAGGATTGTTAATTCACGTGTGATATGTTTCTGACTAACTTTGAAACATTACTGTTAATTAACGACACTTTTGAAATGAGTCTCTGGACATGCTATTATTTCCTTTTCACCCTCATCATCACATCCCCCCCCCCCCCACCTCTTTCCTTAGCAACCCATTCCCATTACCTCTGCTATCAGCACATTCCTTCTAATCTCATTTCAAGGGAAGAATTTTTCTTATCAATTCAGATTGAAAAAAAGAAGGTTGTATTTTCCTACCTCAAACTTTTCCATGGGTCATCAGGTTTATCTGTTGAATATCCATGTATGTGTAACTTGACTTCAGGTTCATATTGCCCATCATTAGAATCTTGGTCAGGTGTATTTACACTTTCGAAGAAGGAGGTCTTTTTAACTTTTGTAATCTCTGTTAGAGCAGTCATAGTTTCATACTTTTTCCTGTATTATTTTGAAACCAGATTTTTTCATGCAGTGCCCTTTTTTTTTGCACATACGCTGATTTCATGACCAACAGGACATGGTATTGTCTGTGACCATACTATTGAAATGCACCTGGCCAAGAGAGGGAGAAAAAATGTATTGAAGGCATTGAGAAATTGTCTGCTGATTGGAATATGATAACAGAGCTTGGTTGATCCGCAGTGAGGCGGGCTGTGAATATTCAGTACTGACTAAACTCGGTGGAGTTCATATATCACATCACATAACATGGCACATACTGTGTTTGTATACTGCGAATTCCCAAGGTTGTCTGGGCACTTGACACACAACTACAAACTCTGATCAATCGTGTCAGATGCAAGCTTTTGGGTCACATTACATAATACTGCAGGTGTTATCAGTATATGGTAACTTTATGTAATATTGGCTTTGATCAGTGGCACTGTGCTTCCCATGCTTTTGTTTTTAGGAAACAAGATGCCCCCAGAAAGTTCTTTAAAGAGTATTTGTACCGGGATTTAAACTTCTCAGAGGGTTTAAAAAAAAAATGCTGTTGCCAAATGTTGAAAGTTTGGTGCTTGATGATAAAGCATTTTTCCTCTGATGGATTTTGTGTGAGCAGCTGACTTTTTATCGGCTGCTAACACAGTTTTGACAGATCTACATGGCAGTTTGTTTTTTATAACAAAGATAATTCCTTCTGCAAAAATGGTCTGAAAGATTCCTCTCATAATGTTTTTTTTTTTTCTTTTTTTTTTTTTCTTCCTTTTTTATGTTCCAGTAGAATGTAGGAGTAAATTTTGTTGGACTAACTTCATTGAATACTGTCAGGGCACACAGAGGAAAGCTGTATTTGAAAAAGTAATGAAAAAAAAATGCAATCTCAGTCTTCTACTGAGGAAAGGGCATTTCAGTGTGAACATTGCTAAGTTTGGTCTAGTAAATTGGTGGATCAGTTGGTCAGAATGGATTTACACAACATTGATGTTATTGGTAAATTTACTCACTGGCAAACATTTTTTTTTTGTATGTTTATACCCGTAAGTCTGAAATTTTTGAAACATTGTGTCTGCGATGCACTGAAGGGGCAACCCTGACCTTTTTTTTTGGACTGGGAATCCTTTGGCACATAGATACTGTGGGCTTTGTAATGAAACATCACATAATTCTGCAGACTATGTGCCATGATTTCTACTTGGGCTACAAAGTCAGATGTGCATAGCAACTTGTCAAACGCAGTAATTTTCCATGAAAGGATGGAGGGGAGTGGATTGTCATTTTCAATAGCTGACCCTATAGCTTATCTTAACGGGACAGGGGGGGGGGGGGGGGGGGTGACAGATAATTTGTAAACCGTCGTTTGACAGGGCAGTGTGGGAGATGAGTTGACATGTAACAGTCTGCACCATGCACTGATATAATAGTTCAACATGAGCAGCGATAAAAGACAACTTTTAACAATTCTGTGAGACTGCAAGAATAGTCAAAGGACACACTGGCCGCAGAAAGCATACTCTGAGAGGTGTGAGTGGCATTAGTCAGCTTGAAGGGCATATATGCAGACCTTGCACTGATAGTCTTATGCTAATTAATCCTTGAGTGTGGGATCTGGGGTTGACATTGTTTGAAAGGGAACTACATGTAGGTCTGAGTGAGAGTGGCACCTGGGGACAGGGGTGTGCTGTTGACGAGGCGGTCCCTGCAAAGGTTCCGTAAGTTGGTGATGATGTCTGACCGCTGGGCTGAAGCACTGCATGCTGACCTTTTGCTCTCTGTCAGGATATGTGTAGTCATTGTTGTCTGTGGGATCATGTATGGGTGAGACAGTGTGCCATTCTGCATCCCTGGTTGGGGCTCTCTTGGTGTTGGTGTGTTGCGTGCTGGTGTTGGTTTTGCATGACTCTTTGTGTTTAGTGATCAGAGTGATGCCTAGTTGTGTTCACCGGTGTTGTGTCTGTTCATGTGAACTAATGGGGGGTTATGACTTCAGTTTGTGGCCAGGTCATGAACTGGTGTTCACATTTATACTAACCCTCTTGACTGTGGATGGACCTAAGTCGGTGGTATCTGCGCAGAAGTTTTGCATACTGCATGCTGGCCTTTTGAAGGTGTGTCTGTACTTGTGCACTCACCTGACACGCTGCACAGCATTTAGCTCACTTACTGCATGGAGCTGTATTGCTCAATGTTTTTCCAGTGATAGCTGTGCTCATGTGTGTTCACGGTTCTGTTGTACTTCTTTGTGGTCTGTGTTCCATCTACTGACCTGTTTTCCTCACCCATCCGACCTCTGCTGGCCGCTGTCATTTGCAGGTGGACATCCCCATGGTCAATACTGCTGGTTCTGTACTGTCGTCCCTCAGACCCTAACTTTTGCAGCTTCTCAAAAACCCATTTGCTTTGAACCTGATTAATGGATATCCAGCATTTTCTGACGTTTTATTGTGTTACCCCTCTCCCCTGCTGTGCATACTCTTAAGCTTCATTTGGAAATACCCATCCCAACCCCTGTGTTGTGTCTTTTGTCCTGGGTTGCCTGTTGCAGGTCAGCTCTGTGTGTACGTCTCTAGTATGTCTTTGCCACAGCCTGCCCGATATAAAGGTTCCAGTATTGTCACAGATTGTCTTCATGGTCTCCTCACTCTCAGTATGCTCTTCATGTTCCCTGTTTGACACAGTTTACACCTTGGCTGCTACTCACCTTTCACTCTCGTTCGTGTATCATGTATTATAGTATTTTCCCTCCTCTCACTCCACACACACCCCTCGGCGTCCTTACTCCTTGTTCAACAGTTCTTTCCCTCTCCACACCTTGCACACTTCATGTTTCCTTGCTGAACATCACTTTTGTTACAAGTGTAGCTCATCATGTTACCCATTGGAACATCCCTTTGTTGTATTTATAATAATTATGTTTCCCATCTGATCAACCCCATTGTTGAACATGGAAGACATGTTTTCCACATACACATTCCCATTGTTGTATTTGTAATACAGTACGTTTCCAATCTGAACACCCTTTCCTTGTCCATGTAGTCATCATGTTTCCCTTCATAACATCATCTTCCTTGTCCATGTGGTCATCATGTTTCATTTCATAACATCATCTTCATTGTCCATGTAGTCACCATGTTTCCCTTCATAACATCATCTTCCTTTTCCCTGTCAGTCATCATGTTCCCTTCATAACGTCATCTTCCTTGTCCATGTAGTCATGTTTCCCTTCATAACATCATCTTCCTTGTCCATGTAGTCATCATGTTTCCCTTCATAACATCATCTTCCTTGTCCATGTGGTCATCATGTTTCCCTTCATACTCCCTTCATCATCTTCCTTGTCCATGTAGTCATCATGTTTCCCTTCATAACATCATCTTCCTTGTCCATGTGGTCATATCATGTTTCATTTCATAACATCATCTTCATTGTCCATGTAGTCACCATGTTTCCCTTCATAACATCATCTTCCTTGTCCATGTGGTCATCATGTTTCATTTCATAACATCATCTTCCTTGTCCATGTAGTCACCATGTTTCCCTTCATAACATCATCTTCCTTTTCCCTGTAGTCATCATGTTTCCCTTCATAACGTCATCTTCCTTGTCCATGTAGTCATGTTTCCCTTCATAACACATCATCTTCCTTGTCCATGTAGTCATCATGTTTCCCTTCATAACATCATCTTCCTTGTCCATGTAGTCATCATGTTTCCTTTCATAACATTACCTTCATTGTCCATTTAGTCATCTTGTTTCCCTTGTGAAATACCCCCCTTCCTTATCCATGTAGTCATCATGTTTCTCATCTGAACATCCCCTTGTTTGTCCCTGCAGACATGTTTCCCTTCATAACATGGTCATCCTTGTCTTGTAGTCATCATGTTTCCCCTTAATAACATCATCTTCCTTATCCATGTGTAGTCATGTTTCCCTTCATAACACCATCTTCCTTGTCCATGTAGTCATCATGTTTCCCTTCATAACATTATCTTCAATGTCCCTGTAATCATCATGTTTCCCTGCATAACATCATCTTCCATGTCCCTGTAGTCATCATGTTTCCTTTTATACATCCCCTTCCATGTCCATGTAGTCATATTTCCCTTCATAACGTCATCTTCCATGTCCATGTATGTAGTCATCATGTTCCCTTCATAACATTATCTTCCATGTCCATGTAGTCATCATGTTTCCCTTCATAACAATCTTCCATGTCCATGTAGTCGTCATGTTTCGCTTCATAACATCATCTTCCATGTCCATGTAGTCATCATGTTTCCCTTCATAACATCATCTTCCATGTCCATGTAGTCATCTTCCTTTTCCTTGTAGTCATCAAGTTTTCCTTCATAACATCATCTTCCATGTCCTTGTAGTCATCATGTTTCCCTTCATAACATCATCTTCCTTGTCCATGTAGTCGTCATGTTTCCCTTCATAACATATCTTCCATGTCCATGTAGTCATCATGTTCCCTTCATAACATCATCTTCCATGTCCATGTAGTCATGTTTCCCTTCATAACATCATCTTCTTTTCCCTGTAGTCATCATGTTTCCCTTCTCAACATCATCATCCTTGTCCATGTAGTCATCATGTTTCCCTTCAAAACATCATCTTCCTTGTCCATGTAGTCTTCATTTTTCCTTCATATACATCATCTTCCTTGTCCATGTAGTCATCATGTTTCCTTTCATAACATTACCTTCATTGTCCATTTAGTCATCTTGTTTCCCTTGTGAATACCCCCCTTCCTTATCCATGTAGTCATCATGTTTCTCATCTGAACATCCCCTTGTTTGTCCCTGCAGACATGTTTCCCTTCATAACATGGTCATCCTTGTCTTGTAGTCATCATGTTTCCCTTAATAACATCATCTTCCTTATCCATGTAGTCATGTTTCCCTTCATAACACCATCTTCCTTGTCCATGTAGTCATCATGTTTCCCTTCATAACATTATCTTCAATGTCCCTGTAATCATCATGTTTCCCTGCATAACATCATCTTCCATGTCCCTGTAGTCATCATGTTTCCCTTTATAACATCCCCTTCCATGTCCATGTAGTCATATTTTCCCTTCATAACGTCATCTTCCATGTCCATGTAGTCATCATGTTTCCCTTCATAACATTATCTTCCATGTCCATGTAGTCATGTTTCCCTTCATAACAATCTTCCATGTCCATGTAGTCGTCATGTTTCGCTTCATAACATCATCTTCCATGTCCATGTAGTCATCATGTTTCCCTTCATAACATCATCTTCCATGTCCATGTAGTCATCTTCCTTTTCCTTGTAGTCATCAAGTTTTCCCTTCATAACATCATCTTCCATGTCCTTGTAGTCATCATGTTTCCCTTCATAACATCATCTTCCTTGTCCATGTAGTCGTCATGTTTTCCCTTCATAACATTATCTTCCATGTCCATGTAGTCATCATGTGTTTCCCTTCATAACATCATCTTCCATGTCCATGTAGTCATGTTTCCCTTCATAACATCATCTTCCTTTTCCCTGTAGTCATCATCATGTTTCCCTTCTCAACATCATCATCCTTGTCCATGTAGTCATCATGTTTTCCCTTCAAACATCATCTTCTTTGTCCATGTAGTCTTCATGTTTCCCCCTCATAACATCATCTTCCTTGTCCATGTAGTCATCATGTGTTCCCTTCATAACATCACCTTCATTGTCCATGTAGTCTTCATGTTTCCCTTCATAACATCATCTTCCTTGTCCATGTAGTCATCATGTTTCCCTTCATAACATCACCTTCATTGTCCATGTAGTCATCATGTTTCCCTTCAGAACATCATCTTCCTTGTCCTGTAGACACGTTTCCCTTTATAACATCATCTTCCATGTCAATGTAGTCATCATGTTTCCCTTCATAACATCATCTTTCATGTCCATGTAGTCATCATGTTTACCTTCATAACATCATCTTCCATCGTGGTGACAGCTTTGATGTTGCCCTTTGTGGTCAGCTGGGCTATTTATAAGCAACATTACCTTACCTTACTTAACTATCATCTTTCATTTCTATGTTTCCCTTCATAACACCATCTTCCTTGTCCCTGTAGTCATCATGTTTCCCTTCATAACATCATCTTCTTTGCCTATGTAGTCGTGTTTCCCTTCATAACATCATCATCTTCCTCGTCTGTGTAGTGTCGTATTTCTACATCATGTTTCCCTCCATGTAACATCATCTTCCATGTCCAAGTAGTCATCATGTTTCCCTTCATAACATCATCTTCCATGTCCATGTAGTCATCATGTTTCCCTTCATAACACCATCTTCCATGTCCATGTAGTCATCATGTTTCCCTACACAACTTCCCCTTCCTTGTCCCTGTAGTCATGTTTCCCTTCATAACATTCCCTTCCTTGTCGCTGTAGTCATTATGTTTCCCTTCGTAACATCCCCTTCGTGTCCCTGTAGTCATCATGTTTCCTTTCATAGCATCCCCTTATTTTGTGTCATGTTTCCCTTCTGAAATCACTGTCGTCGTCAGACCATTTGACCATTTCATTCCCCTCAACACCCCCTTTGTCCTGTCCTCCTCTGCTCCTTTCAGGAGTATTAGTAGCATCCCCCCTTTTCCTTTTTCATGTATGTTCTTCTTCCCCTTCCTCCTCCCCATCTCTACATCTCTCTTTTTTTTTTCCCTTTCCCAGTCCTGAACATGATCAAAGTCATAAGTTTGTGCAATGAATTTTCCACAGACTTTGTTTTGTAGGTATTTCACCTAAGTAATCAAATTAAAGGAACTTTGATTTGACTAAAATTTGGTTGATGGTGGGACATTTTAGATCAGTGTTTTTTGTTTTTAAATTGATGCTTTACTTGCTTAAATTGAATGAGCTTTTGCTTTTAAGTGGTGGTTTTTTTTTTTTAAACCGGCTTGCTTAGGCAGACCAGAATGGCCTTAGTGATTCACGATTGACTGGGCTGTAAAACCAGATGACATAACCCCCTCCTTTCCTTTCTTGATTTCTTCCTACCATCCTATCATCATGGATCATGTCTTGTCCATGTGACTGTTTAGTTCCCTGAAACGCTCCTTTTTCTCAAGTAGTATCAGTATTTGTAGAAGTGTGGGGAAGGCTCCAAGCAGACTAGACCTGAAAGTGTGTTGGTGACTTGATGTAGGGCAGAGTCAGGTATTTGTGTCACTGTCTACATTGTCTGTGTTGGCTGGTTGGTATATTTTACTCATGCGCACACACACACACACACACACACACACACAAATACACACTGTCCCCAGCGTTCCTTTTGCTTTGTTGAGTCCAGAGATTTTCATGGCATGTTGTCCCTTTTCCTCGCCACCTCTTTCTCCCCATTACCTTGCTCGAGTCCTATCTGCCTTCCCTGGTTCTGTTTGAAAGCTGCATTTGGGCAGTGTTGGTGTACAGAGTGACTTTGGTACAGTGTAGCTGCCACTGTGTGCCACTGTCCAACTTGGACGCTGGGATGTGGTCTGAAAACTTCACAGTATATGGTGCAAGTTAGTCCCGTTGTCCATGACTTGAACAGAACTTCTGAGTTCAACATCCTGCATGGCCAAGCTGTGACTGAGTCCTTGTCATTCTTCATGATCTAGGGTAGTTGGCACATCAGTGCTTGGTTTGCTTCATTCATCAGTGGTTTTGGGTGTATATTGAGCTGTGGTGGTGTTTAAAGTTTTTGTGTGGCTCCTTCAGTTGGATGGACAGGCATGCAGACAAAAGGGGCCACATGCTTGAAAGTTGTTGGCGGGAATCTTTCAGTTTAGATACTGATTCAGTATCGCAACAAGTCAAAATCCATTGGTGGCCTTTTGGCGCAGCACTCACTCTGTTTATACTCTGTATATATTTCAGCACTTTCAGCAGCAGTAATTCATGTCATGAATTTGGACCTATGAATGTGTCTGTTCAGTGTAAAGATGAGTGCGCATTTTTACGGAAGAACAGGCACCTAGAAGGAGCTGGCAGAGGGGAAAGTGCCCCCCCCCCCCCCCCCCCCCCCCCCCCCCCCCTCTTTTCTGCAGCACAGTCATGATTTAATAAAAGCCAAAAATATTTGCTGCCGTTCATGGAAAGTGTTGATTATAATAAATATAGGAGCAAGGGAAAATACATTCACACAGTGTTTAGCGCTGATGTTGCTTGGAGGGCTAGAATAATGGTAAAAATGGCTTGGTGGTCATTCACTGGGGGAAAAAAACTTGGTGAATCGCAGGAGCAGGAGGAGGGGAAAAAGAAAAGGAGAAAGTGCCTAGTTCTGTGGCATTGTGAGAGCTGTTGTAGACTGATGATTGAGGACTGTATAGAGTTCCAGTCCATACCATCAGACTGAGGAGAGGGAGGACACATGACTTGAGCAGAGCACAGAATAGAAGTGAGGGGGTTCATCACTTCATGTGAACCAGATGACAAGACATAAAACCATGAATTCAAGGCAGACAGGTTAAAGCTGGTTCAGAATAAGATTTGCACCCACAGGTTTTTGTAGATCTACTTTGCAGCCTTATCGTAGTATATTCAAATTTAGCGTAAAAAAGCACATTAAGCAGATTGCTATTTCATCATTTTCATGTAGATTACAAACAATACAAGCACAGCAAGAAGTGATTGTTTATTTCCTCTGATTACATTTGTTTTGTGGTCTTCAGAGTCTACTGCTTAATGTATGTTTGGCCAAACTTTAATACCAGTGGTTTTGCATGCTTGTGAAAATTTAGAAATGCAGACCTCTTTTTCGATATCTTTGACATAATAATTGGTGACATGAGTGATATTTATATAGGAACCAGTGAGAGAAAATGGACTTTTCCTTCGCATCACAAGTCTTTGTATTGCTGGCCTTTGCTCTGAAATGCCACTGTCTGTTTGCCCATCAGTAAAAACCGTTTTTTTGCCAGCCAGTGCCGAACTGCTTCCAGTGTCTGTGCCTCTGTAGTCTGAATCTCTCTTTGTTGGCTTGTACTGCAGTGTTGCATCCTACAGTGTGTCATATCAATGTTGCGACTCAACACATTGCAGTGGAATCTCCATTAATTCCCCTTTTGTACAGCAGCAACAACCCCTCACTGCCACCAGAAGCTCTGTCACAGATATTTCTGTCACACTGTGATACTGTCACAGGTCATTTCTCTCACACTGTGATACTGTATCAGTGGCTCTAGGATCTCCCCTCCTTACTGACTATTGACTGACCAGCCCATAGTGTGTAATGTTTTTGTTTGTTTATTTTATTGCTGCTGTTTGTTTGCTTGCTTTGCTTATTTTCAAATTGGAAGCGCCAGCCAAACGCCCAAGTTTTTTTTTACTTCACCCTTTCCTCCCCTGGAAGATGCAGCTAATGGTCATTTCAATCATCATTTTGGTTTTTGTGCTGCATTTGATTTGGCTAGACTGATGGGAACCTATTATTTTTTTTTTGAAATCAGTAGTATGCGAGACAACATTCAGGACATTTTCTCAATGATAGAGAGATTTTATGGTTTTGAAGAAAGCTTTACATGTCTTTGTTTTGCGAGTCTTTGTCTCGATGTTTCAGTCTGTCTGTCTCTGCCTCAGTCTCTCTATCTCTCTCTCTGTCCAGAAGTGATGATAAAAGCATGGCCATGATGTCTTCAATTTCCATTCATGAAATTGAACAAGCATCAAGATCCCAGTTAATCCCAGTTGAAAATAACAGACGTCTGTTAAAGGGGAAGGGGGCATTAAAACTAAAAGGAATCCTCCTCCAGTAAGTGCTCTGTGAGTGTTGGTGATTTCTAAGGGGTCAGCAACGTCAACAAGCAGCAGCTGTTCCGCTGTGTGAAAAACTCATCAGGCTAGCTACTGGATCCAGGTTACTTTGATGAGAAGCATTTCCATGTAGCAAAAAGGAAACTTCCCACATTGGGTAAATGGTCCTGCCTCTAAAAAGTCTCTCCTGATGAAACATATAGAAGCATTCCGTGAAGGGCAATCTGAAATAATTAGATAAAACTATTAAAAGGTAGACACAAATTTGTCTTAAAATCAAAAGGTTGTTTTAAAAGACACGGCCTGTTGGAGAGCCTAGTAGCAGGGATGCGAAATTCATGAGGATTGAAAATTGCGGTAGAAAATCTCAAGTTTTAGATGATGAACACCATTCCACAAGCCTGAAGGGTTCACATGACATGAAAAAAAAAAAAAAAAAAAAAAAAAAAAAGAAATGTGATGAACCCTGGCCAGAGCACATATATTGAAGAATGATTCCTTCTCATGCCATTCCCACAAATGCAAGTCTGTCTTTTAAAACTGTGTGTTTTAACTTTGGCGGAGTTTGATGTTTTTACCTCTTCCTGTATGAAAATTGAAGGTATCTGATGGGGGCCAAGGTATATGTTTTGTTTCCCCACTTTTAGATGTGTGTGTGTGTGTGTGTGTGTGTAAAGACCTGTGCATCTGACCATTTAAAATCGCTTAAAGGTCTGGCTCCTTTTTTTTTTTTTTGGGGGGTGGTGGGGGAGGAGGACTGGGGCATTATATATGAGTATGATTAAAGTGGCAGCTGTACTTTGTTCTGGTATCAGTTTTTCTGGCCAGTAGTTGTATTTGCATGTTCCAGAATGTTATATCGACACCACTGAACCTTGAGATAAGTCTTCAAGAAGTCCCAAAACACTGCATCTGTATTATGTATTGGACATTATAGAAGAGATACGCCAGTTAACGATGTGAAACTGTACATTACTTACTTTTATTATCAAGTCTGTTTAGTTAACCCATGCACTACTAGCCTACTGGTACATGTTCACAGTTCTAAGTGTAGTAAGTCTGTCCTGTTCTTGTCAACATAACATAATGACCCTTACATTTGTGGCCTCTGCTTGGTGTAAATCAGAATGCCTCTGTGCTTTTCATAATCCATGCAATGCTATGATGTACTTGCCTGCTCATATTGCCTGCTATGTGTGTTTTAACTATGGACTTTTGGCCTTTCCTTACAATTTTTCATTGTCATCTGAAAAAAGATATGATGACTGTTCACTTGAGGTTGTACTGTGAAGAAATAGCTGTATTCAAAATTATTAAATGAATAGTGCTGTGTGATATCTACAAGGCATGGAAGAAAGAAGAATGATATACAAAGATGTATACATGTGTATGGAATAATAGTGATATTATTAAGCAAGAGACAGCATTTTGCATACAAAATGAGTGAAAGACATTCATGTCCAAGCTGCAACTGTGGTTTTGAAAAAAAAAATCTCTTTTGTCAGGAAAAGAAAGCATGGGCTGTGTTGTTGAAAATTTTGTAGGCTGCTTGTACCTGTAAAAGAAAAGAAGTGAAAAGAAACCAGTCTGACCTATGACTGAAAAATGGTTATTCACTGTGGACTTGCCATTACATAGCTACAGTGAAGTGGATTGTACCTGAGGTCACATCTGGTGTTGGTTACAGTACAATTTCCTTGCACTGTTACAAAAGCATTACTCATGTGATGTTCATTTTTTTTTCGTTGTAAAAATGCTTTTTTTCATCCCTCCTTAACAATGCAGCTACGTTCAACTCTGCAACCATCGGCAGATAAATAGAAAAGATTTTTTTTTTAATAGAAAAAGATACTATTCTCACAGTAGTGTTTAGCTTTCCTCAAGTTTCCATGGAAAACATTTCAAAGATTCAGAATACAACTTTTTGAATAGCTGTCTTCCAGCCTTAAGTAAATTCCTTTCAAAAGAAAAGAAAAAAAAAAAAAAGAAAGTGTTATATAATTTAAAATTTTATGATTTTACAACCCCCACCTCAGTTCTTTGCTGTGGGTACCAAAGGGCCAAATATGGCTTCAGAAAGACTTGTAGGGGATAAGCTCTGTATAGTTCCTATTATTACAACTGCATAACATGAAGCTTGGAGATGCCAGAATGACCTGCTTCATTATCTGGTGCAGTACATATTTGCATGCATACACACACACACATACATACACATACACTCACATACACGCACACGCACACACACACACACACACATACACACACACTGAATGCTCTAACAAAGTAGTCTGTTAACTTTTCCCTCCATGATATTTTAAAAAAATGCTTATATTTTAATTGACGTGGATTGAGCCTGTCATGTAGAAACAGGTAGTGTTTGAGTTTTTAATGGGGAAAGATGGCAACACAGATGGCATGTCTTGAGTGCCAGTCAGACGAGGGGAGAATTGTGTAATGGAAGACATAGTGTTGGCTGTAATAGTCGGAGAGTACTGACCTGTAGTGCCTGCTACACCTTGCTTGTTGGTAGTAGAGGTGCAATGTTTAGTGGACATCAGCTTGCCTACGCCTTGGTCTGCCTGCTGTGCATTGTCACTGATTATTTATTGTGGTTGGCTGTTTCTGTTGCCTTTGTGATATCTTTTCCTCTTTGCAGTCTCTGTCTGTCTGGGGGCTTTTTTTTTTAGTTTTGTTTTTTGGGTTGGGTTCACTTTATGGGTCTTGTTTGAATACTGGTGTGCACTTTTTGTTTTTTTTTGTTTGTTGGTGGTTTTTTGGGGTTTTTTTTAAAGATAAGGGTGTAGTGTTTTTGTTAACTTTTTCAGCAAGTACAGTTATCTGTGTCCCTCTCCACTTCATCTCTCCCTGTCTCTGTCTCTGTCTCCGTCTCTCTCTCTCTGTGTCTCTTCTTCTTTTATGTCAGTCTGATGATGAAAATATTGATTTGTTTCTTTTAAAGAAATTGTCCACAGCAATAGATAGCTGTGTATTGTTGTTGGAATTAATGCAGAGGGAGGGACTGGGAGAAAGTGGGAGGGGTACAGGGGGCTGAAAAAAGCTGTTAAGTAGTTTTAACTCTGTTTAGCATGAGTGCAGTGCTGAATTTATCTGAGAGCCATGTTCTTTGGGGTAGGGAAATGAAGGTGTATGCCAGTTCTACACTATAAAGAGGAGTGAAAAAAGTTTGTGTGTAAAGATTCACAGTGTTATATGCGAGTTCTGCAAGATATGTGAACAAAGGCAGTGTTCAAAGGTGAGTGAAGCAACTTGTCCTCACAAGATGAGTAGTGTGAAACATAAAGATGCAACAAAATAGTGATGAATTTTAGTCGAGATCTGTGCATTAGATGTAGGAAGTAAGGTAAATGATTTAGTTTAATGTGATATGAACTGATGATAGAGTGCTGTTGAGATTTGCTGATGTGAGACAGATTTAAGGCATGATGCGAGGGCAGTTTATGATGGGAGTTTGGTTTGGATGTGAAAACGTTTAGTATATAGTGTGAGATTGTGAATGGACTGGAGTCTTATGACGTGAGATGTCCATTTGATGCAGGTTCATACAATCCTATCACTGGCTCCGATTACAACGACTTGGCCCCAAACCACCATGCTCTAAATGTCAAGGTCAGTAGTATGTGTAGGTGAGATTGCCTTTGAAAGGTCAGGGTGAGTATAGGTGGTCAGCATTCCTTCTGCTTGGATTAATGAGTCCAAAAACGGCAAAAACGTGACAGGTAGGAACATTCAGGGATCAGGCACTGTCTGACATGGTCCGTGCGATGACTCAGCTTGTCCGGAGCTAGCGACAGTTGGTTGTGTGAATTGTCTGAGAAATGGTGGAAAGAAATGGTTGATTGTGTCTCAAAAAAAAAAACGTGCAGTTTTAATGCAGAAAAAAGGTTTCTTCAAGTCCTTATTAGCATTTTATTTCTGACAAACTAGATAAGAGTCATTATCAGTTGACTGGGTGAATGAATAGGTCATGGCGTCATTGACTAGATGGTGAGTGAATGTGACTTGAAAGCACTCTTGACTTGTCCTGATTTAACCCTTTCCCTTTCAGCCTGCACAAACCACTGTTGTTTTTTTCTGTCACACTTGACAATGACCAGGGACATCAGGCTGAGGAGGGTGTAGGTGTGGTGTGTCCAGTTATGGCTGATCAGTCATGGGAGGCTGTACTGCAAGTTGTGCACATAAGATGTGCTGTCATTGAAATTAAGGAGGAGGATGCTTCTGTGAAAAAAAAAGGGGAAAAAAAGGGGGGGGGGGGGGGGTCCAGTAAATCCTGTTGTGGCTACAAGCCAGTACTGGCTTGGTGATTGTGTATACACTGTTATGCTAGGCATTTGGAGTCACTGTTTGCTTACTGACAAACTGCCAGTCTACACTCACATTACTGTACTGCAGTTTGGACACTATCATCTGTATCATGAGTTACTCTAGTGTATTTAGCCATAAGAGAGTCTGTCATTAATAACAAGTGCCCCATAGCCAGCTTTCGCTACTGTTGCAGGTATTCAGTCAGTTAGCTGGTATGATCAGTATGCTGTTTTTGCATTTCACCTTTTAACTTGGTGTTGAATTAAATGGATTTGAAAGTAACATGACAGAATATTCTCCTATGTTTCAAGGTAGATTGAGGAGAGAAGGGGCATTAAATTAATGAATGACTTATCATCACTTTAAGTAAACACTTAATGGATGTCAGGTGTTTTCTGGCAGTTTGCTGTGGTGCCGATGTTCTTGCAAGAAACAGCAAAAATCTTGACCCAAATAAAAGCCAAAAGGTCAGAAAAGTTAAAAGATGAGCAAATTTTCTCTAGAGAAGTGAACAAGCCCATCCCCAGCAGAAGCCATTTTATGTAGCAAGGCACCTTTGCTGTTATTTCCTTTCATTTGCATATCCTTTGATTCGTTTTTGGACATCTCTAGAATTTCCCAAAAGCGCTTAAACTTTTTATCTGTCTGAAAAATGGCAAGGTACAACATCCACTTTAAAGTTTTTTTTTTTTGTTTTTGGCCCTGGGGCCTCCATGATCAGCTATAATAAACATAAGGACTCATCCAGTAATACTTTCTATGCACGTTATTGCATTGATGTCTCCCTGTTTTGTCAGCAACATGAAGCACTGGTGTGTGTGTGTGTGGTAAGTCTGCTGATGAGAAATTGGCATTGAAAAAAAAAAAAAAAGGCAGTGTCATGATTTGTGTGAAAAACAGTTTGGATGCATGTTGTTGTTCGATGATGTATCTGTTATTCCCTGGTCACCCTGGAGCTCTGACTGACACTAGTCTTGCTCTTCCTTACACCCAGGGCACAGTAACCGGACGTGCAGGGGCCCCCTGTTGACTCCTCAGTGAGGTGGACAGGGGCTAGATGCAGACAATTTCAAGCATGATTGTAATTACAGTATTAATTGTACAGACCGACTCTGTTGGTGCTCTCCCTTTATTCCCACATTTTCCCCTCAATGAGGTGGACATGGGATGTATGCAATTTTAAGGATGATAATAAAAAGAGTTTTCATAATACAGACTCACTCTACTTGTGTTCCTCCTTCATCCCCACATTTGTTCCCTCAGTGAGGTAAAGAGTTGGTTGGAATTTTAAGTATGATAAAGAAAACAGAATTAATAACGCAGACTCCACCAGTGCTCTTCCTTTATGCCCGCATTTCCCCTCAGTGAGGTAGACAGGGGCTAGGTGTAGATCACTCCCAAGATTAACCTTTGCTGTACCTTGCCTATGATTTTGCTTGTTGTGGGTCTCCAGGGACCCATTGTGGGTCTCCAGGGAGACGTGTCTTTAGTATAGGGATGAAGCCGTGTAAATTGGATCACCAGGGGCCCAACCTTAAGCATAGGAATGAAACCTTGCTGTACAGTGTGGGGCTCTAGGGGCCCATGCCTTCAGTATAGGAATGAAACCTTGCTGTACAGTGTGGGGAATGAAACCTTGCTGTACAGTGTGTACAGTGCTCTAGGGACCATGCCTTCAGTATAGGAATGAAGCATTGCTGTACATTGTGGGTCTCCAGGGACCCATGCCTTTAGTATAGGAATGAAGCCTTGCTATACAGTGTGGGTCTCCAGGGACCCATGTGTTTTTTGTATGGGGATGAAGCTTTGCTGTACAATGTGGGGCTCTAGGGGCCCATGCCCTAAGTATAGGAATGAAGCCTTGCTGTACATTGTGGGTCTCCAGGGACCCATGTCTTTAGTATAGGAATGAAGCCTTGCTATACAGTGTGGGTCTCCAGGGACCCATGTCTCTTGTATAGGGATGAAGCTTTGCTGTACAGTGTGGGGCTCTAGGGCCCATGCCTTCAGTATAGGAATGAAGCCTTGCTGTACCCATGTAGGAATGGCCTTCTCCAGGGACCCATGTTTTTGTATAGGGATGAATCTTTGCTGTACAATGTGGGGCTCTAGGGGCCCATGCCCTAAGTATAGGAATGAAGCCTTGCTGTACATTGTGGGTCTCCAGGGACCCATGTCTTTAGTATAGGAATGAAGCCTTGCTATACAGTGTGGGTCTCCAGGGACCCATGTCTTTTGTATAGGGATGAAGCTTTGCTGTACAGTGTGGGGCTCTAGGGGCCCATGCCTTCAGTATAGGAATGAAGCCTTGCTGTACAGTGTGGGTCTCCAGGGACCCATGTCTTTTTGTATGGGGATGACCCATGTGTTTTGTATGGGGATGGGTCCTTCTTTGCTGTACAATGTGGGGGGCTCTAGGGGGCCCATGCCCTAAGTATAGGAATGAAGCCTTGCTGTACATTGTGGGTCTCCAGGGACCCATGTCTTTAGTATAGGAATGAAGCCTTGCTATACAGTGTGGGTCTCCAGGGACCCATGTGTTTTGTATAGGGATAAGCTTTGCTGGGACCCATTGTGGGTCTCCAGGGACCCATGCCTTTAGTATATAGGAATGAAACCTTGCTGTACATTGTGGGTCTTCAGGGTCCCATGCCTTCAGTATAGGAATGAAGCCTTGCTATACACAGTGTGGGTCTCCAGGGACCCATGCCTTTAGAGTAGGAATGAAGTCTTGCTGTACAGTGTGGGTCTCCAGGGACCCATGCCTTCAGTATAGGAATGAAGTCTTGCTGTACACAGTGTGGGTCTCCAGGGACCCATGCCTTTGGTATAGGAATGAAGCCTTGCTGTACATTGTCTCCAGGACCCATGCCTTTAGTATAGGAATGAAGCCTTGCTGTACATTGTGGGTCTTCAGGGACCCATGCTTTGATGAAGGACTAAAGTCTTGCTGTGGTTTTTCTTTTTGTTTATTCCTTTGTGGACAAAAACAATTTTTGGTACAGGCATGGGGCCATGGTTTATTGATAAAGGCAAAATTTTGTGGAGATAGTTAAAAATCTGACTCAGTTGTCAGCTGAAAATCATTTGATGCCCATGATAAAAGGCAAAGGTAGAAATAAGACAGCTGTTCCTCATCTTTTTTGGGGCGTGGATAGGGGTAGAGACTTTTATGAAAGTGAGATGAAATGTTGCCAAGTCAAAAGCCAAATAATGCCTCCCAGCTATCCCATCTATTGAATCCAAAAAGTGGATGGTAGTAAGGGTCACTGAATGGAATGGAGCTGACAGTGTGTCATGTGTGCAGGAAATGCCTAAACCACAGAAGGAGCAGCCACCGTTGCCGTGCTCGGATGGAGAGTACCAGGCCCGGGAAGGAAAGATGCAGAATGTGCAGACCTCCACCCGTGTCACCAACCCCCCCAGGGGGCAAGACCCACAAGTTGTGGTAGACACCCTGCCTCCCTGTCTTCCCTACCCCCGCTCCCAGCTGATTTGTGGAGATGGGGGTGGGACCCAGGCACAGATAATGGATGGATTGCAAGAGAACGCAAGTGAAGCAGAGTATGTAATGGACTATCACCACCATCACCATTCACCTACAGCTACAGCCAGAACCTGAAGTTGATGGAAGAGAGGAATTAACAGACGACAACAGAGTTAGGTCAGCTGTCATCACAGGCTTCCAGGTCTGTTGACTCTGTGAAAGTCACTTTTCTAGTTCTGAGAGACCTTTTCTTGTTCTGAGAGACCATGGGCTGGCTTGGTGTAGCTGTGGGGAATTGTCTCACAAGCCACACTAATTGTCTGGTTGTGACAGTCTATGAAATTTTGAAAAATTAAAAAAAAAAAAAAATCTGTTTCTGCCTTACAGCATTTCCCTACAGACTAACATAGTACAGTCTGTCTGGAGCAAAATCCTTTCTCCATCAGCCCTCTGATCTCAATGCTGTCCACATCAGCAAGAAGAACACCAGCTGTGAGAAATTCGCCACAAGTAATAGTCTGGAAGCAACATTGTCACTCCTGCATTCCTGATCCCAGCAGGGGTTGGCATCATTATCCAGACATATGATGTTGACTTTGTTGGACAGTATTCCTCTCGTGACGAAATAGGTTGGCTTGGCACTGATGGGCGACATCTCGTCAGTGATGAGGCATGCCTACACAGGAGTGTGCTGTGTTGGCGTGTGTAGTGTGGTTTGGTCAGAGGTGTGCTCAGCTAACACTGTTTCCTAGTGATTGAATGGGATTAGGTGAACTGTGCAAGCATTTACAGTTGCTGCATCTGATCCAGCAGATGGTTTTCCTTTTGATTGCCCCTAGACATTCTGTATGAACCATGTCCACTAGACTCTCCTGTCCACTTGATGTTTTGTATTGTCCATGCCCACAAGATATTCTGTATTGTCCATGCCCACTAGATAGATATTCTGTATTGTCCATGCCCACTAGATGTTCTGTATTGTCCATGCCCTCTAGATGTTCTGTATTGTCCATGCCCTCTAGATATACTGTATTGTCTTTGTGCACTAGACATTCTGTATTGTCCATGTCCACTGGACATTGTTATTTTCTGTGTGTTCACTAGACATTCTGTATTGTGTGTGAACTATAGACATTTTTCCTGTCCAGTAGACATTGTGTAGTGTCGGTGTTTACTGTACATTCTTTACAGTCCATGTCCTATGCTGTAAAAGATGATGGTGGCATTTGTTGGAAGCAGTGGGAAACTGGTTGTGGACACTAATCCAGGGGAAGGAAGTGCTGGCTGGGAACACACCTCTGACACAGTTCGTGTGTCCCTGTCAGGGATGTCTGCCGATTCATGCTGTCCATTGATTCTTTCCTTCTATAGTTTACCCTTTTTGAGTCCATAGTTGTGGACTGAACTGTGAACGTGATGACTGTGCAGAAATCATTCAAGTTTCTGATGCTTTGAATATGCAAATTTGCTGAAATTAGACTAGTGAGAAGAGGCGCTTCTGTTAAGTGCTGGAGCGATTGTGTGATGGCTGCATTTTTGTCCAGCCAGATGCTGCTATCACCACTGAGACAGCTGGCAACATAGACATGGAAGATGTTATTAAAGAATGAACAAACAAATGAAAAAAATGGGGGAAAAAAAACACAGATACCACGAGTTGAGCATTTAACTGTAATGCGCATGAACACATTTAGGTAGATGCATAAATTAATGAAAAGTGCAGTGTATGTTTTGTATAGCATACCCTTTACGTTGATCCGCACGGTGGTGGGTTTTTCTGTGTTTTTGTCTGTTGAATTTTGAACATATGTCTGTTCTGGATTTTTTTTTTTCCCATTGTGCATGTTCAAACTTGTTATGTCTTTGCCGTGGATGTCTGCAGCAGTGTTCCAAGGGTTCATGCTGAGGGAACCCGATTGGTCAGGGTTGCCCACACCAGATTGTCCTTGATTCCCTTTGTTTGTTCCTTTTTCTGAAATCTACCTTCCTTTGTCCACTGCTTACAATTGTAGAAAAATTGTTGCCAAAATTAAATCTGAAATGGCAAGTAGCCATGGATAGCTACAATCACTAGAGATCACTTAGAATTTAAAAGAATAACAATAGTAATAGTTTAAAAAGAATAGGTTCTTGTAGGTGACTATACGATTATCCAAATAACTTTACAAAGACATGACTTTATGGCTGGCCTAACAAGTACTTTTTATTTTGAATGACAAGCAATGGAAGTTTCATTTCCAGTGTGTTATCTGTGAGCTTTGTTTAAGAGTTTTATTACTAGCATGCTGATATATTAATTGACTGGTGTTTGGAGCTGTTTGAATGGGGAAAGCTCCATTTTGGGCTCTTAGACACATGATGTGTTCCAGTCATTGCTTGCACTCCACCCGGGAGCCAGCTGGGGCCCCTGACCCCTGCCCTCTGAAAAAAATTGGGTTTTCATCAGGTTGGCAGCTATGCACGTACCGTTATTTGCATGTCACCATGTGCTGGAGTTGGAATCTGTGCTAACAGGCACACCACTTGAGACAGCCAACAGTAAATTCCAGAGTGTATGGGAAAGAATATATAAAAAGATGTAGGGATGAATTTTGATTTGGGTAGTAAAGGGGGTCAATTCATTCCAGAGTTGGAAAAAAAAGAGAAAAATTTAGGAATAATCAAAATGGTTGATGGTGATGCCAAGAGTTGGAATTTTTTTAATTCATGATCAAGCCAGCGGGACATTTCCCCTAGTGTGAACCCCATCTTGTTTATCTGTCAAAGCAGTGTGATTAGTTATGCCTGTCTTCTGTCTGTGTCAGCCTATGCAATGGAACTAGTGTATGGCCTTTTTTCTTTTTTTTTTAAAAATAATTTAATCGTATTTGTGTATGAGAGCGACGCACGATACTCTAAGTGCCTGTGATATTCATTTCTAGTGACATTGGAACGCAGTGATAGGTTAAACTTAAAGAAAGTAGTGTGTATTCAAATGCCAAAACACAGTGATTAACTGGACGCTAGAATTGACCAGAGGCGATGACTGTTTGCTGTGAATGGTGCTGTGGGACAAGGCCCTGTGAAGAACATTGTCCATGTTAACCGGAAATGACAGAGGATCCAAGGACCAGCAGGGTATGTGCAGGCGGAGCACAGGGATTGTGACGATGGACCCATCGTGGAGAGACAGAGACATAGAGAGAGATCTGTCAGCCAGCAAGCAGTGTCTGAAGGTGGAAGGCAGGGATGTAGGAATTGGTGGTGGTTGGTTACAGTGTTGTCCAGTGCACAGTTTTCTCTAGGTGTGATCTGTTTGTGCTGTGTGAGAGACGGCCCTACACTGCACTGCATACCCCGCTGTATTGTGTGTGCAAGGCGTATTCACCACCTTTGTTTTCTGCTGCTGTGTGCAGCTTCTTTTTTCTTTTTGGGGGGGGACGAGTAGCCACAGGGAATGGACATTTTTCCATCTGCTGATTTCTGATAAAGATAATTAAGAGACAAAAAAAATTTTGCGTTAATCTTGCATTGAATTTTTTTGTTCCAGATTTTTGACATTGATGACAGATTTTTATATCAAGTTTACCTTCGATCCACATGGAGGACCAGTGACTGTTGTGGTGTGTGAAATACTAACTTTTTGATAATTATAACTGGTGTATCGCATGCTTCCTTTGTAGTAGTAATTCCTAACTTCGATGCTTTTACTAATTTTTAAGGAGTACAGTGTGAATTATTTGAAAAAGAATGTGTGAAATACTGTCATTTATGGTGGTAAAGTGTGATGCAATCCACCCCACTGAAGTACAGCCTAGCCATGTATTGCCATTCCTTTTGCATTTAGCCTTTTGGGGAAGTGATTAGGCAAATTGTTGCCAACATGAGATGCCAACTTTTAGTGCTGGTGTAGCCCACATTGTGGTTGCAGAAGGAAACTGTCGGTGTATGGTAGACTGCTGTTGAAGATATGAACCATCCAGCCCTGTCACCTATACTTCTCGATGCCAAGGCAGTGCTGAAAAGTGACCTAAACCCTGTGATCCAGTTCCCTCATGAGTCGCTCCCCAGGACAGTTCATGATAGGACCTTGGCCAGATCTCTGGTTCCAGGAGCTCTCCCATTGGGAGTTCCTCTCCACCACTGTGAAGGGGGTGGCTTCACCTCCAGCCTGAAATGTTGGCATACATTTTCACCTAGCTTTCAAACTGGGACAGAGGATTTGTTCACATCATTATACCGCGAACAATGATCACAACAAAAAAAGAAGAAGAATCTGTTTGGCAAAGATTAGATAGTTTTTGTCAAAGGATCAAATCAGGTGCTTCACATTATATGAATTTTTTTTTTTTAAATGTTGGTAGAAAATCAGTTTTGAGAAAATGTATGAAGTTATTCCCTTGTTAACGGTTGTAGAGATTAGAGTTTAATTGGAGTGCCCCTTCTGTTCTTACAGATGGTCTTACTTGGCCAGGCTGGAGAGGCTGCCCACACTGTAAATTTGTAAGGGTTGACAGGGTTTAAAAACTGAGTGAGAAGCTGAAAATTCTCCACTTTTGAAATTGGTGTTATGAAAAGAGGCTGCCCAGCTGTAAATTTATAAGGGTTGAAAGGGTGGGGGAAAAAAAAAGAAAATGCTCCACTTTTACAATTTGAGAACTGATTCTGGAAAAAGAGAAAATACTCCACATTTGCCATTGGTGTTAGGTGTGATGAGCAGCATAATGTTTGGCGTCATAATCCATGCCTTAATGTACCTCATATTCCCTTGAATGATGTCAAAGTGCAGTTCTGCTGAAAATCTCTGTGTCAACAGCATCATTGGAAAGACCAGTTTTCAGAGATGAATGTTGTAGAGTCCATTTTCGACCATCCAGAGGCATGCTTTCTTTGGATTTCCAGTTCGGAATTTAGAGAGTGGACAGGCATGCACATTTTGTGATCATGGGGACCCACGCCTGTTCTGTTCAACAGCTGCCTTTTTCCATACTGCTGTATTTTGTGTGGTGTGAATATCCATAATCTGACGCACATTTTCATTGCATTGCATAATTTTTGGGAGGGGTGGGGACATCTTTCTGGAATGGGTTGTACACTTGTAAGAAGTGGGATGGGGATGGGGGGGGGGGGTCTGGAATTGCCAGAATTTGGAGTTGGTTGTATAGTTCTGAGAAATTCAGTTGAGCGACTTGTATAGAATTGTTCCATTGTCCCATCTTCATCTGCCTTCTTGTCATGATCTCTTCCTTTGATAGGATTAGTTGCATAAAAATGGAAGTTTTGATCTGGTGGGCGTTTCATAGTTGTTACCATCTTGGAAGCCTTTGGAGTTGATTTGGGCACATTTTTTTTTTTTTTTTTTTTTTGCCCATAGAATAGTATGCAATAATGGATACAGCATTAAAGGAATTTTAAGGAAAAGTAATGCATCACTGAAAGTGGAATTGCATGTAGTGTGGCAGGGGCAGCAATAGAAATGTTGGTGCTGCCCCTCTTCTATAGTCTCTCAAGATTGCTTTTTCACTTTCTGCACTGTCCAAGTGGGTGTGCTTGTAAACATAAACCAAGCTTGCTTAAACAACAGTTCTTGGAAGTCTGGCCTCCATTTTTGATTGGGTGGTTGCGAACACCACTACACATGCACACAGCTTTGTCATTTTTGACATACTTGTGTGGATATGCAGTCACATGCGAGGTAGGCTCTCTACACATGCATGCAGGTTGGCCATCTCTACACATTCTGTCAGCACAGATGGGCTATCTCTTCACTTCTGAACAGACACAAACACACACAGGTTAGCCATCTCTTTGCACACCTGTCTGCACAGGTTGGCAACTGCTACAACCTGTCTGCAGACTGGACATTGCAATTCCACATACGGATTAACGATCTGTACATACTTCTGTCTGTGCATGTGCACACACACACAGGTTGGCCATCTTTACACGCTGGCCATCTCTATACTCCTGTCTACACACCAAGAGGTTAGCCATCTTTACACACTCCTGTCTACACACAAAGAGGTTGGCCATCTTTATATACTCCTGTCTGTCTACATACATGCTCAGGGCGGCCATCACTACACACCTTTGTCTACAAACACACAGGTAGGGCCATCTGTACACACTCCTGTCTGCATACATACACAGGTTGCCCATCTTCACACATCCCTGTTGACACACACACAGGCTGGCCACATCAACTCACTTCTGTCGACTTAAACATGCGTTGGCCATCTCTACACTCTTCTGTCTACACACCCACGCAGGTTGGCCATCTTTATACACTTGTCTACACACACACAGGTTGGCCATCTTTATACACTTGTCTACACACACAGGTTGGCCATCTCTGAAAACTCGTGTCTACTACACACACACATAGGTTGGCCATCTTTACACACTTCTGTCTACACAAACGCACAGGCTGGTCATCCTTACACCTCCTTGTCTACATGTACACACACAGGCTGGCCATTTCCCTCTAACTCAAACACTGTTGAAGGGAGCAAGTAATGAACACCACAAAGGTTTTGTCTTTCACTTCCTTATGTCCTGAGCTGATAGTGCAAAATCCAGTCATGTGAAAACTTTTAATCCAGCATAAGCACAGAAACGTCCAAATTGACTCAAGAAGAAAGGATAGTATACGCAGGTGAGCTCTGTATTTTACTCCAAACACATATGAGCTCTGTATGTTACTTGAAACGGTCGAAACGGTCAAATTCGTGTCCTTAAATACTTGGGTTCTTTCTGTAAACCTTTTTTGAAGTACTTCAAGTGATACCTGGAAGAGCTCCATGCCATGCAAACAGAATCAAACAACACGACCGCTGTTCAACTGAAGATGCAAAAATGCTGTGAAAGAACTGAAACGATGGGCAGCAATGTAGGTGAACTCAGCTCACAAATTGCCAGTCTGAAAAGGGAAAAGGAACTCCAAAACTAGAGTGAAGTACACTCTTGTGAAACTCCGCTAGGAACACTACAACTGGAGTTAAATAAACTAAAGAAAATATAAAAACAAAACAAAACAAAAGAAAACACTGGAGCTCAAACCTCATCTGAAGTATTTTCCTCTTTCTTTACTTTGCTGACAACACCAACCCGAACTTGACACAGTCTGCATAATCTGATGATCCCAAAGTCAATGCTGACTGTGTCCACGCCATAGTCTTGATGATCCTATGGTCAATACTGACTGTGTCTACTCCATAGTCTGATGATCCCATGCTCAATACTGACTGTGTTCACTCCATAGTCTGATGATCCCACGGTCAATACTGACTGTGTCCACTCCATAGTCTGATGATCCTATGCTCAATACTGACTGTGTCTACTCCATAGTCTGATGATCCCATGGTCAATACTGATACTGTCCACTCCCAAGTCTGATGATCCCATGCTCAATACTGACTGTGTCTACCCCATAGTCTGATGATCCTATGCTCAATACTGACTGTGTCCACTCCATGGTCTGATGATCCCATGCTCAATACTGACTGTGTCTACTCCATAGTCTGATGATCCCACGGTCAATATTGATACTGTCCACTCCATAGTCTGATGATCCCATGCTCAATACTGACTGTGTCCACTCAAACCTAATAACTGGTCCACAACTTCAGCATGATGACATTCTGACAAAAATCGCCATGTTCAGGAAAACGGTAAACCTCATTAACCCTTTCTCTATACCAGAAAAACTGAGGAAACGGGCAATATAACTGCTGCAGAACTATCAATGTTCCCCAGACAAGAAAACTCTTCAAGTAACCACCCACCATGCATGGATATTTTGAAAAACTTACCTGTTCCTAAGAAATAAACACTGTTACTTACTGGTGACTCCGTTTCTAGCCATGTAAATCCAAGAAAATTGGCCCCAAGAAATGACTAAGGGTAAGATCTGTGTGCCAGGGATGGCGGTACTTGCCTTGCTTCTCCTGACTACTCTCACTGCATACCTTTCAAAACCTCAAAACATATCATCTTCCACATTGGGGCAAATTCCCCTCGTTCAGGTCCTCTTCTAATTAGAAAAGAGAACTGGATGAACCTTGTGCCCAAGCGCACTGAAAAATTCCTAAATGCCAAACTGACACCATTATCCTGCCAGAGGTCAGCACCATTTGAACACCACCATCTGACCACCCAGTGTCCAGTATTAATTTCAGACAAGTGGGAGGGAGCTCTTTTTCGTCAAACAAGATGGCAGAATGAAGGCAGTTCTCACTGTGAAAGACAACTGAACTTGCGATAGGTGAACATTGTGGTCCAACACCGTTCGTACAACTAAGAGCATGTTACTATGACGGACAAGATCAAAATCTTCCCAATGCCATTGCAAATGGACAGAACACAAGTTCTGAGGTAACAAAAATGGATGGCACTTGTGCTATCCCCACTTGCTCAAACTCAACAGGTTCTTTTTTACAGGCATTTTTTTTGTGGGTTGGTGAGACCTAACGGAACCAGACGAGGAGAGAGTGGTTTGCCAAAGAATGTTCCCTGGTGTTGTTACACCCGTTGTGATCCCTCCAATCCCCGGTGTGCAGCATAGTTCTCATAGAAATGGATCAAGTCCTGGGACGTCTGGGGCTGCACCACTTGCACAGCAGCATCAAAATGGCGCCGGTGCACTTGCCTGGCTTCCACACTCTCTGTCATGGCGATCAGTGCCGCCTCTTGGCACAACGCAGTCAACTGCACACATCCCCAGAAACACACACATCACCATAGCTGCATACATCACCAGAAAAGCATACATCACCATACTGACAGATGATATCATGACTGCACACTCATGTGCCACTGACAAACAATAATTTTACTTCCTTGCAGTCTAGCATTATCTCTTGTGTCTTTATGAAATTTCACTTAAACCTCAAAATTTGTTATGATTTTAGAACTGCCTACTTCAGGTGCCAACAGCCCCCCCCCTCACCTAACCCCCCCACCCCCTCCCCCAAAAAGAACCACCACCACCAAGTCTTCCTACCTCACAAACTTGCCATAACTGAACAAGAAAACACAAAAAAGATAAACCCAAAGGTGCTAGCGGGATGCCGAGAAGTATTGTCCTCTATACTCTCCCAATACTCATGTGGGGTGGAGACTGAAACTGAGATCATCAGAAGGACATGGAATGGCTGCACTGAACACTTCCGTTGTAGCCCAGCATCAACAAGCCTCCAGCGACACACCTGCAATGCTGGACAGGAAATCTGAACACCACACAAATGCATCCATTCAGAGGAGGGAAGCATGACAGCAGCCTTCCCAGCCTTGCCACTGAAGTCCACAGCACAGTCAACCACCCTGGGAAGACCCCCACAAACACCAGTCTTTGAACGATCTGAACACATAACCTCCGCTGCAACCTGCAACGCTACCCACTACATGGCAGCTTTTTTCCTTGTTTTCAAGAATCTTAGTTATTGTTCTTTTCTTCAACATGGAAAAACCTGGGGGGAAAAGCTTTCTTCAGATCCGTAAACTGGTCATTACAACATGAGCTTTAAACTTTGGGCATGTTGAGTTTGTCATCGTCCGTTATCAGTCCTGGACTGTGATATTCCTGACACTGTTCATCATTGACTGGTGTTTCAGACTCTGCCCTTACCACAGAGAAGGGGTCTGCTCTCTGGTCTTGTGTGGCTAGTGCTTCTGAAAAGCACATAGACAAAAAAAAAAACACAAAAAACCAGGAAAGCACAGAAACTTCGAATTCTTTCACCAATGCACCACAAGAAATGTTTTACATGAAGTAGAGAAACTTCTGGATCTTTCCACAGTGCTCCATGAAAAGAAAAAAAAAGCAACCACTTTATTTCAATTAAGCAATGACAACACAACAACATGTGAGACCAGTGCATAGCAGTGAGTTGTTACACAAACACACTTGTACTTTCACACACACATGCACAAACACAAACTATCTTGAAAATTAGTAGCCCCTTTCATATTTTCTGTCAGATCCCTAAATCCAGGAATGAAAGAAACGGAAACATAAATTCAAGAACAAAGGGAGATAATGACTGACAATGTTAGGCCTGAAAGAATTGGACAATGTTGGTCGTGACAAAGGTTTTGGCCTTACTTCAGCTCCAGAATAGTTGTGTGTTCTGTCCACCAGGTCCTGCAGGCAGACGTCGTCTGCCATTGGAGTCTTTCTCCTCACTATCTCCAGCACCTGCCATCGTGTGGCCGCATCTGGCAGCGGCACGTACAACATGCGGTCAAAGCGACCTGGTCGTAACAACGCCTGCAATTCATCCTCGATTGCTGAAGATGTCATGGTGATGGGCAATTGTCGAGAAAGGATCATGGAAAATGCCAATAATTGTAATTCTGTTAGACAGCTAACATCATGATGGTAATAGTCAAAAAAGGACCATGAAACATGCTTGTAACTGTCATTCTGTGACATATCTAACAAGTCAAATAACTATAATGAAAAACGTTGGTCTTCAGGTCAGATTTTTTTTAGCTACCTCAACTTCCTGCCACCTCAACAGCCTTACTCGCACGCAGCTTATTCCAGGTCCCCATCCATATGAAAACCCTGGCTTGTCTTGCCCAGCCCACACACACCTTCAATCCACAGCAAGCAATCGATAACCAAGTCATTACAAAGCAACCTACCAGAGGAGACACTGCACTACCTCCAGATCACTTTGGTAGCATTCTGATCCAACACGCAAGGCCACCTTCTCAGCCACCTCTGGACAACGATAATCTACCTTCTGCGGAGGCAGTGTGAGCGAGTACCTCCCTCCTGAAAATATCACCATATTAGCCCAACAGTAGTCCCCATGAATTTGCATATATAGACCGCCTCAGCATGAACTCATTAAGGGTAGAGACACTGAGAGAAATTGACACTAAGGTCAGCACTAAAAGCAAGACAAAAAGGGACAAAGAATATGTGACTTTCTATGCATGCAGATCAATAAAGATGAGGATGATGCTGAGGAGTTCCATTCTAGTCAGAGACAACATGACTAATATACACTCTACGCTTACTTTCATAATATATTGCAATGGCAACCAGGCCCATCCATTACATTGATGAAAGTTGAATGTGTGGCACCAATCTTCCCACTCTGAGCCCATGCCTAACTCTCTTCTGGGTAGCAGGTCGTGATCGAAAAATCCCACAAACAAATGGCGCTGATGGGAATTTGAATCCATGACTTTCCAGCCCCACAATTCATGATGCTAACCACTGCCTCACTATGGCCCATTAAAATCAGATTTCAATGACATACTTGCGAAAAATAAATTATGGATTCACCTCCCTAACCCTCCCCCCCCCCCCCCCCCCCCCAAATGTCCTCTCAAACTACAGTCTGCTTTTATATTCCACCAAAGGAAAAAAAAAATCTCATGTCCATGCCAGAGTTCCGTCTCATCTGGTGTACTGTAATGAAGAAAACAGCGGGACGCACCGCTGGCTCCTGGAGTTCATTATTACAGCATGAACAGCACATGCATCAAGTGACCAATCACACAATGTTACTATTTATGATGCAAGGAGAAAAAGGCTGCATGATGTTAGAACAGAAATACCTTTCTGACCTTTGGTCCTAACATATAACACTTACTGTTTTATGATGAAGACAAAATGGACTAAATGAAAAGACACTGTTATACTGGATCGAGGCAAGATCAAATAAACCATTGTAGACTACGCTTAGAATGAGTAACATTAATCATGACTTACACAACAGACATTTACTGGCTGATCCAAAATGTGCCTGTGGCCATCACACAGAAAACGCAGAGCACTATGTGTTTGATTGTTCAAACTACATACAGATAAGAATGAATACGATATTCACTCTCAATCTTAACTGTATTGATACTCGTACACTTCTTTTTGGTGACCAAACATTAACCTGGGAAGAAAACCAACAAAATTTTTGAAACTGTGTACTATTAGTTTATTGCCCAAAGTATATGTTTTTAATATTATAGCGAATTAATTGTTCTCCCTCATCCTCCTGTTCCTCAGGGTACTTGTTCTTCCTCATCTTGTTCATCTCCTTATGCTTGTTCCTTCTTGTTTCTTCTTCTTCTTCTTCATCTTCTCCTCGAAGCTGCTGTCAGGTTGGCCCTCGAATGGCTGTGTATGGTTGTTTACTACTCCCTCAGTTTTCATCTTTGCATTAGACTAACTGCGACATGAGGCTGGTCTCTTTGGTGTTTGGGAGATGGAACGCATCTCTCTCTCTCTGTGTTCAAAATTGTGTATGTTTGGTGCATGGGGAATCATGATGTTTGTTGCATAGACTGTCTAGTTTCTTCCACCAGTCATCGCTGTTAGATTCTTCTGATCTGTTATATCTTCTTTCCTGTCTTTTAATTTAAATTAAAATTTTCTACAAATTTTCTCATATGATATTCAGCATTTTTCTTTCTCTCTTACATACCAACGTTGATTATGCAATCCGCCAATGTGTTTATTGTTGTTAAAATTTTCCGTCACTGAGCACATCATAAGCATTTGCTTGTTATTGCTTCAGTTCAATAACTTGTTTATGTACACATCTGTTCAATCAAGAAATACTTAAAAAAAAAAAAAAAGATGCTGAATCAACAATAGCTTGCTTAACATCTTGAATCTCCATCTCTTTTAATCATCCATTCTATAATGCATGGATCCTGCTGGATTAATCTTGTCAGGACAATACATGGACACGTAAGCCACTCTCCTTATCAGTCCCTTTCCATGGAAAAATCACATAAGGAAAACTTGCAGTGGCGTAAGCATCCTGTAACTGGGTCAGTCCTGTTGTCTGATCACTCCAGCATGGATGGCCAGCGGCGGCCAAGATGGTGCTTCCCTGGTTCCTCCTGCTTTTGGTACCTGCACCAGCCCCTTACTTCTCACTCACACCTGTCAGGATGTAGCTGTCTGTCCTCTTACCTCATCACTCCTGTCAGGATGTAGCTGTCTGTCCTGTTACCTCATCACTCCTGTCAGGATCTAGCTGTCTGTCCTGTTACCTCATCACTCCTGTCAGGGCAGATCTCTGTCCTGTTACCTCATCACTCCTGTCAGGATCTAGCTGTCTGTCCTGTTACCTCATCATCACTCCTGTCAGGGCAGATCTGTCTGTCCTGTTACCTCATCACTCCTGTCAGGATCTAGCTGTCTGTCCTGTTACCTCATCACTCCTGTCAGGGCAGATCTCTCTGTCCTGTTACCTCATCACTCCTGTCAGGATCTAGCTGTCTGTCCTGTTACCTCATCACTCCTGTCAGGGCAGATCTGTCTGTTCTTCTGTTACCTCATCACTCCTGTCAGGGCAGATCTGTCTGTCCTGTTACCTCATCACTCCTGTCAGGACAGATCTGTCCTGTTACCTCATCACTCCTGTCAGGACAGATCTCTGTCCTGTTACCTCATCACTCCTGTCAGGACAGATCTCTGTCCTGTCACCTCATCACTCCTGTCAGGACAGATCTCTGTCCTGTTACCTCATCACTCCTGTCAGGACAGATCTGTCTGTCCTGGTACCTCATCACTCCTGTCAGGTCACATCTCTCTGTCCTGTTACCTCATTACTCCTGTCAGGACACATCTCTCTGTCCTTTTACCTCATCACTCCTGTCAGGACAGATCTCTGTCCTGTTACCTCATTACTCCTGTCAGGACAGATCTCAGTCCTGTTACCTCATTACTCCTGTCAGGACAGATCTGTCTGTCCTGGTACCTCATCACTCCTGTCAGGACACATCTCTCTGTCCTGTTACCTCATCACTCCTGTCAGGACAGATCTGTCTGTCCTGTTACCTCATCACTCCTGTCAGGACAGATCTCTGTCCTGTTACCTCATCACTCCTGTCAGGACAGATCTTATGTAACATGGTACTGGTTTCACAGTCTATCCTGATGTCACCTGAACTATCCTGATATTTACCTATATCCATCCTGTTACTTGGTCTATCTCAATGTTACCTGGACAAATGCCGTTACCAAGTGTATCTTGATGTTATCTGTGCTGACAAGTTTTCTTCATCTACTCTGATGCTGCCTGATCTATCCTGGCGTTACCTTTACTACTCTGAAGTTACTTGATCTATCTTGACATCACCTTACCTACTCTGATGTTACCTGACCTGACCCTGATATCACTTTATTTACCCTATCACCTGACCTACCATGACATCATCTTATCTACCCTGATGTTACCTCCCACCCAGATGTTATCTCATCTATCTTCACACCATCTTATCTACTTTCTTACTTTTTGATCTACCTGGATATCCTGTTATCTACCCTGATATTACCCAATCTACCCTGACATCACCTAATCTATGTGGATGTTACCTGATCTACCCTGATGTTACCCGATCTACCACCTAATCCATATGGAAGTTACCTGATCTACCCAGATGTTACCTGATCTACCCTGATGTTTACCCGATCCACCACTTAATCTATATGTATGTTACCTGATCTACCCTGATGTTACCCAATCTAACACCTAATCTATATGGACGTCACATGATCTACCCTGATGTTACCTGATCTAACACCTAATCTATATGCACATGATCTACCCTGATGTTACCTGATCTAACACCTAATCTATATGCACATGATCTACCCTGATGTTACCTGATCTAACACCTAATCTATATGGACGTTACCTGATGATGTTACCTGATCTACCTGATGTTACCCGATCTAACACCTAATCTATATGGATGTTACCTGATCTACCCTGTGTTACCTGATCTACACTGATGCTACCTGATCTACTGTGATGTTATCTCTTCTATCTTCACACCATCTTATCTCCTTTGTTACTTTTGGATCTACCTTGACATCCTGTTATCTATCCTGATGTTACACATTTGCCCTGATATTACCTAATCTATGTGATCTACACTGACATTATATGATCTGCTCTTGTTACCTGATCTATGCATGACCTGATCTACTCTTTACCTGATCTACTCTGAAGTTATCTGATCTCATTACTTGGTCTACTCTGATGTTATCTGATCTACTCTTTACCTGATCTACTCTGATATTACTGGTTCTGCTCATTACCTGATCTACTCTGATGTTATATGATCTACTCATTACCTGATTTACTTTGATGTCACCTGTTTCTCCCCTGATGTAATCTGCTGTATCCTGCGGTACCTGCTGTACCCTACCTGGTCGATCATGTCGGGACGGTTGGTGGTGGCAGCCACGATGGTGACCCCCTGCAGCTTCACCACGCCGTCCATCTCCGTCAGCAGCTGGGTCAACACCCGGTCCGCCGCCACATTTGTTCCCTCCCCCGCTCCTGACACCACATCACCCACATCAACACACATCACTACCACCCACATTAACATACATCACCACCATTCACATCAACATACACCACCATTCACATCAACACACACACCACCATTCACATCAACACACACCACCACTATTCACATCAACACACACCACCACCATTCACATTAACACACACCACCACCATTCACATCACACACACCACCATCATTCACATCAACACACACCACCACCATTCACATCAGCATACATCAGCACCACTCACATCAACACACTACCACCATTCACATCAACACACACCACCATTCACATCAACACACACCACCACCATTCACATCAACACACACACCACCACCTTTCACATCAACACACACCACCATTCACATCAACACACACCACCATTCACATCAACACACGCCACCACTCACATCGACACACACCACCACCATTCACATCATCTCTGGAATCATCAATGTTTCTGAATCAAGTTCAGACTTAAGAGATACACATAATTTTTCCTGAAACTTGGGAGCAAAAATAGAGGACATGCAGAAACCTTATGGATGGAAGGCTAGCAACACCATACTGGGTAAAAAAAAAAAAACAACTGAAACAGATTCAAACAAAACAAAAGAAAAAAAGCCTGGATCACAACAAAATGTAAACTGGCCACTCATGCACAGGACAAAGCCAAGACCTAATTAATAGGAAGCTTGCACAAAAACACAATTCATAATGAAACAAAGATCTATGTAATAATCCAGATTACATGTAGAAAACTCACACAAAAAAACACAAGGTAAAAAGGTACAAAGATCTCAGTAATAATCCAGATCACAGGTAAAAGCTTGCACAAAAACAAAACAAAACAAACTTAAGAGAAATATTATCATAATTCTATCCGCCAAAAGGGACAAACAAATTAGAAGACAAGACATGACACATTTCGACCTCTTTGGTCTTCTTCAGGCAAGATAATAAACATTCAAGACAATGAAAACGAAGAACAATTTGAGATTTGTGATTGCTCATTCTTCATTTTCATTGTCGTGTTTTGTCTTGTACTTTGTCCCTTTTGTCGGGCAGAATAATTTTTTTTTTCAATTTGTTTCAATTTCCACCTGCAGTCACCTCACTTTGAACCCAAACCAAAACAAAACAGGACATAAAGGTACAAATGTATCGTGATAATCCAGGTTACAGGTAAAGGCTTACCCCAAAAGCACAAGACACAAAGGTACAAGACGTGATGCACAAAAAGATTTGACAGAACATGCAATCTGTGAGGCACAAACAATGGCTTGATAAACTAGACAGACATGGACATGAGATCACCACACAACTCCTGACACACAACACGGTGTGTCAGGACCCTGAGGTGCAAAGCAAGGGGCACAAGACAGAAACTCTAGACTTACCTGCCCCTCTCCACCGCCAGACTGTCGATTTCATCAAAGAAAATGATAGAGGGCGCGCAGCCTGGCCTTGCGGAAAATCTCCCGTACAGCACGCTCTGATTCCCCAACATACTTCTCAAACAACTCGGGACCCTGAAATGGGCCTAGATCAGTTAAGAATGTTAGGGGTGGAAGAGAAAGGGGATGGAGGGGAGGTGTTGGGGGAGGGGGGGAAGGAAGGATGACATGGGAAACAGACTTCAGGGGAAGAAAGTCACATCAATATTTATTATATTCAACAAGAAAAGCGTTAAAACCAGCTTCACTTTAACATCTTTAAGCTGCATTGATTTTCAGTAACACAACCATAAAAGTAATTACGACTTAAATAAACACTAATTGTACTGTTCTAACCACTACTGCTTCCTTCATAAAATTAAGTGTGTGTCACATAATTGACACAGAATATGTAACCCAACAAGAATAATTCATGAAAAGTGCCGCAAAAAGTACCTTTCTGTTACACACACAATTTTTGTTATTGCTACCCAGTGTGTCATACAAGTTGTGATATGTTTATATGATGATGAGAACTATTTGCATTTCTTATCTGCTGACCTGATAAACTCCGTTTGCCTTGAGTCCTATTATACCGTGCAATCTTAGCGCCGACAGACCCCATTCAAAAACACCAGAGCTTTACGAACAGCAGTGACCTTCACAGCAGCAAAGAGGCGGGAGCGTCTGCCACCTGGTTACCTTGACGGCCAGGAAGTTGAGGCCACTCTCGGTGGCCAGGGCCTTGGCCAACATGGTCTTGGAGCAGCCCGGAGGGCCGTACAGCAGGCAGCCAGCAGGGGGCGTGATGCCCAGCCGACTGAAAGCCTCCGGGTGGGTCAGAGGCCACTCCACCGCTTGACGTAGCTTGAGTTTGACCTCCTCCTGACCTCCTATGTCTGACCAGTGGACCTGAGCATACCATAGGTACAATGCAGTGAGTCTGAACACATCGCTAATAGAACATGGTGAATCTGAAAACACCGTAGGTATAACACAATGAACCTGAACACACCACTAATACAACATGGTGAACCTCAACACACATAACACAATGAACTTGAAAACACCACTAGTACAACATGGTGAACCTGAACACACATAACACAATGAACCTGAATACACTTCTTATACAACATGATGAACCTAACCACACCATGCATACAATGTAATGAACCTAAACATACCATGGACACAATACAGTGAACCTGGACACACACATGGGTACAACATACTAAGCCTGAACACACCATGGACACAATGTAGTTAACCTAAATACACCATTGACACAAAACACTGAACTGAACACACCATGGATAAAACACTGCGAACTGAACACACCATAAATAAAACACAGTGAACTGAACACACCATAAATAAAACACAATGAACTGAACACACCATGGATAAAACACAGTGAACTGAACACACCATGAATAAAACACAGTGAACTGAACACACCATGAATAAAACACAGTGAACTGAACACACCATGGACATGACACAGTGAACTGAACACACCAAGGACATGACACAGTGAACTGAACACACCATGGATATCACACAGTGAACTGAACACACCACCAATAAAACACAGTGAACTTAACACACCATTGATAAAACACAGTGAACTGAACACACCATGGATACAAAACACAGTGAACTGAACACACCATGGATAAAACACAGCAAACTGAACACACCATGGATATAACACAGTGAACTGAACACACCATGGATACAAAACAGTGAACTGAACACACCATCAACATAACACAGTGAACTGAACACACCATTGACATAACACAGTGAACTGAACACACACATTGACATAACACAGTGAATTGAACACACCATGGATATAACAGAGTGAAACTGAACACACCATGGATACAAAACAGTGAACTGAACACACCATCGACATAACACAGTGAACTGAACACACCATTGACATAACACAGTGAACTGAACACACCATCGACATAACACAGTGAACTGGACACACGATTGACATAACACAGTGAACTGAACACACCATGGACATGACACAGTGAACTGAACACACCATGGATACAAAACAGTGAACTGAACACACCATCAACATAACACAGTGAACTGAACACACCATTGACATAACACAGTGAACTGAACACACCATCGACATAACACAGTGAACTGAACACACCATCGACATAACACACAACTGAACACACACCATCAACATAACACAGTGAACTGGACACACCATCGACACAACGCAGTGAACTGAACAAACCATCGACATAACGCAGTGTGAACTGAACACACCATCGACATAACACAGTGAACTGAACACACCATCGACATAACACAGTGAACTGAACAAACCATCGACATAACACAGTGAACTGAACACACCATCGACATAACACAGTGAACTGAACACATCATGGATATAATTCAGTGAACTGAACACACCATCGACATAACACAGTGAACTGAACACAACATCAACATAACACAGTGAACTGAACACACCATGGATACAAAACACAATGAACTGATCACAGCATGAACATAACAGTCAACCTGAACACACCATCGATACAACACACTGAAACAGTTTCCCAATACACCACAAATAATAATGTCAGTGGTCGGAGGGACTTTCATATACTATTCTCTGTGTAGATCCAAAAAGATATGAGAAAGATCAAACCATGCCACAGCAAAAGTGGTGAGTGCTAACCCTGCGCTCCAAACTTCAGGTAAACAAAAAAGCACAAAAGCGCTAAATATTTCACTCACATGACCAAATCCTATTCTTTCCTCACATTTACACACACACACACACACAGACAATGAGACACCAAACCACGACACAAAGCACACACACCAGGAAACACAACACACCTGTGGCACTTCAAACTGCACTTCTCTCATGGCGCTGGGTGAGACCCGCTTGCTGGCAGCTTTCAGGTCTTCGGCGGTCAGCAGTGCCTTCTGTTCATTGGTCAGTGTCCACCGATGCTGCCTGCCTGTGGTCACATCAAGTGCACTCACCATCACAAGGAAGAAATCAACCCAGCACCTTCACATCTCATACCTACCTCCACGGACAAGGCAAGAAACGATGCGTTTCCATCCAAAGGTCTCATATCAGCAAAACGCTTGAAAAGTGACGGACAAAAACAGTTGACAATGACAAGGGAAAAAAAAACAACACAGAAGCTTAGCTCAACGAACAGCAAGGGAGTTTGGCAAGTAGGAAGTGTGTCAGGAGTTTTTTCTCTCTTGACCACAGTGGCATGGCTGAAAGAAAGACCCCACCAACAGGTATGCCACCAAGCTCAAGGATCTGCTCAAACGTCTCAAGAAGGCAGGTGGACTTTCCCTTGACTTTTACAAAAAACTGTACCCATCAACCACTGATGTCCCCAAGTTCTATGGCCTTTACCAGCCGCTGTAGTGAAGTGGTTAGCATCGTGGACTCCGGCTGGAGGTCGTCGGGGTTCTAATCCCATCAGAGTCATGTGGGTTTTTTTCTGCCCTGACCGGCTCCTACCCTGAGTTGAGATTGCTGGGGACTCAGTTGGGAAGACTGGGACCACACAGTCGAGTTTCATCCACTTAAGGGATGCCTTTCTGAGAGTGTTGCTCTAATTTCCTGACCAACACTGCAGGTGCCTGTATCTCTCGGGCCTGGTTGAAGCCGGGATATATTCTGAAAGTAAGCATAGAGTACAGCCCTGTCATGTAGTCTCAGACTGAAATGGAAATCCGTAGCATCATCTTAATCATCCTCATTCTCATCGATCAGCATACAAAAAAAAGTCTCAGTTTCTATGGTCCTTCATGCCCTGCTTTCATGGTGACCTCAGTTTTGATGTCCTCTCCACATCTGTGGCCTTTATTTGGTTCCATCGGGGTCACCGGTATCGACGAGTCCATGGGGGCTGTCATTGGACGGACGTAGTGGCGCCCTCCAGAGGGAGAGCTCACTCACGCCAGCTCTGCGACTAAGCAATTATTGTCGTTAGTAGGGGGCTTAGTAGGAGGTGTCCTGCGCATGTTAGATCAGAACAGGTGCCACTAAACACCACCGAAGTGACTCGGCAGCAGTGCAGTGTCTCCTCCGGTGGGGTTGCCTCTTGACGACTTGACACTGACTGCTCCCTGTGGATTGGCGGTGCCGGGGCTGTGGCAGGGCCGACCAGACTGTGGCTGTGGACAGGGTGTCGGAATGAGTGGCATGGGTGCACTGCCTATGTGGTGGCGCTGAGGTTGGGACAGACAAAAAAAAACAAAAAAACTGTTCTATGGCCTTCCTAAGGTGCACAAGAAAGACGTCCCTCTCCGTCCCATGGTTGCTTCCAGAGGTTCCCTCATGTACGAGATGGCGAGATTTGTGGCAGACATCCTGTCTCCTTTGGTTGGCATGACGGAACACCACATCATCAACAGTGCGGACTTGGTTCAGAAACTGACAGACTACACCCTTTCTCCTGATGAGTGCCTGGTATCATATGTTTCGGCATTGTTCACCAGCGTCCCCGTCGACGAAAGCATCCACCTCATCAAAGCAAGACTCCAGGCTGATGACACTCTGCCCCAGAGTACTACACTTTCCATGGATAGCATCTGCGAACTCCTGGCTTGCTGCCTCAACACCACTTACTTCACGTTTTTAGGCAACTTCTACCAGCAGACCACAGAAGTGGCCATGGGCTCTCCAATCAGCCCACTGTAGCCAACCTCTACATGGAAGACTTCCAGGAGAAGGCCCTGGCGTCTTACCATTCTCTTCCACGCTACTGGGGCCGCTACGTGGACGACACCATGAACATCCTCAAGAGGGAGCTGGTGGAAGACTTCACTAACCATTTGAACAGTCAACACCTTGCTATGAAATTCATTCATGAGGTGGGGGGAGAACAACTCGATTGCCATGCTAGACACACTCATCACACCAACAGAGGACAGCCTCTCCTTCAGTGTGTACCGTAAACCTACCCACACTGACCAGTACCTACAGTTCGAAAGCCACCAGCCGCTGGAACACACTCGGAGTGATATGCACCCCCACCCATCAGGCCAACACCATCTGCTCTACTCAGGATGCCAAAGACCAGGAAATGGAACACCTCAAACTAGTTCTCACCATATCAGGCAATGAGAAGTGGGCATGGAACATCCCGGCTAGCAAGAAGATCACACCACATCCTACCGCCAAACAAGACCAAACCAGGCATAAAGGACATGTCACCATCTCCTATGTCCATGGTGTGACTTAAGCCTTAAGCAGGAAGATCAGGAAAACCAGCATCTCCGTACATCCCAAACCTATCAACACCATCCGCAGCCAGCTGGTCGCCCCAAGAACAAAACTGACAAACTGGACAAGTCTGGAGTGATTTAGCAAATAGACTGTCGTGACTGTGAAGAGAACTATATCGGGGAAACTGAAAGAAACCATTGAAAATGCTTGACAGAACACACAAAGGGGAATCATCACCTGTAGACGCCCACCTACATGCCCAGCAACATCAGTTTGATTATGAAAACATCAGCGTTCTCGACCATGACAATAGATGGTTTCAGCATGGGGTGAAGGAGGCTATACATATTGCCACCAACAACCCCACACTCAACCGGCACGGGGGCAGACACACCTTGCCATCGGTGTACAACACCCTCATTGTTCAGTCACATGACCAGGGTTCGACCCGTGGTCGTGTGCACTGAACGCCAGTTCACCCAGTAGCCACACCACCGCTGAAGAAGACGGACGGAGGTCTGTCGAAAGCTCCAAGCAAGTGTTATTCCTAGCTGAGTGACCTGTTTTAAATCCGGTAGTCGTTATGGCTGAAAGTGGGAATGGAAAGAGCAGGATAAAGAATAATGGTGGGAAAGGTGGACGAAGAAAACAAAGGAAAACAAAGGTAACGAGAAGGACTTAAGACGGTGCTGACCTGGCCCTGGTCACACAGAACTTGGGTCTTCCCTTTCTTCCCCACCCCAACCAACATTAATGGTTCTGTTTGGGGCCATCTATCACAACCCCTACCCCAAACCAAAATTAATGGGTTTGTCTTTGGGCCATCTATCACAACCCCCACCCCCAACCAACATTAATGGGTCAGTCTTTGGGCCATCTATTACCCCCACCCCTACCAACATTAATGGGTCTATCTTTGGGCCATCTATCATCCCCATCCCCCAACCAACATTAATGGGTCTGTCTATGGCCATCTATCACCCCAACCAACATTAATGGGTCTGTCTTTGGGCCGTCTATCACCCCCACCGCCCACCAACATTATTGGGTCTACCTTTGGGCCATCTTTCATCCCCACCCCCACCAACATTAATAGGTCACCCTTTGGGCCATCTATTACCCCCACCCCAACCAACATTAATGGGTCTATCTTTGGGCCATCTATCATCACCATCCCCATCAACATTAATGGGTCAGTCTTTGGGCCATCTATTACCCCTACCCCACCAACATTAATGGGTCTGTCTTTGGCCATCTATCACCCCCACCCCCCACCAACATTAATGGGTCTGACTTTGGGCTATCACCCCCCCCCCCCCCCCCCCCCCCCAACATTAATGACTCCGTCTGTGGGCCGTCTATTACCCCCACCCCGACCAAAATTAATGGGTCTATCTTTCGGCCATCTATAATCACAACCCCCATCAACTGTAATGGGTCAGTCTTTTGGCCATCTATTACCCCCAACCCAACCAACATTAATGGGCCTGCCTTTGGGCCGTCTATCACCCCCACCCACCCCAACATTAATGGTTCTGTCTTTGGGACGTCTATCACCCCTACCCCCAACCAACATTAATGGGTCAGTCTTTGGGCCATCTATTATCCCCACCCCCACCAACAATAATGGGTCTATCTTTGGGATAACTATCATCCCCACCCCCACCAACATTAATGGGTCAGTCTTTGGGCCAGCTATCATCCCCATCCACATTAATGGGTCTATCTTTGGGCCATATATCACCCCCACCCCAACCAACATTAATGAGTCTGTCTTTGGGCCAACTATCATCCCCTCCCTCACCAACATTAATGGGTCTATCTTTGGGTCAAATACCATTCTCACCCTCACCAACATTAATGTCTCTATCTTGGGCCAACTATCATCCATAGACCATACATGCTACATCACATCTTTTAAGTTTGGATACACAAACGGCCCACGTTTCTGAAGATAAATCCGCTGACCTATGGCTGTCTCAAAACAGGGATCAAGCCTCTGATTTGGAACAAAAATCTGACGCCCTAACCAGTACGCTAACCGCAGCCCCCCCCCCCCCCCCCCCCCCCTCCAAATACCATGCAATCTGAGTTTGCTGTTGTCACCACTAAACTGTGTCACATGGTTTATACTTTCCAAGGCACTACTCAAAATGAATCAGGCATGGAAGAGTACACATCTTTTTTTTTCTCCTTTAAAAAAATTGTTTTTTTCAAGATGACCAGCATGAACAACGTTAGCCCGTGACCACTGCACAGAACAATGACGCTTTGACAGTTGGCCCCACTTCACTGATGACGCCAGCCAGGTCGGCCCCCACATAGCCATGGGTGACATCGGCCACCTCCTTCAGCTCCCTGTCGCTCAGTGAGTGAGGTACATCGCACAGCATCTTCCTCAGGATCTGATGGGAACACAACAAACATCCTGCGCATAACCGTTACTGTCCTTGTTCCTATCTCACCACTGTGGAGTCCACTTTGTAGCCTGATAACAAAAGTCTGATTTGTCAACAGTTCATTCATCGTTCCAACATGTCTCTCACTTGAATCGCTGAACATCTGTTTCATTCTCTTGTTAACCACCAAGGCAGACCTGAACAGGCAGTATAGCGATCAATTTTTTTCAGCTTGGGCTATAAGCAAGCAGTAATATGGCGTCAACAATAGTTTCTGTTTGGGTTGTGTGACAGTATGGTTCATAATACTTCCAACTCGGGTTGTAAGACGATGGCAATATGGTTAAAAAATACTTCCTGCTTTGGTTGTAAGACAGTAGCAGTGTCTTTCTTATATATACTACTGGCAAAAAGTTAAGGGCCTTTGCCAACGCTGTCTCCCAGACCAAAACACTACAGCCAATGTTAAGAAGAACGGACGCAAAATCTTCCAAATTTATTCAAGAACAAATTCATTGGACCATTGCACGAAATCAACAAATCAAACGCAGACAGCGGGCTGTAATGTCCAATCACCTTTCCTCAGGATCGTCACATAAGCCACAACTGATAACTGCACCATTCAGTACCGAGTGTAGCCACCGTTTGCCGCCAGGCAAGCGGCACAACGTCGACGCATGGAGTCCACCTGGGTTCGAAGAGTGTCCCGCGGTATGGCCTGCCACTCCTGCTGCAGAAAGAGAGTGAGCTGGGCCACGTCAACAGGCGGGGGGTGGTTGTAGGCTACCCGCCGTCCAAGGACATCCCAGAGGCGCTCAATTGGAGCCAGATCGGGTGAGCGAGACGGCCACTGCATCCACATGATCCCCTCTTGCTGCAGATGATTGTCCACGACACGGGCTCGGTGTGGACGGGCGTTGTCGTCTTGGAAAACTTTTAAGGACTTTTGAAGCACTTTTTTTTTTTTTTAATTTAGGACTGACTTCACGGATAATCTTAAGTAAAAATAATAATGAAATTCAGACACAAATTAAATCATTTGCTGTTACTCTCAATACTCACATCATGGATCCTCTGCGAGCATAGATTTTAGGAATCTCAGCTGTTATTGTTGATGTAAGTATAGACACAAATGTTTGTTTGTTACACTACAGCAGAGCAAAGTACCGTAGGATTCTCACTTCTTGTGATCAATTGACAAAAATGTTTGAAAATGTTCACTGTACACAACAGATTCTCCAATCTTGCAGTTGACAAAAATGTTTGTGTTTGTTTGCCTGACGTCCATAAGAATTTCAGTTCTTGTCATACATGTTTGTTTGAAGTCACTGAGGGTAAAATGCCTCTATAACTAAACTCTACACGTCATAACACTGGGGGCATAAACATCAAAACACTGAGAGGATGCAAGTTTTTCTTTCTCCACACTGAAACTGTTTGGCAACTGCACAGTCCGAGAACATTAGCTAGAACAGATTTGAACTGCTTTCACACGAACGAAAGCTGTATTGACTTATCACTACTTTTAAAATCCTCAGTATTTCAGATTTCATTGCCTCTGTTTTAATATGGCTCAGGCTGTTCACTGATATCCAAGCTGGAGCAGTTCTGTTGGTTGATGAACCGCAGGATGGTGAACTGCTAGAAGTAATGGGCTGGTCGCTCATTGTAGAATTTAAAAAAAAAAAAAACTCGAAACACGAACTGCAGGATATGAAGCCTTCATCAGGTCGCAGTGATTTTTTTTTCCTTTTCTATGGCTATTTACAGCTGATTCTCCCATTGTACTAATGTCTATGATCTTCTTGCAAATGCTGCAAAAGGCCTTGCTTCTGTCTCCACCTGGGTCTGCCTGCAGCCATTCTTTGTACTTGTCTTTTTCCTGCCAAACCATGATAAACCAACACACTTCACCGGCATGCTGACTTCTCAATTTCAAAATGGTGGAACATTCATTCACATACTCGCATGTGCTATGAAGGCCGGTAACTCTGGTGTTTTGACCTATAGCAGACGACGCATCGGTGAGATCGTTGATCTTAACTCCACCTTCTTTTTTCTTTTGTTTAAAATTCAATTTCAAGCCTTTTTTTTTTGTTAAACAAACTCAGGATTTTACAGACTCTATTCAAAATCATAGGCAGTGACAAAATTTAAGGACTTTTTAAAGACCTTTCAGCAAAAGCCTGATTTTTAAGGACTTTCAAGGCCTTCAAAAGTATGCCCTCAAAATGAAGGACTTTTAAGGACTTTTAAGGACTGTACGAACCCTGCAGAACCCCCTCCGTAACGATCCACCTCACGAACTGTGGCATCATCCAAACGTTCTCCTGGCCTTCGCCACACTCGGGTCATGCCGTCATTGAATGCCAAGGTGAAGTGGGACTCATCTGTGAAAAGCACTCGAGACCACTGCTGCCTCGTCCAGCGATGTGATGATGACACCAGTCTGCCCGTGCTTTGCGGTGAGCTGGAGTAAGTGGTACACGGACTGCTGGTCTCTGGGATGACAGCCTGAACTCGTGCAAACGGTTACAAACTGTCCTTCTACTGACATTGACATTTGCAGCCTGCAGGAGTTCATGCCTTAAGGTGGATGAGGTGACAGTCCGATTGTGTAGGGCAGACAGCAGGAGGAATCGGTCAGCATATCTGTCAGTACACCGAGGACGGCCTGATCATGGCCGATCCTGCACGCAGCCAGTGGCCTGAAACCTCTCTACAAGACGTTGGATGGTGGAATGGGACACGTTCAGACGCCTAGCCGCCTCGGGGCCAGGAAATCCCTTCGTCAATCAACGCTAAGCCACGTCCACGATCGGCAGGGTCCAGTCTTTGCCTTTGTGCCATGCTTTTTGGGCTGGCGTAGACGACCGTTCTGTTTACAGATTTGTGGCCAACGGCGTCTGATCTGTGTTCATGAACGAGGTGCCATGCACGTGCATCATGATTGACCACGAGCATTTCGCCCTTTTTTTTTCAAACTCATATGCTCCCACAAGCACCTGTTCTACCGGTTTTATGTGGTTTCCGCACGTGCAGCTGCACTCCACCTTGTACCGCAGTGAGTTTTTAGGTGTTGTGATCTGTTAAGGAACATCTGTTCAATATGTCTGACCAAGTTTGGGTCATTGTGACTTCGTTTCAAGCCTATTATTTACACACTCAGACACTGACGTCAAAATGACAGGTGGCCTTTAACTTTTTGCCAGTAGTATACTTCCTGGTTGGTTGTTAGACTGTAGCAGTAACGTTCACAGTACTTCCTGCTTGGATTGTTAGACAGTAAAAGTGGTGTTCACAATACTTCCTGCTTGTGTTGTTAGACAATAGCAGTAATGTTCACAATACTTCTTGCTTGGATTGTTAGACAGTAAAAGTGATGTTCACAATACTTCCTGCTTGTGTTGTTAGACAGTAAAAGTAATGTTCACAATACTTCCTGCTTGTGTTGTCAGACAGTAAAAGTGATGTTCACAATACTTCCTGCTTGTGTTGTTAGACAGTAGCAGTTATGTTCACTATATTTCCTGCTTGTGTTGTTAGACAGTAGCAATGATGTTCACAATACTTCCTGCTTGGATTGTTAGACAGTAGCAGTAAGGTTCACAATACTTACTGCTAAGGTTTTTTCGACAGTAGCAGTAATGTTCACAGTATTTCCTGCTTGGGTTGTTAAACAGCCACACTATGGTGTAGAATACTTTCTGCTTAATTCATGCTTTCTTTTCTTTTGTAAACACTTCAAGCATACCTGCTAAATGCTGCAACTCACCTGTAGCCTGTCAGAAGCTGTGGGGACACCTGTCTCTATTTCCAGGTCAAAGCGACCTGCTCTACGTAAGGCTGGGTCAAGGTCATCAGGTTTACAAGTGAGGCCAATCACCACGCACCTCTCTTTGTCCCCTGTCTGCGACACACCCAATCACATGTGAGTCATCTGGCCAGTTCTAACCTATGAAAACAATATGAGTCACTGATATGATAACATAATAGCTAATCTTGAAGCCGTGCATAGTCAAGTGTGACATCAGCCTTGTAATGAAAGTTAAGATCATCATACCACCTCTAGAACAGACCTTCTCATCACAGAGTCCAACTTGTAAACAATGAAATGATCTTTAAAAAACGATTCAAAACTGTTGAAAAGGGACCTGTCATGTAACAAAAATTACAGTGTAACAAAAATGATGATCACCTTAACAATACGAAATTGTTGACAAAGAACCTATCATGCAACAATACATAAAATATAATGATAACATAAAATTGTTGACAAAGAACCTATTGTGCAACGGTACAATGAATTCCATAACATGCAACAATACAATGGATATATCAGCAATACAAAGTTGTTGACAAAGAACTTAACATGTAACAATAAAATTAATTCAATAACAGTACTGAAGTGTCAACAACAACAAAAATCTGTCACGTAATAATACAATGAACACCATAACAAACAATACCAAACTGTTGACAAAGACCGATTATGTAATAATCCAATACACATGATAACAATAATAAAAGCTGTTGACACAGAATATGTCATGTAATCCTACAATGAACACCGTACAGCAGCAGTGCAAAGCTGTCCACAAAGAATCTTAGCAGTATTAATTGAACAATCACCTTAACAATACAAAACTAACCACTGACAGTGAATCCATCATGTAACAATAAAATGATCAAAGCAACAAAACAAAACTGTTCAAAAGAAATATGTCTTGTGATAATAAAATCAGATGACAAAGAATCTATCATGTAACAATACAACGATCACCATGGCAACACAAAACTGTTAACAAGGAATCAATCATCTCACAATACAGTGATCGCCATGACATCACAAAATTGTTATCAAAGAACTTATCATGTCACAGTACAAAAATACAGGGATCCCACCATGAAAAACACAAAACTGATGACAACAGACAATGGATCTATCATGTCACAATGCAAGGATCACCATGACAACAACACAAAACTCACCGAAGACAGCGAGTCCATGAGGGTAAGAAATGTGGTCACAGTGCGTTTTTCCAGGTCAGAGGTCGCCAGGTCACGTCGCGGACACACTGCATCCACATGATCCACGATGATCAGACTAGGACTCCTGCATGGACACACCTCACATCTGACCCGATCTTCCTTCACGTGTGCCATTTCACCATGTGCCATTTCATTTCATATAAATTCGCCTACTCTTATTTCAACTGATCCTGTATTGTCTTCTTATGCCTCTCTCTGCATGCACATCTCTTAAGTGTCAACTACATCGAGGAAATTGTGACTAAAACCCACACAGACCCTTTCATACGCAGACTTCTTTGACATTTTATCCGGCTAATGGGCAAAAACAAATCATCAGTATCACTGGTATTTTCACATATCTAACAGGACAGCTTACTCCATGTCACACGCATGTACAAGTTAAATCATAAAAATAAACAACAAGGACACCTTACACATTATTTGGAACACATATAAAACATCTCCTCTTCTTCTTTCAGTGAACAGCTTGCACTTGTATGATAAGGCAAAAACAAAAAAATTAGTTGTGGTTATGGTAACCTAGCCGACCTCCCCCCTTTTTTCTTTGCTTTGCCAACATAAACTGTTTTTTTTTTCTCAACAATAAATAAATAAAGATATTTACAGAAAATAAACACATCCAATCTACAGTGCGCATTAAAACTTGAACGGGGAAATCTTTGTGTAATCTGTATTGAAGGCTGAACAAAAAGAGAAATGGAATCCAGACAGCTGCAAGTTCAGCATATAAACAAAGAATCTAGACAGCTGCAAGTTCAGCATATAAACAAAGAATCTAGACAGCTGCAAGTTCAGCGTATAAAGAAAGGATCTAGACAGCTGCAAGTTCTGTGTATAAACGACATAAACAAAAGAGATAAATAGATATTTCGTCTTTTGGTGTAAATAGGCAACAAACTTGTGTGTTTGCAGGGGTACCAGTACCATTCATTCCATCATTCATGGAAATCTTAAGCCAAAACACTGCCATTATTAAAAAAAAAAAAAATACAAGGGGGAAAAAATCCTGTGTGTCCACTAGTATAGGTTACATTTTCAATGTTCTAGCACACAATACCAACATCACGAAACCTCATGTGACTTTCACTGCGAAAGAGGGCAGTCGCCTTTTTGTCTGCCCACATCGGCAAGATGCTATTACTGTAAAAGAGATCAAGAAAACCTGAACCAGTGGCCCTGGTCATATTCAGACCAAAAGATGGGTAATCCAACACCACTTGATGTTCTGATCTGTTCTGATCTCTGTCACACTGATTGCATCATCTGGAATGCAAGTTTCAACAGTCTCCAAGGGTGGGGAGGGAAAGGGAAAGGGATGGGATAGACGTGATTTCTGTTTTTCTTTGGTGGGAGTCCTGACCTGATTAAAAGACCCAGACACAGAAGCAAACCTGTGCACTGTGGCATGTCGGCTACATATACGTCAGCTATTACAACAACAACGAATTTTAGATCATCTACTGATCCGATTTTTTTTTTTTTTTTTGCTGTTGTTGCCAACTTACTGTTACCACAACTTTGGGAAAGGGAGTGGGTGGGTGGGGAGGGAGAGGAGGGGGAATATTACTCCCGTTTATATTGCCACCGATGCAAGGGTCCAATTATAAACTTGACATAATTTTTACCAGAGGCCATCTTTTTTTCAAGTTTTAAAGACATGATAACAATAAAGGTTTTCAGATTCAGGCCATTTTCCCAAGAATATACTGGCACTACTGGCAAAGAATGTGCAAGTACTGGAGAAACGATCAACAAGCACTGAAAAACACATTGGTAGCCACTGGCAAAACAACTGCTGATTACTGGCTGAAAATCAGCATTGTTTCCATTATTTTGAGTGTTGTTTGGCTGCCTGAAGAAGACCATTAATAGGTAAATTCATGTAGTGTCTGCAGTAATTTGTTTTGTTCCTTCATCTGCTGTCTCAGTAATCTTATTTTTGCTTTTATGTTTTCAATTTCTGCAAACAGTCAATCCACTTTGAAACTCAAAATCAGCAGCCAATCAGTAATCACTGTAAAAACAATCACGAATCTCTGGCAAACAATTGCAGATACAGGAAAACAAATAACTGGCTAGTTCTAGCATATAGTAGTAAACTATCGGTAAGCACTGTGTACACAGTTGGCAAGTACTGACAAATAATTGACATGTGGCAAGAATTGGCAAACGATCACGAAGCACTAACACAAAACTGGCAACTACAGATAAATTCTTGGTAAGCGCCAATACATAATGGACAAGTAAAGGGAAATGACTGGCACGTACTGGCTGACAATAAGCAAGTATCTGCAAATGAGGAAGTAGATCCTACCATAGACCACAAGATCCACATACCTCTGACGTGCCATTCTGAACACACTCTGCAGCTTTTTCTCCGTCTCCCCAAAGAACCTGAAATAACACACACACACATATACACACACATACATACACATGCATATATAAGCGTGCGTACACACACTTACAGACACACGCACTCACACACATGCACACACTAAACACACACACACATACACAATAGTACATGCACACACACACACACACACACACACACACACACACACACACACACATTTAGCGCACTCACATAGCATGAGCAACCACATGCAAACATAAGGTCTACAGATGATTAGAAATGTACAAGTCATGGAACGCCTGGTGACTACGAGTGCACCCATGCACACACACATACACACACACAAACTCAATGCGTACACACCACACACACACACACACATACACCCCCCCAAACACACACATACACACTCAACACACACACACTGACTGACTGAAACCATTTACTGTCAGATTAACATAGTGTTGTACTGACACACACACACACACACACACACACACACACACATATCACACACCCTCCTGCCCACTCCGCTCACTTGCTGTAGAGGTCTGCAGGAGAGATGTGTGCAGTGTACACGTCCAGCTGGTTGGCCAGAGCCCGGGCCAGCAGGTTTTTCCGTGCCTGATGGTCCGAACAGCAGCACCCCACTGGGCACCAGACCACGGGGCCCTGCACATCACACCACTCCCTGATCATACCGTCAACTTCCTCACATTACTCTGCGCACCACACTACTTCCTGATCATACCATCAACTCCCTCACATTACCCTGCGCACCTCACCATTCCCTGGTCATACTGTCAATTCCCTCACATTACTCTGCTCACCTCACCACTCCCTGGTCATACCATCAACTCCCTCACATTACTCTGTGCACCTCACCACTCCCTGATCATACTGTCAACTCCCTCACACTACCCTGCGCACCTCACCACTCCCTGGTCATACCATCAACTCCCTCACACTACCCTGCACACCTCACCACTCCCACTCCCATGGTCATATCGTCAACACCCTCACATTACTCTGTGCACCTCACCACTCCCCTCCTCTGAAAGTGTATTTCAGAGAACCTGAAACATCTTCAGCGGTGTGTCTTGCCCTCCAGATTGCAAGCCACTATAGCAGCACTCACCCTGTGAGTTGTCTGTCGTGGCGGCCATCAGTGGGACCATGCAATGCACTCTCAGCTGCTCTATCTGTCTGTCCAGCCCTCCCACACAGTCAAAGGTCACTTTCTTTTCAGCCGCCACACCCTCCACTTCCTCCGCATGCTGCTGCAAGAGATTGAAGTGAGTGCGTAATGTGACCTTGACAAAGCCACGCCCCTCCCCCTTGACCTGTCCCATTGACATCACTGGCGTGTGGAACTGCTCCTGTCGCTGTCTGTTGGTCTGCTCAGGAGTGCTGACTTCAGGAGACTGTGCTGCACAAGTTGTCTCCCCTGCCTGCCTGACTGGAGTCCCGGTGAAAAGCTGAGGGGGTTATCTCCGCTGTCAGACAGAGCCGACAAGTCCAAGGAGGCCAGTTGGTGAGTGAGTGACTCGGAGTGAGATTCTTGAGTGACAGAGGGGGAGGGGGAGGAGAGGTGGACATGGAGGGTTGGGGGATGCAGGGCATGGATGGATGTCACATGGAATGTACACCATCGTCCCCAACTGCTGACTCTCTGTCTGCTGCCCTCTGCCACGTACTGCCCATCTGTGACCACACACATCCAATCATACACACACACACACACACACACACACACACACACACACACACACACACACACACACACATCTATGTGCATTTCATCTTAAAGTTTATTTAACTGAGAGCTAAGTTGAAATCTGTCAATCCCACTGTCTTAAGTAAATCTTTGAATCTTCTGGGCTTAAACATTTTACAATCACAATGTGTCTATACAATAAACTATATATACACCTATATCTATATATGTAACTCATACACAAAAAAGTCACACAATTGAACTCTAACATTTAGTGCTACAAGGCACAGGCCAACACACAGACTACCATTATCAGAACCACTGGTGGTCATGGTAACACATCTCGGTAATAATGCTACATATCGATTCAGTCAGAGCACTCTGAAGAAGAGTGCCACAAAGTGTCGAGATGAACATCGTTAACACCTCCCCACCCATTGCTCTCTCCTACATCACTGCTCACTTTCTGTACTTCAGTCAGCATCAACAGGGGCAGAAAATCATGATGCTGTAACATGAAGGGAGACAAGTGTGCTGTCATTGTGTATGAATGCCAGACTGCCACACACACAACTACCAGAGAGAAATTTGAGAGAGAGAGACAGAAAGTGAGACAGACAGACAGACAGACAGACTGACTGACTGACAGAAAGACAGTGAGAGACAGAAACAAAGAATGAAGAAGACAGATAGGGATAGACAGAATGTGTGTGTGTGTGTGTGTGTGTGTGTGTGTGTGTGTGTGTGTGTGTGTGTGTGTGTGTGTGTGTGTGCGAGCGTGTGTGTGTGTGTGTTGTGTGTGTGTGTGTGTGTGTGTGTGTGTGTGTGTGTGTGTGTGTGTGTGTGTGTGTGTGTATGTATGTGTGTGTGTGTGTGAGAGAGAAAGAAAGAGAGAGAGAGAGAGAGAGAGACAGAGAGAGACAGTGACAGAGAGAGAAAGAGACAGAGAAAGAGAGACAAAGAAAGAGAGAAAGACAGAGACAGACAAACAAGACAGTCAGACAGACAGATAAGAGATTTGCTATTAAGTTGATGGTAACTGACAGAAAAAAAAAAAAAGAAAGAAAACATACAGTTCCAGCCTACTCTATCAACATCTATGCAGTGATCAAAGCCTGCAGCCTGATCTCTTTCAATATTGACAGTTTTCCACACAGCATTTTACCTGCTATACCTGTTTCTTGCCCATTCTGACTCATGTAAGTACAGGTAACACAGAAGAGCTGGTGTGCTGACTGTGTTTAGTCTTAATACCCCATCCACCTTTGAGCGTGATACAGCTCTGTGCACTCACCCATTCGACAGGCCAACATCTGGGAAAACATGTCTGTCTGGTGCACCTCACTGTCCTCCCTGCCCACAGCACACAACACTTCTTTCAGTACAGCACTGGCCACACACCACTATTACAGTGTTGTTTCTACATCACAGCTGCCAAATGACTGGTCATACACCATTACTTTGGCATTATTGCGATACCACGGCTGTACATACCTTCCAACACACCATTACTAATGTGTTATTGCTGCATCACAGTTATCTTTTACTTGCTACACACATTTTCAACTACATTTTTTTCTACACAGCAATGGTCCATTACCTGCAACAACAACAAAATCATTTACTAGACAATACTATGTAATAACTTGATATACTGTATTGCTACAGTACTTGTTTCACAAAAAAAAAATCAAAATTAAGGGTTCCAGGTATGATGCAAACAACAGAGAATTCCTGGCAAAAACAATAATGGCATTCGAGGCAGTGCTGAATGAATCACCAAATCACTCCCTTCACAGAAATGTCTGCATTATCCACACGGAGAGGGAGAGGAGGATGTGGGGGATGGGTGGGACATTCTACAGACACAACCCAATCCACCACAACACCACTCACTCCATGCTGATGTCCACTTGCTGGGCCTCCATACCAGACGGAACAAACCGTTGAACGGTGACGATGAGGTCAGGTCCAGACAGCGTGCCGCCCACAAAGAGGTCTGCGACAGGTGGAGGCAAGAAGACGGAGATGGTGGGCACGCTATCACATGGCCAGGACGTCATGACAAGTTGGCCGCCAACGAGACACAGCTGGCCGATGGCCAGGCCGGCCACAGCCATGGTGGAGGGGTGAAGCAGCAGCACATTGTCTCTAGACCGCATGGGCAGCTTCCCCAGCATGTCTGTCATACACATCATCCAAATACATGTCTGTTGGAAAAAAAAAAAATATTTAGCATGTCTGCCAAAAACATGGAAAAAGAAATCATAAGACAAAACATGACATGTTCTGACCTCTAGGTCTTCTTCAGGCAAGAAATTTATCTTGCCTGAAGAAGACCTATAGGTTGAAACGCATGGTGTTTTGTCTTGTAACTTGTTTCTGGCAGACTCAACTAAGAATTTTTCTTAAAATTTGTTTCAATTTCTGCCTGCAGTCCTCTCACTTTTAAACTAACATGTCTGTAGTAAAATCAGCGTCCTTGATCGCAGGATCTCAATTGACAATCAGTAAACAGAAAAAGACACTAAAAACAAAACAAGAACAAAGAAAGATAATTCCATGAGAAAAAAACAAACACAAAAAATACCAAAGTCACAACCTTTCATCATACTGGGATTTACTCAGGCTGATAATGTGCATTGTTGACCAAACACACACACACACACACACACACACACACACACCACCTATCATCCAGAAATCAAAGCCATAACCACAGACATCTCCTATGAACTGGACAGATCAGGAAGAGAAAGAACAAAGGATCAGGAAGCACAGAGGGGAAGTCAGGTTATGCTGTCTACAGTGCAGCTGACTGCGGAGGCCACAGAGACAATGAAGAACAGTCACTCACACTGGCCTCCTGTTTGTTCCACAGAACATCAAATGAAATGAACAGGTTTCAGACTGTTTCACTGGTGAATTCAAGTTGTCCATCTTACACTAATCAAACAAATCATTATAAGTCACATTTTTCTTGTTTGACAAATTCTGCCAAAAAATTTTTTTTTCAATATTTTTTCTGTAAATGACAAATCATATTGGAGGCCAAAATATTCCAGAAAGCATAACATATCTATAACACACACACACACACACACACACACACACACACACACATATACACACATACACAAGCTCACTCTCACACACACACACACACACACACACACACACACACACACACACACACACACACATGCACACACACACACACACACACACACACACACACACACACACACACACACACACACACACTTTGTAAATTAAGAATTAGCGCACATGACCTCACTATAGAAAGAGGTAGATATTCTCATATTAAGCGTGAAGACAGGAAATGTACAACTTGTAATATAATACAAGACGAGGTACATTTTTTTAGACTCTTGTAAACGTTACGATAAAATCAGGAATACGTTTAAAAAACGTATCATAAACAAAATGGAATATACGACGCAACCTCATTGAAAATAAGTACTTTGATGTCTAATGATGACCTTCAGGTTGAAATTGCGAAATATGTATATGACTGTGTTACATAATGACTTTTTATGTAAAAAAAAAAAAATTATTTCTTTGAACGATGAGCTGTTTAATCATCGCCATCTTGTGTCCATAAATCCTTTAATAGTGTTTAGTGACAATAAAAAAAGTTCAAGTTTCAAGTTTCACACTCACACACACACACACACATTCACACACACACACACATACACATGTACACACACAAACACCACACACACACACACACACACACACACACACACTCTGACGGGGACCTCAGCTACAGGCAGTCGTTATTGGTCAGGTGATACCTTTCTCTGTAATGCTGCTAAAATTACCTGCTTTCCCAAATGCTGCGGAACAAAAACCATGAAAGCTGCTCACTGCCTTGGGCACATTTGTAACCTGTGTAAGATAGAGGGAGAGAGACAGACAGACAAGAGTGTGACTGTGCACACCTGAGCATGTGTGCGTGCATGAGTGCATGTGCGCGCATGCATGTGTGCATGGGTGTGCCTGCTTGCATGTGTGCATGTGTGTGTGTGTGTGCATATGTGTGTGTGTGTATTTTGTGTGTGTGTGTATTTGTGTATGCATGTGCTACACACTCCTATAATGCACTTTTTCAGTTAAAAAATGTCAGTAAACTCATGGTCAACATTATCATCATGTCTGTTTTCATTTTTCTCAAGTCTCCACTGCCAACATTACTAATAATCCCAGAGTTCACTCCCAGCCAATGGATACCCCCACTCAATACAGTCACAGACGGTCGTTACCTCTGACGGCAGTGGAGATGGTGCCGGTGGCAGGGACATGCAGCACACCTTCCAGCACGTAGCAAGTCGTGACCTCACAGCCCTGGGATGCGTGTGGCTCTGAGTCCGTCCTGTGCAGGATTCGACGACACTTCCCACACTGCCACCATTCCTCCCCTTTGCCTTTTTTGGGTCCTGCCGGCATCCTCCTACAACACCCCCCCACCTGTCACCTGTCACATGCTCCGGTCTACCTGCTCTCTGCAAGGTAAGCACACACACCAACATATCAGTTTGTTAAACATTTTTACCCTAGACAGTGACCGGAAGTCTCTGAAGAAGCCCCCATCATTACATATGTCTGTCACTTTATTCAGCAAATTAAAAAAAAAAAAAAGTCAAAGTCGTTCAGCAATTCTAAAGAAGTGCAGTCCACATGTAAGCAGAACAGCTGATCCATTGTATTTCAAACGGAACAGTGTTTTCCATAGGCCTCAAATTCCGGGAGTCACTTTGACCCTCTGCCAAAACATCTGGGGGTCATTTCAGAATTCTTGGTGTTCTAATATATTGAAGGAAAAAAAAAAGCCCCTTATAACATTCCATTCCCTAACATTCTCTCTTTTTACTCCATGTTTTA
>JADBJO010001080.1:235000-242500 GCA_016801955.1 Conus betulinus
GCAGGCAGAAATTGAAATCTTAAAAAGTGTTTGAAATAAATCCCACCGACCAACATCGAAAAATGAATACAGGATACATGATGAATACATGATGCACAATCACTTATCTTGTCACATTCGGTGTGATTGCTCAGTATTCATTTTCGTTGTCCTGAGCGTTGTTTCTCTTGCCTGAAGAAGACCAACAAGGTCTCAACGTGTCACGTTTTGTCTTTTAACTCGTTTGTCCATGTTGTTTGGTGGAGTTATTTTAAAACACTTTTAAAGATTTATTTACACAGTTCCTGTCAAAAAGTAGAGAATTTACACAATGGTATCCCACATGTACTGAATTAGAACAGGAACCACTGACTGTCCCTGAAGGAATTCAGTGTCTCCTCTGATGGGCAGCCTCATGATGACCCGATGTTGATGGTTCCCTGTAGGCTGTGGAGCTGGGACTACGACAGGAGAGTTCTGGATATAACTGTGGAGGGGGAAGTCAGTATGTGTAGGAAGGAAGTATTGTCACTAAGGGAGACGTGGGGTGGTTTAGGGAGAAGGTCAGACAGCCAGTAGTTCACAGGATGCATGTTCCTCAGCCACTTGAGTTACTCTGGATACATGGACGTTGCTACAGTTCCAGACAGAAGCCACTATCCCAGTAAGATTGTCTCCAGCATGAAATGTTGTTCCATGATGTGAAATGTTTGTGTATGTCACTTTGAGTTTATTGCTGACCCCCTTGACTCAGCTAAAGAGTTTCATGGATTTGTTGTTAAATGAAAATGAACTACAATGATCTAACAATCCAGGAAGACAATGGTGCATACAGCTTAACAATTTCAACTATGGAGATACAGGTAGAGATAGAATTCACAGACAAGTTTCCGGCTCAATAAGCCATGATACTGACCGATTCCATATACCTACTTCAAAAAGAGGAAAGTGGAATGGGAAGTCTTGTGTATGAACCATGGGCACACATGTTTGTGTGGTGTTGGGGTACTGGCGGTGGTAGACAGAACGTGTGGTTGTTATGTGTTCCACATGATATGATGCAGATAGTGGAAAGGGGGAGTGAAGAGTGGTGGGCATGTCTTTTTATCCACTGATCATCTGATTTACATGCATCTTTCCTCTGCCCTTTCTAATCTTTTAAAATGTTTATCTTACAGTCATAGCTTAATATGTAATATGCTTTCTGTTTTACTTATTCACCTCTTTTCCATCTCTGTTACTACAATTACGGGCATGTGTATGCCAGTTGGTACTCTATTCATCATTCTTGCTTTTCACCACTATAATTAATATTGTTATTACAATTATTGTTATAATTGTTATTATTGTTATTACTACTGATCAATGATAAGCAAACACACACACACAGAGACACATGACATGGCATAGACATGTAGATGTGCACACGTGCACATATGGGAACAAGCAGGAGTGCTCTTGCACCTGCTCACTGATCATACACATATACTGCAGACACTAGCACACAAACATGGACCCATCCACTCATGTTTACACTCATACACACACATACAAATGTACATGCACACAGAGACACCATATAACTGTGGTTGTGGCAGGACTTAAGGTAGGCATCGAAAGTCTGACCAGGCCATTCGGACTATGTGCAGGTCAGAGATCTGCTATGTGTATCCCTGCCACCCTCATCTTAAATCCTTTCATCTTAGTTACAAATGTGTTGATCTATCAGCTGTAAATCGTGTGCAGTGTGGTTTCTCAGATCAGCAGATGTGGTGTGGTGTATTTGGACTAGTTCACATGCAGTGACATCCCCTTGATGAAACTGGAACTGTAAACAAGTAGACAAGATGACAGTGTCCCATTGTGAAATCGTTAGAGCGGTTGATGGCTGACTGACAACTGTAAATTTGGATCATTCACGGGTCTAACAGCTTGAAACATCATCCGTCCACCCAGCAGAAATAGGTACCTGATTTAGTCAAGGAATGCGTAAGGCGTTGGAATGAAAAGGCAAGGCTCCCGATGTGTCCTTAACCCTGTGTAACACTGGCAGTTCACCACACTGTAGTCAGTAGGTTATGGGACTTAACCTTTCAGCCCAAATTGCTCCTAAATTTTTAAAACAAAAGATATGAAACAAAGGGGGAAAACTGACAAAAGAAAATGATGACAAAGAACCAATGAAAAACAGAAGACAAAAAGAAATGGCAAAGAGAAACTTTAATGACATAACCTCAAGTAAAACACCTCAGGTATAAAATTGATCAGGTGCATACAGACAACTCCAGGATAAAGGCTCAAAGTGAGTATCACAATAAAGAATGGTAAACAACCCAAAACAATGGTATCATTCAGGAAACACATGCTAAAGTGAAAAGGGTAATAATCATCAATAGGGAAATCCTCCAAGTGCACCAGGCTATATCCACACTTACCCTCTTAAGACTGATGGCAACAAGGTTTCTGAAGTTTTCACCTAGCTTCTGTCCATCTGTAGTTGATCTTTTATGGGAGGTGAATGTGGACATGGCCATTTAACGCTGGTGCCACTAAATCAACAGACCATGACAAAAACAAAACCATATCCTCCAGGGGTACAACCAGATCCAGCAAAATAACTAATATTATATATAATCAACAACGTACCAGATCATCAGAAGATAAGTAATCTACACAATATGCAATCAACATTTCATAGTAAACAGATGAGATCCAATGCAAGTTTCCATGTAAAATCTCTTGTCTAAAGAGCATGAGACTGCAAGCTCATTTCTCTGTCTTTGAGAGAAAGCATGACCACAAGAAATAGTCTGAGTGGCTTTCCTTGTGAACAAGCACAGTTACTGATCTAGCAGATGCTGCAAATTAAATTCATCGTTAATATGTGATACTTACTTTGTTCACTCTCCCACCTTGACACAGTCTATGGGCCTGGCTCAGTAAGCATACTGTCATGGATTTTTTTTTCTCTATGACGTATACTTCACATTACTCAAGAGATGCGTAGCAATACAGAGTACAATACAAAAAAAAAATCCAAATTTGAACAGAAATGAAAACAAAATGAAACAACAACAAAACTTGCAAGGAGGTTTTCCACGCAGTGAATTTGGCTGATGGGGAAAAAAATGAGGCCATTCAAATGAAGTAGTTCTGATTATGGAGAGCACAGACAGTATCATGCTCACTATGGCCCTATACAGCTCAGAACCAGGGCTGTAAGAATTTGGCTTTAATCTGATGGCAGCCCCACTAACAACACAGACTGTACTTATGGTATAGCCATATGTCAATGAAAACCAGAGCTGTAAGAATTTGGCTTTAGACGCACTTGGCCCCATCAGGGCCGTCACCACGCAGGGGAAAACCCTGGCCTAAAAAAAAGAATGAAAGAAAGAAAAAAAAAAAAACCACCACCAAACCATCTACAAAAACATTCATGCATATACAATAACTGATAACATGTTAACAGACTAATCACATGCAAATAGAGACTTACTTACATGTTAAAAAAAGCACTTGATAACTTATTAACATACTATGACGATAACACATCAACAGACTAAATTGATAACACATAAACAGAATACACTGATAACATGTCAAAGGACTACACTGACAACACGTTAACAGACCACACGGACAAAGCGTTAACAGATTTCACTGATAACACGTCAACACAGACCACACTGATCTGTGAACTTCCTTCAGGCAGCAGACAAGGCCATGCTGAAGGCATTGGGAGAGTGCTGTCCCATCTTGACAAAAACCCGGACCACACTATCTTTCAACAGACACAGGCACATGCAATGATTTCACACCTCGATAGCCATTGGCAGTTAAGGCTGGAGCCTGATTACTTAAATCAAAAAAATTTTTTTTTTTCTGAAAAAGGTGGTTTTTGAAAAAGAAGAATGGGGAAAAACATACAGTTCTACTGACTTTGACATGAGTGTAGCAAGTGCTCCTGCTCTATACAGTTCTCATTTGCGGAAAACTGCCAATTATACATAACAGGTAGACATCACTAAAAGTATTATTGCACCATAAAATACACGTGCAAAAACATACACTAATCTTGGCATCACCTGGACACCATGTAACCAAATCAACAAACATTGATAGTGCGTCCTAGAGAAATAAATGTTGTAAAAAATGGCAAAAGTCAAAGACAATGTACACAAACCATAATAAAAGATACTTAATAATGATAAAACAAAGTAGATGTACACAAAAAAGAAAATCTGAAAAAATGTACAAACAATAGGTATATTATCGAAGGAGATATTATTGTCAGGTAAATGACGATATATCATACAAAATGTAACACCTGGAAAAATGGCAGTTACAGATAAATCTGGTGATAACTTGTAACATGATCTGTGGACATGAATAAAATAACCTGATGTGAGATTCTTCAAGAAAAAGAATATCCACTGCACAAAAGGTCTAGTTATTCCCGCACTGACAAACCAGAAAGGCTCGCTAAAAACGGCAGGTAATTAAATGCTGACGTCAAGATAAACCAAATTACACATTAAAAAAACCCAATGTTTGGACAGGTCTATTACTAAGTATGCTTAAAAAATAGCATAACACATCAAAAACAAATCTACTAGAATCAGTTTCAATTCTCAGTGCGTTTATAGTCAGCCAGTGCTTGCAACTACAGCGCAGTGCATGTAAACATTGGTCAGTGCTTGCTTCACTTAGGACCTGGGTTAATCCTCTCATCTGGCAGTCTGGGAGCTGACCATTACTCCAGGTCAAGAGAGGAAAGACGAAGCCCCTCCACCCTCCTCCCCTTCCATTTCCCATACCCTCTCCCCTCCATCCCCATCTCAATGCAAGAACTGAACCAAGGACCTGGGAATTCCTCATGTATGAGGCCATTGCGTTTAACCAGTAAACAAACACCACATCTCCATTGCATCTTCTTCTTCTTGATTTCTGTGTGGTTGTTGCTAAATGATTTGATCTACCATTATAAAACACACGCTGACACATCAGTCAAACATTTACATGATCTAATTCATCTGCCATCATCATATAGAACTGACAGAAATGTAATGAGATCTGTCAGATCTAAAAAAAAAAAAAAAAATTGTTGCTGCTGAATGATCTGATCTATCATTATCAAACACACTGACAGATCTATAAAAAAAAAAAAAAATTGCATGATCTAATCTATCGTCATACACACTGGCAAAAAAAAAAAAAAAAACAAAATCTAGGTGGTTAAAAAAAAGAAGAAATATTGATGTACAACATCACTCATCATACACAAAAAAAAAAAAAAATCTTGGTGGTTAAGAAAAAAAAGAAGAAATATTGATGCAATATAAATGTTGAAAGATCTATCCTCAACACAGACTAAGCAAATAGGGAGACAGAGATACCTGATCTGTTCATGATCAAATGTGGACAAATTTTACAATTGATAAATGTAAATCCACCTCAAACTCACAAAAGGTACCAGTGTTCAGACACTTAAAGAAACACACTGTCATCAACAACTCCTGAATGCAAACATAACAATTCAATGCACCTTCAAACAATTAAACTGTCATCAACAATTTCCGTAGGAAAACTCAACCACTCCACAACATGCAAATGAATTGTCATCAACAATTTCTGACCACAAACACAACGGTTTTGCTATCACCAAGGACCATGGCCAGAACGGCCACAATAATACAGCACTCTCAACTCTGCACTGAAGACAAGTCAAAACACCTCGCCCTCTACCCCCATCTTCTATGTAAACAGTGTCTTGCACAATGACAATAGAATTGTTTGACATCTATCTGTAGTTGCGTTTTTTTTTTTCTCTCTTTTGTTTAACTGTAAGATACAAATATCGGAAGGCATATTCATTGATTCAGTTATTAAATAAGTAATGTCATGTCAAGCTCATCTATCTGTAATATTGATCACCTATTTGATTTCAACTTTGCCAAGTAGAGCGCATTCATTAAAACAAATATCCATTAATGTAAATAATAATGATGAGAGCGATAATAACAATAACCATAAAATTCATATTGCACAGCAGTCTCTTCAAGGAAGAACTCTTTGTGTATTATTGTAAGAAAAAACAAAAAAGGTCAGACCACGTGAATAAGTACTGATATGATCATTTCACACCAAATACCAGTGTTTGCTAGTTTTCACATTTAAGCAACATCAATATTGATGATGCAAACACCACATCAACTGCGATTTTTTTTTTTTTTTTCAAGTTTATGTGATGAAAATATCAATAGAAACATTACATAAAATCCCATTTTTGTCCAATTGTTCATGGCATTGTGACTTAAGCAGCGATAAAAACACCACAGAAAATATCTTTTTGTTTGTCTTCATGTTTCAGGTAAGTGTCTATACAAATACCACATCAAAAGGTATAATTTTTACGATTTTCTAGATAACGTGACATGAGCATCAATACAAACACCACATCAAATGTCACACTTGTCCTGTTTTTTAAGGTAAAGTGGTATAAGCATTGATACACACATCACATCAAATGCCATATCTGAGATGTTTTTCAAGGTAATGTGACATAAATATCGACACAAACACCACATCAAATGCCACAAGTGTGCTGTATTTCAATTTTTGTACAGTAAGTATCCATACAAACATCAAATGCTAGATCTTTGCCATTTTCCATGTTCATATAAGGTAAGACTAAAAAAAAAAAAACAAAAAAAAAAAAAAACCCCATGCTCTATCCTTGCTGTTCTTCCTGCCCCCCCAAATCTGCTGAAACAGAGTTCTGGAGCGCACACTCCCTCTCAGGAATGCTTTGTCAACTCACCGGGCATACCCCTTTAAAAGTCCACCTGGGGACAAGTACAGGATAAGCCACACACAGACCATAAGACATATAACCAACACATCTTCTACTGTACCTGATGATAGCAAATTGAAATCTATGTGCCAAACTAAACCTAGATCTCAGCACGCCAAAATGGACCTTTCCTACAAGACATTTAGGCTGCCTTAAAGCTCGTCTTAAAGCTTGCAGATAATCCTAAAGCTCCCCTTCTACAGGTTGGATATAATCTAATTCTTTTTCCATGGACACCATCTTAGAACTTTGCTTGCAAAACTCAAGTTGACTATGTTCAATGGCTGATAGACCTGTCTGACATTTTCCTTTCTACTGGAAAAGCACAGCACAGATTTCCCTACAGAATTCGTTTCATCTTAAAGCTTTTTATGTAGCAATCAATGGCATTTAAAGCTCCCTTTTAGATCTTGAATGAGTCTTTTGAAACATTTTCACAATATTGTAGTGTTATATGTAAAACAATATTAAGGAGATTCAAGAATACTATAAACAATCAGTTTTAAACTGAAACATCAGGAGCATGATGAAATGTGGGTAACCAATACCAAACATACTAAAATTCTTGTACAAAAAAAATTCACAATCCAGTTCATCTTGGTAGCCTGACCAATTACAAACCCATAATGAGTTTAGTTCCAGATATATCCGAATGGAAATTCCTC
>JADBJO010001080.1:247500-282500 GCA_016801955.1 Conus betulinus
ACGCCCTGCTCTCACGATGACCTCGGTTTCGATGTCCTCTCCACGTCTGTGGCCTTGGTTTGGTTCTGTCATGGTCACTGATATATCGCAAGTCCATGATGGACGTTGTTGGACGGACATGGTGGCGCCCTCCGGAGGGAGTGCTCACTCACGCCAGTTCTGCGACTAAGCAATAATTTTCATCAGTAGGGGGGCTTAGCAGGTGGTGTCCTGCATATGTTGGATCAGAACAGGCACCTGAACACCACCAAAGTGACTCTGTAGCAGTGCAGTGTCTCCTCTGGTGGGTTGCCTCTTGACTTGACACAGACTGCTCCCTGTGGATCACCGGTGCCGGGGCTGCAACGGGACTGACTGGGCTGTGACTGTGGACTGGGTGTGGGAATGAGCGGCGTGGGTACACTGCCACTGGGTGGCACAGAAGTTGGGACACAAAACAAAACAAACAAAAAAAACACATCATTTATCTCTTCAATTGGGGAGCAAACCGCAGTGTGGATGAAAAACAAAAACTCAAGTGATGAATTATACATGGTTACACAAAAAACTCATAAGATATGGTGATTCATTAAAATATGGGGATTTATAAATTCATATCAGGATAAAAAAAAAATCATGAGGTGATATATACAATCATTGGATGAAGGGGATAAAGAAATTCATAAGGTGATACATAAAATAATTAGATAAAGAGGATAAATAAATTCATGAGGTAATACACAAAATCATTAGATAAGGAGACATAAATTTTCAATCACGAAAGATGATCAGATAAGGGATATGTAAATTCATTGGATCAGGTGACATTCTAATTCTATCTACCTTTGTATTCATCAGATAAGGCTGTTTGAAAGTAACAGCTTAAAAGGTGATATGCAAATTCTTTACATATTGTAACATAAAATTTATCAAATTAAGGATATATAAGGTAACCAGGTAAGTGATAAGCATATTCATTTGGTAAAGAGATATGTAAATTCATCAGATCAAGTGATATATACATTCATTAGACAATGCGATATCTAAATTTCTTTGATCAAGAGATGTGTAATTCCTTAGATAAAGTAACATATACAAATTAGATCAAATGTATTAGATAATACATAACTTCTTACATAAAGAATATATAAGTACATTGGATAAGGATATGTAACTTTATTACACAAGGGGATATAAAAAAAATTCATTAGGGAGAGGGATGTGTGACTTCATTAAAGTGTCGTAAATCCATCAGATGAAGGAATTTGTGAATTCATTACACAAGAGGGATATATTCAGATTTTCGGTGAGAGGTTTATTTAGAGAGAGGACAGTCACAGCCATCAGGACAGACAGACATTTGGGAACACAGGGTGAAGTGAGAGGTTTACTTGTGGAAGTCATTGTAGTTGAGGACCTGGGTTCCTTTAGGGCCAAAGAAGTGAATCAGCAGAGTGGTGTCTGGGATGTCCTGGTCCTGTTCCTAACACTCTATAACCGTCACCTTCACCACCCTCACTACTGCTGTTACATTTACCACCCTCACTACTGCTGTTACATTCACCGCCCTCACCACTGCTGTTACATTCACCGCCCTCACCACCGCTGTTACATTCACCACCCTCATCACCGCTGTTACATTCACCACCACACCCTGCTGTTACATTCACCACCCCTCATCACCGCTGTTACATTCACCACCCTCACTACTGCTGTTCCATTCATCATTCATCTCCCTCACTACTGCTGTTATATTCACGACCCCTACTGCTGCTGTTACATTCACCACCACTTACATTCACCGCCCTCCACCCACTGTTGTTGCATTCACTGCCCTCACTACTGCTGTTACATTCACCCCACCCTTGCTACTGCTGTTACATTCACCACCCTCACTACTGCTGTTACATTTACCACCCTCACTACTGCTGTTACATTCACCCTGCTACTGCCCACTCACTACTGCTGCTACATTTACCACCCTCGCTACTGCTGTTACATTTACCACCCTCACTACTGCTGTTACATTTACTGCCCTCACTACTGCTGCTACATTTACCACCCTCGCTACTGCTGTTACATTTACTGCCCTCACTACTGCTGCTACATTTACCACCCTCGCTACTGCTGTTACATTTACTGCCCTCTCACTACTGCTGTTACATTCACCACTCTCACTACTGCTGTTACATTCACCCCTCACTACTGCTGTTACATTTACCGCCCTCACTACTGCTGTTACATTTCACCACCCTCACTACTGCTGTTCCATTCACCCCCCTCACTCCTGCTGTTCCATTCACCACCCTCACTCCTGCTGTTATATTCACCACGCTCTCCACTGCTGTCACCTTCACTAATGTCTTATTTACCACCCTCACCACTGCCCTCACTTTCACCATCTTCACAACTGTCACCCTCATTGGCTTCAATACTGTCACATCACCGTCAACACTGTAACACGCTCCACCCTCAAGACTGTTGTACTCACAGGCATCAAAAGAGTAAAGCTCGTCCCTCAAGAGTGTTACACTCACCATACTAACCACCTTCAACACAGTGACAGCTGCACAACCTCTAATTGCAATACACACAGCACTCAAAAGTGCAACACTTGCACACCCTCAACAGTGTAACACTTGAACACCCTCCGATCATAACACTCACCGTTCTTAACAGTGTAACACCTGCCAATTTCAACAGCGTTACACTTGCAACCCTTCTCCAGTGTAACACACACAGCCCTCATCAGTACAAGACTTAAAACCCGTAACAGTTTAACGCCCAAACCCCTAAATTGTGTAAAACACACAAGCAACCCTCAACAGTTTAACACTCAAACCACTAAACAGAGTAAAACACATATGTAATCCTCAACAGTTTGACATCCAAACCCCGAAAAGGTATAACATACACACAGAGGTCTCAACAGTGCAGCATAATTGCAATCCTTGACTCCATTACCCTGTAAACAGCCCTCACCACTTGACCACTCACAGCCATCACCAGTGTAACACTTTCAACCGCCAACAGTGTAACACCTAAGCCCTCAACCCTGTACATTTACACCCCTCAGCAGTGTAATGATTGCTGACCTCAACAAAGTGACACTTCCAACACAGTAACATTTTCAACCCTGAACAGTGCAGCACCAGAGAGCCCTCAACACTGTAACATCTTACAGCTCTCAACAGGATGGTAACTGCGTGTCAAACAACAACAAAACCCACTCACAACAGAGTAACACTTTTAACTCCACACAGAGTTACACTTTCTGTACTACACAGTGCAACCTTTAACAGAGTAACTCTGCCACATCCCAAACAACATATAACACACACGATCCTCAACAGTGTAACACTCTCACAGCCCTCAACAGTGTAACACTCAAGCTCTCAACAGCATAATACACAGGCTCAACAATGTAATTCTCGCATTCCTCAACATAGTCCAAGCAACATCCTTCAGCAGCGTAACACTATCACAGCTGTCAACAGTCTAACACTATATAAGCCTAAACGATGCAACACTCACAGCCTTTAATATCCTAACATCCCAACAATACAATGATCACAGCCCTCAACCGAGTAATATTCACAGTCAAAAAACAGACATACTTCTCAACAACGTAACCTAAATGGGGGTTAAGCTCAAATGTCTCCCTGCTTCCCCCCCCCCCCCCCCCCCCCTCCAATCCTTCTTCTCACCCACTCCCTCCCTAGCTCTAATGTTAAGCCCCACTCACCAACTTACTCATTTCACACTGAATGGATCAACTAGCTCTATGTAAAATTTCCCGCTTCACTTATTTTGCACTTGAACTGAACACGGACAAAGTTAATGTTGAATCCCCTCATGCCTCATGCTTACTATCCTCCTTGATTTATTTCATTCTTAATTCACTCCCTCCACCCCCCCCTTTATTAATGCTGAATTCTCTTCCTGGCACATTTACACCAAATTTTCCCTCACCTGTTTCTGTAACAATGATTTTCTCTTCAACTCATTTAACATCTAACTGCCTCCCCATCTTATCTAATCCTGAATTCCCTCCCTGCTTTTACACTGAATTTCTTTCTCGACTCTTTCTTACACTAAGCATCCTCCTGACTATTTGACTGTAAATTCCCCTCTTTTACTGTAAATTCTCTGCCACCTCTAGGCCACTGAGTTCCTTTCCCGATGCTGAATTCTGACTATGCAGCCACCTCATGCCTCAGGCCCCTGCACTCTTTCTTCACAATCACATCGTTCATCCAGCTGGTAGGGGTATGATGACATCATGTCATCCAAAGGACAATGGTTACTACACTTTGCGCTCACATCACTCATTCAGTAGACACTGGTATGATGACATCACGTCATCCAAAGGACAATGGTTACTACACTTTGTGCTCACATCACTCATTCAGTAGACACTGGTATGAAGACATCACGTCACCCAAATGACAGCAGGTATGGGTATGATGACATCATGTCATCCAAAGGACAATGGTTACTATGCTTAGTGCTCACAGGCCATTGCACTTCATGCTCATGTCATTCATCCAGCAGGTATGGGTATGACATCACGCCATCCAAAGGGCAGCAGGTATGGGGTATGATGACATCATCATGTCAACCAAAAGGCAAAGGCCATTACACTTCATGCTCATGTCATTCATCCAGCAGGTATGGGGTATGATGACATCACGCCATCCAAAGGGCAGCAGGTATGGGTATGATGACATCATCATGTCAACCAAAAGGCAAAGGCCATTACACTTCATGCTCATGTCATTCATCCAGCAGTATGGGGTATGATGACATCACGCCATCCAAAGGGCAGCAGGTATGGGGTATGATGACATCATGCCATACAAAGGGCAGCAGGTATAGGGTATGATGACATAACGCCATCCAAAGGGCAGCAGCTATGGGGTATGATGACATCACGCCATCCAAAGGGCAGCAGGTATGGGGTATGATGACATCACGCCATCCAAAGGCAGCAGGTATGGGGTATGATGACTTCATCATGTCAACCAAAGGGCAGCAGTTGTGTGGGGTATGATGACTTCATCATGTCAACCAAAGGGCAGCAGGTATGGGGTATGATGACTTCATCATGTCAACCAAAGGCAGCAGGTATGGGGTATGATGACTTCATCATGTCGACCAAAGGGCAAAGGTCATTACACTTCATGCTCATGTCATTCATTCAGCAGGTATAGGGTATGATGACATCACGCCATCCAAAGGGCAGCAGGTATGGGGTATGATGACATCACGCCATCCAAAGGGCAGCAGGTATGGGGTATGATGACATCACGCCATCCAAAGGGCAACAGGTATGGGGTATGATGACATCACGTCATCCAAAGGGCAGCAGGTATGGGGTATGATGACATCACGTCATCCAAAGGGCAACAGGTATGGGGTATGATGACATCACGTCATCCAAGAGACAAAGGCCATTACACTTCATGCTCACGTCATTCATTCAGCAGGTATGGGGTATGATGACATCATGTCATCTGAATGGCAGTGGCCACTACGCTTTGCGCTAATGTCATTCATTCAGCAAGTATGGGGTATGATGACAACATGTCACCTAAAAGACAAAGGCCACTACACTTCATGCTCACGTCATTCATCCAGCAGGTGTGGTGGCATCATGTCATCCAAATGACAGTGGCCACTACGCTTTGCGCTTATGTCCTTCCTTCAGTAGGTATGGGATATGATGACATCGTGTCATCCAAATGACAGTGGCCACTACCCTTTGCGCTTATGTCATTCATTCAGCAGGTATGGGGTATGATGACATCACGTCATCCGAGGGATGACATCTACCACACAGACCACAACAATGAAGCAAACACTGAGGCAAAAGTTGGGAAGGTCGCTTGGGTTTGATAAATCACAGCACAGTGTTCTAACAGAGAGAGAGAGAGAGAGAGAGAGAGAGAGAGAGAGGAAGAGGGAGAGAGAGAGAGGTTGGAGTTGATGTATTCATGTATGCCTGATAGCACGCATACATGCATGAGAAAAAGACAGACAGACAGACAGACAGACAGAGACAAAATGTATGCATTTGTAAGTGAGTGACATGCATACACACATACATACACGTATGTATGCTTGTCTGTTCCTATGAGAGAGAGAGAGAGATTATATATATATAATGCACATAATTAATATATATATTAATTATGTGCATGTGTGTGCATGTGTGTGTGAGAGTGACAGAGATAGACAGAAAGAGAGAGACAGATGAACAGACAGACAGACAGACAAAGCCAAAGAAAGAGAGCCATCCTGAATGCATTGTGACACCACAAGGAGACAGAGATCAGTATTTCACATCTTTTCTCTTCTGTCTCTACTACTCTGTCTCCCTTTTTTGTCTCCCTTTTTGTTATCAGTTTCAATAAAATAATTTCACTTCCCCAACTCGATTATAAAGTGCACCCTCCTTTTAAATGTCCACAAAACTAACTAAAAAAAAGCATGGAGTTTGTGTGCATAACAAAACATCCACTAAATATCCAACTGTTCTACATTCAAAACAAAGCAAAAAAAACAAAAACACACACACAAATAAACATAAAAATCTATATATATATATCTATAGTTGTCTGCATCTCTCTGTATTCCTATCTACATAATTCAAAATGCCAAATAATTATAAAAAGATGAAGTCTGCACACAATGAATCACAACATATTTCTGAACAATGACAAAAAATCAAAGAGAAGCAAATACACCATGTCTTAAAGCCACAGACTCCCAGTCTACAGGTCCTTCCATGCAAAATTATCGCATTCACCTCTCAACACACCCGTACACATTAACAAACATGAAGGCACACACACACACACACACACACACACACACACACACACACCAATCACACAATCACCTCCTAAACACATATGGAAGATACCTAAAATTAAATTTTTACTCCATTTTCCTATCCTCCCCTCCCCCTAAACACACACACACACACACACACACACACACACACACACACACACACACACACACACACACACACATACTTGACATTCTCACACCCACCCTTCCTTGATGTCTCTCCTTTTACAATTAATTATTTAGACAATGAGAATACCACTTCCACTGGCTCTTCCTACCTGTCACAAGATGTCATCGTGTTTGGTTCATTGGGGGAATGAACAATGCTTGAACTTAATAACCAAGGGTTTCTGTTTGACCTTTAGCTCCTAAAGATAACATTTCCCTTGTTTCATCCTTTTGACCTTTGGCTCCTGAAGATAACATTTATTTTGTTTCATCCTTTCTGACCTTTGACCCTTGTTTTCTCTGAAGACAACACTGATTTTTCAAACAGAAAGAAACCGAATTTGAAAACGTTTTTCTTTTCTGTCTTTTTAATTCACTGAATCTAACATACTGTGTGTAAATGTTATGTCCAATTACGGATATGCCAAAAATCTGTAAATTTCCTTATGACGGGCAGGAACAGGCAGTGGAACTCACCTGTTGCTACTACAGAGAGGGGAAGAAATCGCACAGATTACTATTGATCCCAACCACAATTCAGTCTATGCCTGACTTTAATTATCAGCTATGTTTATCACATACTGAACATCACTGCTAACAATGCTACAGAAGCTATATTCTTCTTCTCCCCCAACCCTCCTCCCCAACACCTCCAATTCCTTCCTCCTCTTCCCACCATGCATCTGTAGAAAAAGAAGTATATAAATCATAAATGCCTAGTTTTTCCTATGGCGAATTTCCCATGAAACAGGTGCCCTGGCTCAACACGCTGTACCAACCCTGGCTCAACACGCTGTACCAACACAGCAATGACAGACACAAAGCGCCAAAACTAAAAGAAAGAGAATTTCAGCTAACGAAGATGAATTGTGACAATAATAATCATAAGGACAAACAAGGACATCATTCCATATCGCTCAACACACACACACATGCTCTCATGAGATGGAAGGTAACAATGCAGCCAATAAGAAACACATCCTTACATATCAATAAGAAAAATCAAAAGTTACAAAGAAACAAGTAACACAGATGTCCTACTACATTCAACCACTCTTCAGGTGCCCCCCATATCCTCCCCACCCCCATCACCTTCCCCCACCCCATTCCTTCCTTCCTCTACCTCTTCTTGCTCACATGTCTCTCATTCTATTCATTCAACAAACCCATGAACACATGTACACACACACACACACACACACACACACACACACACACACACACACACGCACACACACACACACACATACACACACACACAGTCCTTAACAGAGAAAACCTTGTCTATCAGTGCTCTATGCAATCTGACAGGACAGGATTAATACACTGTGTTCCAGCACCGCGAAGAGAAAGGTGAGCAAAAGAAGGGAGAAAACCCAGGCAGAGACTGTCATCCATCTTAAATACAGCCAACAACAAAGAGACAAATACATAATGAGAAAAATTCACATACCACATCATAAGGTAAGAAAAGGGAAAAAAATCCACAACATATTATCACAATGTCCAAGGTGGGGAGGGAAGTGGGGTGCGGGTGTTCCATGGAAACAAAATGGAAGGGAAAGCACAGGCGTAGCCTATAGGGAAACTGGAGTCTTCCCCTCAAAAATGGAAATATAACAGCGGCAGGTTTAAGCTCACCCTGTACCGGTAGTAGGGACTAAAATCCTGGTAAGCTTTTACCTACACAAAGGTACAACCAAGTGGTTACATGGGTCAATCTCACAGCTATGGTCACGTTCCACTGTACACAAAGGTTAGCGAGTTCTCCACACAAGGCCAGTACGCTTGTGCCTTGAGAAAGGTGCAAGTCCTAATGTTACAACCTGGGCACCAATACGTTTTTACCAATACACAAATACAGCCATGGTTACTTGTTTCAGCACTGGTAAGCATTACAGACACAGAGACACACAGATCCACCTGTTTACATCTGTTTGTGTCAAACGGCACAGGTACTGAGGTAAGCTTTGACTAACACAAATGCAAACCCATCAAGTTACATTAGTTTATGTCACAGGAATGTGCAACCAACAACAAACATATATATAAAAAAAAAAACCCTAAAACATAAACTGTAATTCGCGGAACATCTACTCTCTACTTGCTTTTGTTAAAACCACTGAATTTTTAACAATTCTTTGTTGCATTAAGCAGTATTAGCCTTGTAGAAACACTGAACCTGTAGTTTCACACACACACACGCACACACACACATTTTTTGTTGCATTAAGCAGTATTAGCGTAGTAGAAACTCTGAACCTTAGTTTTTCACACACACACACACACACACACACACACACACACACACACACACACACACACGCGCGCGCACGCGCGCACATGCACACACACGCTCTCATACACACAGAGGGGAAAAAAACTCCTTACTTTCCTCTACCCCTTGTTTGCATACATATACTTGCATGCCAATCAATCTGTGTGAACCTGACAAACATTCAATCTCTTAAAGCAGGAAAGAAATACCTTGATGTTGAATGTTATCACTCTAGCATATTACAGGTTGGATTTCGAAATACAGAGAGAGACAGGGATCTGAAAACGGAAAGGTCATGGAAGATTGGATACACACAAAAATGTAGGATCAGCAAACAGACAGCTACGGGTTGTTGAGAAATTGATACACTGGGCTTAATGGACAGGGAGCTGACAGGATGATAGGATACTGAAAGAGATAAATACCCAAGTGATAGGATGCCAGGAAAACTGGAGCACAAGGACAAGAGGCCAAAGTGACACATATATGGCATCAGCAAAGTGATGTGTATTTCCATTCTTTATTTGGTATTTTCACTGAGTTGTCATATCTTCAACAAGCTTTAACGCTGCACAATACTTCATTTGTTTACTGCACTTTCACCTTTCACCTTCCTTTGTTGCAACTTCACCTTTTACTTTCCTTTGCTTATTGCACCTTCACCTTTCACCTTCCTTTGTTTGCAACTTCACCTTTTACTTTCCTTTGCTTATTGCACCTTCACTTTTACTTTCACCTTACTTGATTGCACCTTCACCTTTCACCTTACTTGATTGCAACCTTCACCTTCCTTTCATTTATTGCACTTTCACCTTCCTTTGTTTATTGCCCTTTCACCTTTGACCTTCCTTCATTTATTGCACTTTCACCTTCCTTTGTTTATTGCCCTTTCACCTTTACCTTCCTTCATTTATTGCACTTTCACCTTCCTTTGTTTATTGCCCTTTCACCTTTGACCTTCCTTTGTTTCTTGCAGTTTCACCTTCCTTTCTTTATTGCACTTTCACTTTCCTTTCTTTATTGCACTTTCATCTTCCTTTATTGCACTTTCCGCTTCCTTTATTTTTCCTTTATTGCACTTTCCCCTTCCTTTGTTTCTCCTTTATTGCACTTTCACCTTCCTTTGTTTATTACACTTTCACCATCCTTTGCTTATTGCACTATCACCTTCCTTTATTAATTGCACTTTCACCTTTCATCTGATGCTATCCTCCGCACCAGTATTTCACGTTTCAATAGAGCAACACAGTCACTGACATTTCACACAGCCATAAAATCATCTCAACTTCATACAGATGTTCTCAGTCCTATGCAGACCAATGGTCTTGCCTGGTCCCTGCGACACATGACTGTTTCTGTCTCCAAGGACGTGAGAGGGGCCAAGGGGAAGCAAAAGCTTACTGTGGGTGGGGCGCAGAGGCAGGGAGAGAGGGGATGATGGGAGGCAGGCGAGTCTGTGGTGGAGAGTCAGGAAGGGATGGGTTTACGCCTTCCAGGGCACAGTACAAAGATTAATCATAGGTCAATAATCATCTCATATCAAACTGGCATTTCACGGTTCAGGCTGTAAAGGTTCTGTCACACCCTCCAAGGTTACAGGTGTGAACACAGCATACTCAGGTGAAGCACACTGTGGCTGACTTACATGGAAAACCATGATGTCGCTTCTCTGTTGACAAACCACAATCAAGGGCAAAATCAAACAGGCATTTGTTACAGCGAAAAATCTGATGATGTGGATTCCGCAGATTGTCAGGCCATCGGTTTTCAATTAATAATCAATAAATTCTTCACTGACAAAACCTCCACATCTCCATTTGAAATCATGCAGACTGCTACTACACTCTGCCTAGAAAATTTACTCTTGGCACTGTTTATGAAAGAACTATTCACACACACACACACACACACACACACACACACACACACACACACACACACACACACGCACACACACACACACACACATATGCAGCAAATCAGATCATTCATGTGGACAGAAGGGGAGCTGTTCCAACTAAATCAGCCGGCTGTGAACGCTGTCACTAGGTGGTTGGAAGAGACAGAAAGGGAAGCAAAGAGGACTGTGAAGACAGTTCCTGATTTCCCTTCCCACCTCAACCCTCCCTCCTTACACAGAATCACACAAAACTACCACTCCCATCCAACAATAATAATAATAATTAAAAAAAAAAAAAAAGCAAAAAGAAAAAAGATCATGGAAAAAACTTATGGAGATTATCTTGGCACAACAGAGTTTAAGCTGATACCCCAAAATGAGTAGTGTCATCAACAGGTTCCAGAAATTACTGCTGTACAACAAAGGTCATGGCATGGCATAAAGACCCAGATGCCTTGGTCTTAAATCTTCAATAGGTGGAGAGCACAATACTCAATCAATGACTTGTAGTAAGACACAACTGCAACTCTACAACATTCAATCAGTGACTTGTGGTAAGATAAACTATCACCCTGCAACATTCAATCAATGACCAGACACAACTGCAACCCTACAACATTCAGTCAGTGACTTGTGGTAAGATAAACTATAACCCTGCAACATTCAATCAATGACCAGACACAACTGCAACTCTACAACATTCAATCAGTGACTTGTGGTAAGATAAACTATCACCCTGCAACATTCAATCAATGACTAGACACAACTGCAACCCTACAACACTCAATCAGTGACTTGTGATAAGATAAACTATAACCCTGCAACATTTAATCAATGACAAGACACAAATGCAACTCTACAACATTCAATCAGTGACTTGTAAGATAAACTATAACCCTGCAACATTCAATCAATGACAAGACACAACTGCAACCCTACAACATTCGATCAGTGACTTGTGATAAGATAAACTATAACCCTGCAACATTCAATCAGTGACTTGTAAGATAAACTACAAAACTGCAACATTCAATCAATGACAAGACACAACTGCAACCCTACAACATTCAATCAGTGACTTGTGATAAGATAAAACTATAACCCTGCAACATTCAATCAGTGACTTGTAAGATAATCTATAAAACTGCAACATTCAATCAATGACAAGACACAACTGCAACCCTACAACATTCAATCAATGACTTGTGATAAGATAAACTATAACCCTGCAACATTCAATCAGTGACTTGTAAGATAAACTATAAAACTGCAACATTCAATCAATGACAAGACACAACTGCAACCCTACAACATTCAATCAGTGACTCATGGTAAGACACAACTGTTACCCTAAAAAATTGAATCATGACTTAAGTTAAGATACAACTATAGCCCTACAATTCAATCAATGACTTGTGGTAAAACAACTGTAACTCTGCAACATTCAATCAATGACTTGTGGTAAAACACAACTGTAACCCCGCAACATTCAATCAATGACTTGTGGTAAGATGCAACTGTAACCCTGCAACATTCCATCAATGACTTGTGATAGAATGCAACTGCAACTACAACATTCAGTCAATGACTTGTGGTAAGATACAACTGTAACCCTGCAACATATAGAATCAATGACTTGTGGTAAGATGCAACTGTTACCCTACAACATTCAATCAATGACTTGTCATAAGATACAATATATAACCCTACAACATTCAGTCAGTGACTTGTGGTAAGATACGACTGCAAACTCTGCAACATTCAATCAGTGACTTGTGATAAGACATAACTGTAATCCTACATCAATCAATCAGTTATTTGTGGTAAGACACAACTGTTACCCTACAACATTCAATCAGTGACTTTGGTAAGACACAACTCTAACCCTGCCGTATTCAATGAATGATATTTTGGCAAGACACAGCTGTAACCCTCGATCCTCTCCAGAAACAGTGAGAGAGAGTGAGAAAGAAGGAGCAAACCATTCCACCACTTACTACAGGGAATCTACAGCACATATACCACATCACTTACTTGTGCAGGAGAAGCGGGCTGTGTCCCCTTTCCTTGCCCTTGTTTGCTGAAGACACGCTCCAGCTGTCAACACACCATGTCAGGATCGAGGGCATTAATCTGCCTGCTGCTTGCCAACAGCATAGTCTCCCTTCAGTCAAGTGCTAAAGCACATTTTCAGTCACAGTTTAAACTTATCTTCAGCATGACAACCAACTCTTCATTTTCCTTGTGAATTGGTATATCAATACACAACTGATAAGCCACTCTTCAAACCTTAGCTTGCCAAAACACTACTTACCGGTGAATTTTTGCAACACACACACACACATACACAAACAAACAAAACATGTGACTGTTGAAAAAAAAATTATGAAAAATTATGCTCTAACTTACATACCTTAAATGGACAACATAAAACAATATCTTATTATGCATATTAAGAACTCTCTTAAAAAAAAACAAAAAAAAAACCACTCTGAAGATCAAAAAGCAAGGTCCATTCTTAGATGGACATTACGGCAGTGTAAGAGGGAAAAAAATTAAGTTCCAACTGAAACAGATACGGTGGTGGTCTTAAGGTTTAGAGTGAACACAGTTGCCAGCCTGACATCCTCCTCTCTCCTTTTCACCAGCCACAACCCTGATCATTCCAACCACATACAATCAGAAAAACACACACACTGGTTCACTTGTCCTATCCACAATGCTTGACCTTCAAACAAGCATAGTTCCTGAGTAGATTTGAGACTATTTTATACACAAAGGAATTTAAACGAATGAATTTCTGCTCATCGAAATACTTCAATAAAACTCCTGGTACCAAAATAACTAAACACAAAGGAAATAAAAGCACAGAATCCACTAAGAACAATAATCTAATGATATAACTTTGTGTATTAACTGTTTCAATGTGGTTTAAATGCAATATTTAAGCAACTCTTATCTTTAACTCTTAAATACTCGTCTGAATTAAATGTATTCATCCTTTTGCTGTTGGTTACTAACTAATCTGTCATCCTGTGCATGGTGCAGAAAAAAATATTTGATTTTTACCTGTGCTTATTAGCAGACTATAATGTCTTTCAATCTGGAGTATGCTGATCCACTAAAATTTCTACGAAGCTGAACAAACAACTTTCAAATGAACTAAACAAAATGGCATGGTACACATGTAACTAACATCTGATCAATCTTTGTCCTACAGGAGGAAAAAGGACTGACAACTCACAATGCAAGAGGATCACCATACTAAAATGTTTGATGACACATGAGTTGCCTCTGAAGGGCATTCCTCAAGGTAAACAGTCTCTGAGCAAATGACAGAGTTAAAAGACTGTGAATGACCATGAAGTGTACAAGGTATTTACATCATGCCGATGATTACATATCAAAAGTGAATATAAAAAAAAACATAAAAAGATATTGAGATAATTCAGCAAACATGCCAGTAGTTGTAAAATTCACCCTGCCACCAAAGGCCTCCCATCAAACACCCTCACTGTATGATGACAAGACTGGATCATTAATCAAGACGACCTTCTTACTGCCTTTGCATTCAGTCCACACCTTAGTGATGCCCTTTTCAATACCCTGACATTAAGACTAACGGATGGATGTAAGGTGGCAAGCAGGATCATTGAAGCATGGGTACACGGGTCCAGTGACATGGTTACATCATGCAGCACACACATACAGCTTGGACAAGTTATAAAGTCAGCCATGCACCACACAGCAACACACTACAGGACCATGTGGTCCAAAATCATGCACAGCGGAGCACCTGCCCAAACGGTGCACATGCACAGCACACAAGCTGAAGCAGAAAAGCAGATTGTTGAGCACTTGAAGCACTATCTCTTTTTGTCATACTCTTTGGGTTGACGTCAATGACCACCTCTTCTTTATAGGTCTCTAGCCATCTTTTTTTTTTTTTTTTTTAGGTCATGGCAATAATCTTCTTACTTCCACATTCTTGTCATGTAAAGATCAAGATTATAAGCTCTCTTTTTCATTTTTTAATCATGTCGTCTAGGTAACCTTTTGACTTCCACTTTTTGTCATGTCCTGAAAGAAACTGATCTTTCTACTTGCACATTTTTGTAATGCCCTTCAGGTCACGACTGATAACCTTACTTCTTGTACAATCTTTTCATATCCTTTTGGCTGATGTCAGTGGCTGTTTTTAATTTCAGCATCAAATTCTGATCTACATCTAAACTGTACATATCAGCCTGTGAAGAAGGATGCACATGTGTGACAGCCGAGGACACAATGGGTGATGCTTTTCCTAGACAGGATGTGAGGAAGCTGCACATCCACAGATTGACCAGGTCCCAATGAAAGACTCCCCACACAGGTCCTGTCAGTATTTTATTTTTCTTCCTTTTTTTATCCATTGCACGCTTTCTGTATGCCCTCCCTTACCTGACTGATCAATGCACCACTACACCATTCATGATGGAGTAAGACTAGAGTTTTTTCTCTTCTGATCATCCTCAAGTAAGTTAGGATATCCACAGTGTTTTAAAGTGGTCAGTACTTTGGTTTTGTATACCTTTTAGGAAATTGCATTATTCTGATTATGACACTGTTTTCTTTCTCAGTTTTTTAAACAACTTCCGTCTGATCTGCATTTCCATGCCACTCAAAATCCCTCAGAACTGATAACAAAGCACTCTTGATTTGAAATGATATGTACATTCCTCTGATTTTGGTTCACAAAAATTAAGAAGATTCTGCTACAAACTGCTTCTGTTCTTCTTGTTGTTGTGCTGTCTCATCCTCTTTGGTCTATTACTGGCCATATTCCGGCCAATGTCTGCTTCCCTGTGGCCTATCAGTGGCCCTACACTGGCCACTCTCATCCTCTGCAGCCTATCAGTGGCCCTACACGGCCACTCTCATCCTCTGTGGCCTAACTGTGGCCCTACAGTGGCCACTCTCATCCTCTGCAGCCTGTCAGTGGCCCTACACTGGCCACTCTCATCCTCTGCAGCCTGTCAGTGGCCCTACACCGGCCACTCTCATCCTCTGTGGCCTAACTGTGGCCCTACACTGGCCACTCTCATCCTCTGCAGCCTGTCAATGGCCTACACTGGCCACTCTCATCCTCTGCAGCCTGTCAGTGGCCCTACACTGGCCACTCTCATCCTCTGCAGCCTGTCAGTGGCCCTACACCGGCCACTCTCATCCTCTGTGGCCTATCAGTGGCCTCACTCTGGCCACTCTCATCCTCTGCGGCCTATCAGTGGCCTTACTTTAGCTGTACTGTTTTATTGCTATTCATGATCTAAACAGTCTTTTTTTTTACCATCTTTTCAGCTGCCTAATCTTCCCTACCCTCTTTCAGGCACTATTCCAATAGGATCATCTCTCCTAGCCACTACACAGTCACATCAGGTTCCTCTCGTCACCATTCTGCACTGGAATTACATCACAGCCTTGCACTGGCGCTACCTCACATGGAATTAACTCACTGCAGCTTTGTCAAGTCACTGGTTCTACCTCCCATGGAATTAACTCACTGCAGCTTTGTCAAGTCACTGGTTCTACCTCCCATGGAATTAACTCACTGCAGCTTTGTCATGTCGCTGGTGCTACCTCACATGGAATTAACTCACTGCAGCTTTGTCATGTCGCTGGTGCTACCTCACATGGAATTAACTCACTGCAGCTTTGTCAAGTCGCTGGCTCTACCTCCCATGGAATTAACTCACTGCAGCTTTGTCATGTCACTGGCGCTACCTCCCATGGAATTAACTCACTGCAGCTTTGTCATGTCACTGGCGCTACCTCCCATGGAATTAACTCACTGCAGCTTTGTCATGTCACTGGCGCTACCTCCCATGGAATTAACTCACTGCAGCTTTGTCATGTCACTGGCGCTACCTCACATGGAATTAACTCACTGCAGCTTTGTCATGTCACTGACGCTACCTCACATGGAATTAACTCACTGCAGCTTTGTCATGTCACTGGCGCTACCTCCCATGGAATTAACTCACTGCAGCTTTGTCATGTCACTGGCGCTACCTCACATGGAATTAACTCACTGCACTACCTCACACGGTATTAACTTGCTACAGCTTGGTGAAGGTTTGTCATATCTGTTATGTTTATACTGTCACTGCCCCGTACTGACTGGCACTACCTTACATGGAATTAACTCTGGAAAACTTGGTGATGGTTAGTCATGTTTGTCACCTCATCACCTTGCACTGGAACTGTCTTACATGGAACTAGCTCACTGCAACTTGGTGACTGAATATTTGCTGGCAGTTACAGGAACGCATCACAATACCCTGACCAACCTTTAGCGCTGCATTTTCTGTAGACAGAAGACTGGAAGCAGGGATATCATGATCAAGCATCCCTATGAATTCTTAAATTTTAATGGAAATATTTTTACGGAAATCATTAGCCTTACATTAAAGTTCACACTTGATGGATGTCATGAAAGAAACCCAACCCCTATTTCTCAATTCAATAAAACTAGAAGGATTACAGTCACTTATAAAGTTACTCGAACTTGCTTTGTTTGCGGCACTTAGATCTGTGTTGATCTAGTGCTGGAACAGGAACACTTGTATGCGTGTGTTTTGCACATATGCATGCACAAACATCTATTACGTATGTGTATGTGTCTCAACAAGTATGTCTGCAAGTGGTGGCAGCGAATTCTGCATGCTGCACCAGAAGCCTACGTCCTGTCTAGCGAAGGTGGTGTCAGTCCAGTAGGCGGCTTACGCTACTTTGCAGGCAGCGGGTTAATTACTCAGGGTTAATGAGCCAAGCTCCATGCCAGAGTACAGCGGCAGCAGTCCTGCTGCTGACACAGACAGGATTAGCCAGTGGCACACTACATGTCACTACAGCCGGCTACAGCACAGTTCCTCTATCATCTGTCCATACGCCAAGGTCATGTGTGGAAGCATACGTTTAGAATGGTTTGCGGCTTTTCTACGTCTCTGGGTACAAACTTTCGCTCGTGTTTAGGGAGAATGAAGAAGCTTTCCAACTGAAAAAGAAAAGGATAAACATGACCCAGGATCAGACCGGTGCTAAACTCAAGACACATTAACGTCACTCACACAGTGTCAGACCAGTGCTAAACACATGACACACACCAACTTTACTCACACACAGTCAGACCAGTGTTAAACACATGACACACACCAACTTCACTCACACACAGTCACACCAGTGCTAAACACATGACACACACCAACTTCACTCACATAGAGTCACACCAGCATTTAAACACATGACACACACCACCTTCACTCACATAGAGTCACACCAGCATTTAAACACATGACACACACCAACTTCACTCACACAGTGTCACATCAGTGCTAAACACATGGCACACACCAACTTCACTCACATAGAGTCACACCAGTGCTCAACATAAAGACACACAAACTTACTTCATACAGGACAGACCAGCGCTAAACGTAACACACACAGACTTCACTCACACAGGATCAGACCAGAACTAAACGCATGATAAAATCACATCACTCACATGAGACCAGACCAGTTTTAAACACAAGACACACAGACATACTCACACAGGATCAGACAGTAACTAAACGCATTATGTAGTGATTTTGTTCACACAAGAACTGATCAGTACTAAACATGTGCACACAAACATCACACGCAAACAAGATCTGACAAGTCTAAATGTAAAACACATAAAACACATCACTCTTGCAGAATCTGACAACACTAGACACAAGACAAACAATATCACTTACACAGAATCTAAGATTCAGACCAATGCTACACACATAAAATGCACTGACACAGGATCAGACCAGTGCTACATAACACATGTGGACTTCACTCACTGAGGGTCAGATGAGTGGTACACTAAACTTTCCTCAACAGGATCAGACCAGTGCTAAAAACAGACACATTCACATTCATTCACACAGTATCGGGCCAACCCAAGACAAATGATCTCACTCTTACAGGATCAGACCGATGCTTGACACAAGACACATGATCTCACTCACATCAGACCAGCGCGCTAAACACAAAACACATGGATTTCACTCACACAGGATCAGACCAGTGCTAAACACAGGACACATGGATTTTACTCACACAGGATCAAACTAGTGCTAAACACAGAACACATGGATTTCACTCACACAGGATCAGACCAGTGCTAAACACAGGACACATGGATTTCACTCACACAGGATCAGACCAGTGCTGCTAACACAGGACACATGGATTTCACTCACACAGGATCAGACCAGTGCTAAACACAGGACACATGGATTTCACTAACACAGGATCAGACCAGGCTAAACACAGGACACATGTATTTCATTTCATTCAGACAGGATCAGACCAAGTGTCTCACTCAACAGGACACCAGCTAAACACATGATGATAAATGATCTCACTCACACAGGATCAGACCAGTGCTAAACACATGATAAATGATCTCTCACTCTCACTGGATCAGATCAATGCTAAACACAGACATTCAATTTTATTCACTCAGGATTGGATCAACTCAAGAGAAATGATCTCACTCACACAGGATCAGACCAGTGCTCAATACAAGACATGGATTTCACTCACACAGGATCAAACCGGCGCTAAAACACAACACAGGAGGATTTCACTCACACAGGATCAGACCAGTGCCAAACACAAGACAGATGGATTTCACTCACACAGGATCAGACTAGTGCTAAACGCAAGACACATGATTCCACTCAAACAGGATCAGACCAGTGCTACACACAAGACACATGGTTTTCACTCACACAGGATCAGACCAGTGCTAAACCAAGACATTACAGACATCCAGTGTATGTGGCTAAAGTGAATCCCATTCAGACACACACTGCTGAATTGACAGCAAGCCAACCTGTCTGTAGCGTGGCCATGCTGTCAGCTGACAGACACCTCACAAGCCTGCAGAATTAGTTAACATGGGGAGAGGCTGCCCTCACTTCTCATCCTGCAGTAATGTTCAGACTGGGGATGGATCACTTAAAATCTCACAGCATCATTCAATTGGGGCATACTGCCTTAACTTATAATCGTGCAGCATTCCTCAGTCTGGAATACACTGCTTTAACTGATATCCCAACAGTGCTGCTCAGTTTGAAATGGACTGCTATAACTTACATTCCTGCAGCACTATTTGATTTAAGATTTATGGCTTGAACACATATTCCTATAGTATAATTCAACAGGGGATTTGCTACTTAAATTTGCAATCCCGTAACAATATTCAGTTTGAAAATATTCTGCTCTAATCTATAATCATGCAGCATGATTCAATTCGAAATACATATAACAAGTTTACTCATCATTCTGCAACGTTATTCAGTTGAGGATATACTGCTTAACTTAACGCATCATTTGATCTGGGTCATACAGCCTTAACTCAGGTTATGTTACTGCAAACATTACCTAGAGTTTCATCCTCTAATCTTACAGTCATACAACATTCTTTAGTTTGTGGTTAATCATTTTAACCAATAATTATAAAGCACTGTTCAGTTTCAGATTAATCCTCTAACTTTGCAACGGTACAGCCATTATTTTCCACATATTAGTTCAGGATTCATTGTTTTAACTTGAACTCCAATGCCATTATCTAGTCTGTGTTTATCCATTTCACTTGTAATTGTATGGCACAATTTATTTTGGAGTTCATTCCCTTGATTTACAGTTGCACTACATTTGCTTTTGGGTTTATTTCTTTTCACTTATAATTTTACAATATTTCGGGTTTATCCATTTAACTTATAACTTACAACGCTACTTAGTTTGGGATTCTTCCACTTAACTTGTTACTGTGCAGCATTCTTAAAACTGGAGTTGATCTCTCTATCTTATAACTGGCAAACTTTCTTGGTTTTGGAGCTCACCCTCAATCTTGCATCCTGACGGCAATACTCTGTCCAACATCAATTACCTTAGCTTCCAGTGATAAAGAACTATTCAATCTAGAGTTCCTCATCTCAAGATTTCATGACGGCTCAGCAGCACTCTTCCATCTGGGACATCTTGGCATGTACTACATTCCCCATGTACTCATGAGATCTGCACTCTCTGAAGAAGCAACAGACTGAGGATAGTTTTAGTATTCAATGCCAGCATTCGCTCTTGGCAAGAGAAAGTTTTAGAGCAAATTATTTTTATCCAGCCATCTAAAGCTTGTTACATCAAGCTAACTTAGGTCCATGAAGCATCACAGGACAATGGCCTTATTACATGGCTCAGTGGCAAGATCTCAGTAAATGTCTACTTCAGTCCTGGTTATGGAACAAGCAATGAAACTGTCACTACTAATGAAGGTTACAGCAGGTAGTAATCAAGGGATGTATTCACCCTTGGATAAATCACAAAGTGGGGAACACGTTATTATCAAACTGGAAAAGTTTTTATATATGGGATGGCCACATTAAACCTTGGATAAGAAAAAAAGTAAGGAATTAAATGTTTGAACTTCGGGTAAGTCAGTAAGTTGGGAGTGGACATTTGAATTCTTGGATAAGTCAGGAAGCAGGGAATGGACATTTTAAACCTAGAATAAGTCAGAAAGTAGGGGATGGACATATCAAAGCTTGGATGAATCAGAAGTATGGATGAATATTTAAAATCTTTGAAAAGATGACGCAGGAGATGGGGATTTCTATATCTTGGATAAATCAGAAAGCTGAGGATGGATGTTTAAATCCTGGAATATCAAGAATTAGAGGATGGACATACTAAATCTTAGATAAATCAGAAAGTAGCAGATGGACATATCAAATTTTTGATAAGTCATGAAGGGGTGGACCTATCAAACCTTAGTTACATCTGGAAGCTGGAAATGGATATTTACACAATGGATAAGTCACGATGTGGCAGATGGATTCACCGAGTCTTGTATAACTCAGGAAGCAGTGGATAGATGCTTAAATTTTGGGCAGTTCAGAGGTAAAGGACGGACATATCAGATCTTGGAAAAACCAGGAGCAGGGTATGGGCATTTAAAATCTAAAATAAATAACAAAGCACACAATTCACAGTTTCAACATTTGGACCAGTCACTAAATACAGAACTGGTCATTATCAACCCAAATTTTGACTCAAAGCACACTCAAAAACAAACATCACAAACCCAGGTAATCACCACTAGACAACCTCATGATATGGGTATTACAAACTATGGAGGACTCCACAAAATGCCTCAGGTACCAGTGCAAACCCAGGGGTAGGACGGTGCTCCCACACACCAACAAAGTGAAGTCATCTTGTACAACTATGATAACGCTCATGGGATGTCATGGGGTGATGGGACTTCACAGAACTGAGAAGCACTCACGGGATGACATGACTCTACAATGAAGGAACTGTAAATAGCTCACAGGACGTCATGACTCTACAATGAAGGAATAGTAAATAATTCAGATGATGTCACGACTCTACAATGAAGGAACTGTAAATAACTGTAAATGACATGACTCTAAATTGGAGAAAAAGTAAATAAACAGGGTATGTCTAACTCTGAAATAAAAAGTAAATAAATCAGGACATGTACATAACTCTACAAATAAGGAACTATAAATAACTCACTGAATGACATGACTCTACAATGAAGGAACTGTAAATAACTCAGATGATGACATGACTCTACAATGAAGGAACTGTAAATAACTCACAGAATGACATGACTCTACAATGAAGGAACTGTAAATAACTCACAGGATGACATGACTCTACATGATGAAGGAACTGTAAATAACTCCTGGTATGTCATGACTCTAATATGATGGAACTGTAAATAACTCCTGGTATATCATGACTCTAATATGATGGAACTGTAAATAAACTCCTGGTATGTCATGACTCTAATATAATGGAACTGTAAATAATTCAGGAGGTGACACGACTCTAAAATGAAGAAAATGTAAAAACAAAGTTGCCAGAAGTCTGAAAGTCACTTCCCTAATATTTCATCATCTAGAAATAATAGGAAGACATCTCCAAGAGCTGCTGTCACACTCAAGGTGTCTTACACTCTGACGGTGACTTTAAACACCAGTAAGGAAACTGAAGAACCATCGTGAAGTTCAGGTTGAGGTAACATCACCACAATAATGCTGAAGAACTGAACGGAAACTCTGGATGTGAAAATACACCATACACATTTTTCCACACTACAGAACTGTGGTCAAACTCAGGATGTAATACATCAACATGCTTTAAAAGAACTCTTATTAAACCCATGATGTATGACATGAAAACACTCTGCAGTACAATAACTAAAACAAGAATGCAATTCATAGACATACAGAGAGCTGTAATCAAACTCAGGGGTATAATGCAATACTAAAACTAAACCCAGGATGTGATACAATAACACACCTTACAGAACTATAATTACACTCATGTAGGACATTAACACATATTACAGAGCTGTAATCACACTCAGAACACAATGCACTATCTTACCTTACTGAATTTTGCCTAAACCCTAGATATACAACAATAACACATCTTGCGGAACTCTAACTAAACACAGGATGGAGTAGTTAACATATGTTACAAAACTATAACAAAATCTAGGATATGACACATTCACACACCTAAAAGAACTGTAACTAAAATTAGGAAGCTATAAATCAACACAAACAACAAACCTTTCACAAAACTCCTATACATGAACACACTTACAGATCAACAAGTAAACACAATATACACTAACACCATTACTAAACTATATCTAAACCCCGAGTGTAATACATTCACACAATTTACAGAGCTATACTTAAACCAAAGGTGTAATGCATGATAAACACTTTACAGAGCTATATGTAAAGCCAGGATGCTACATACGATTACCACACCTTACAGTGCTATACCTACGCCCAGGATGTAATAGATTAACACACCTTACAAAACTATAGTAAACCCAGAACATGATATTGAACACACCACACAGAACTATACCTAACCCAGGATGTGATGCATTAACATACCTAAGGCACTAAATCTATGCAGAAGATGTAATACTTGCATAACTATACCTCAACCCAGGATGTGACACATTAGCACACTCACAGACCTATACCTAAACCAATGGTGTCATACATCAACACGCCTTACAGAATTATGTCTAGACTGTTATATGTTAACACAGCTTACAGATTATACCATCACTCAGGATGTAATACAGTAACACACATGCCAGCATAAAAACTACCTCACAGGGTTTATTCTCATCACCTGTCAACCACACCGAGCCTTTTTCAGGACCGTCAAAGTCAAATAGAAAAAACCTCACATTCTGAAAACAACACTTCATCCTACAACAACAACAACAAAAAAGTGACATCCTGAAAAAAAGACACAAACAACATGAACAATGAATGACACTGCAGCTCAACCACTGACATCCTTAAGGCTGATGAGACCAGACTGCTCAGTGTGTCAGCCATTCCACTCTTCTTTCATCACTTTCAGTTTCCAACACACAGAGAAAAAATCAATGAAAAACATCTAAATATACCACAAAAGATATACAGTGAACAGACACTGCAGAACAGACCACTGGTTTCCACTGCAGACAGTGTGTACAATTTTCATGACTTAATCAACAGACTACAATCCCTCAAGCTGGCATGTCAAAAATTTGAGACCTGAAAAAAAGTGTGTAAGAGTTTCCAGAGCAAACACTGGGGAATGGACCAAAAAGGCAGGAAACAAAAATGTCACAGGCATTTCCACGATCATGAACTAAACCCAGGATTTCGCAGAGCTGTAAATAAAAGCCTAGGATGTAACAAATTAACACGCCCTTTACAGAACTGTAAGTAACCTCAAGATATGACGCATTTCACTGAAGCTCAGGTGCAAGAGAACAATGTGCATCACTTGACAGTAATTACACCCATGGTTTGATTCAGACTACATGTAATTAAAACCTGGAAAATGATACAGTGACAATTCAGAACCGTTACTGAAATCAAACTTAGGATGTGACACAAATGTATGATTATATTCCATAACTATCATAAAAAAAAATGGAGGTGATCTGCTGGTTTCAGTTTCATTAAATAACATTACTGTGAGTTGACTAGTCCACTCTTGGTTCACCAACTCTGCTCAATCATACATGGAATAAAAATATGCAGGAATAACAAAGTAATAAACTAAATAAATAATTAATTTTGTTGATAATCTTGACAGACACTCAAGAAGTAATAACCTGCATGATTAATCTTGTCGTCCATTCAGACAGACACTCAAAGAATCAGTTCTTGCGGGGTGATGAAATAGGGAAAAGTTTTCAAGTGAAAATTCACATAACACTTAATATGCATGCATGCACACATCAAGTTTCAACCACACACACACACACACACACACACACACACACACACACACACACACACACACACACACAGGCACACGCACAACACACACACACACACACACACACACACACACACACACACACACACACACACACACACACACACAAAGCTGTAAATTTGCATGTCAACTAAGCAAAACTAAATAAAATATTATGTTGAGGAACATGTAGAGAACAATTCAGTTCACAGCGATAAAAATAGCAGTACAGGTAGTTGTTACAAAATAACTATGTTAACAAAAAACGATGAAAATGTTAATGATAATTACAGTAACAGCCATAATGACAATGAATAAATGCCATCATGGAAGCTACGTTAAATCGGACCTGCGTTTGTACCAGCCCCAACACCATCATATCCAAAGCCCCACTCACCACCAGAAACTCCCGTTTGTCCACGATCTGGTTCCCATCAGTATCAAACATGTTGAAGGCAATGCGAAAGCCAGAATGAGGTTCTGTAATCACAGGGTAAAGCCAGAGTGACACTGTCATCAGAGGGAAAAAAAAGAAAAAAGAAATCAACAGACTGTTTACAAATGCTTTAAACAGTGACAGAAAAGCACATTTCTGCTGTTATCAGATGATAAACTGAGGTCCTGTGAGCTTTCTGCACACCGTAAAAAAAAAACCTGTAACAAGATGTTGTCGCTGGAAAAATTCTGTTAAAAAAAAAAAAAAACATTTCAGGGCAAAAATACATACACACAGGCATTTCCCCTGAAGTTGGGAGTATGGCTGCCTAGTGGCGGGATAAAAAAATGGTCATACACACAAAAGTCCACTCCCTTTGTTGAGTAGATGGGATTATCCTTGCCTATCTATACAGGAAGTCTCCGCAGGAGTATCAGCCTGCGTATGCAGAAAGAAAGAAATCACAACCATTACTTCCACCACACTTGGGTTTATGACAGAGGGTTTACCAGTAACCATTCTGACAAATTTAAGACAGCAATATGAAAAAAGTGTGTGTTGTAAACACTGTTTACCCTTTAGCTGCTACCTGGACATGACTTTGAGCCAGCACTTTTACAGTAACTCTGTTCACAGGCCTGTTACTTGTGGCTCTTGAAAACATTCTCTCACAAAAAGAAAATTGTTGCAGCTTGATTCTGTAACAGCTTTTTTTCTTCTTCCAGTAGCTTTTACAATTTTTCAACAGTGCTGGCTAACCTGGCGCAGAAATTGACTTTTGATGTAAAGCTGGCTACCATGGTACTGAAAGTGCTAAGCAAAAGATGACTTTGGTAATGAAAGTCACCACAGCTATTGTGCCAAGATGACGTATCACACTGCAGTTAACAATCATACACTCGAACTTCTAGGGGAGGTGGGGGAGGAGGGATGGAAAATCTAACACAATCTAATGCTGACAGAGGTGCAAGAAGCTCATATGTGGGCAGATAAACTAGTGATTATGACATGGGAGTGTGATGGGGACCATTGTCTATTCTCTGTCTGTTTTTTTTTCCTAGTCATCCTTATCGGTACAGCTCTTGCACACCATGTCCATCTGTAGCTCTGCTCATTTTTCCATGATCCCATTGTAAGCATTTCACGGCCAAAAGATACGCTCTAGAGGTCATGGGCCTCTGGCAATGTCCAACCAGTCTTGGATCCTTCTTTCAGTTTTAGTCAGTTTATGACTCAAAACAAAAAATAATAACATTCCTTTCTCCTTAGGAGAAGGCACATTTAATATAAACTGAAGGAAACATTCCTCACATACTTTAAATAAAAAACAGATATGCAGAACACAAAGTGCCAATGTTTACATCACTAATATACTATGAAAATAGGTTACTTCGCAAGTAGTTTATAAATTTATAACAGTAACTTCACAAGTATAAAGTTGTAATTATCTCCATAATAATATGAACAGTTTGGAACTAACTTTTGTCACCAAGGGAAAGCAATACTTGATAAAGACTGCAGTTGTTTGAGACAAAATATAAATGATCAATTGGGGGGGGGGGGGGGGGGGGGGGGGGGGGTACATTATAGTAATCAACAACATGACATACCTCATAAAACAAAGATTTTTTAAGTAATGAGAACAGAATTACATGTAATTATCATAAGAAAATAATGAAAATCAACTTGGTATCTACTGACAATTGTCTCAAAGCTTCGGAGAGGGAATATGTGTGTGTGTGCGTGTGTGTGTGTGTGTGTGTGCGTGCGTGCATGTGTGCGCGTGCGTGCAGACAGACAGACAGCGAGTAAAAGACAGACAGAAAGATAGACAGAGACAGACAATCAGAGAACAATAGACAAAGACTGTTGCAAAAAGGGTTTAGAAGATGGCATGGAAAGGAGTGGAGTGGAGGGGAAGGAGGGACCTTAACAGATAGACGGAGAGAAGAAAACACAGAGAAGGACAGAGGGGACAGGAGGAATGACAGAGGTAGAGAGGTGGGAGTAGGTGGAGAGAGAGGAGCATGGTAAGGAGAGGGAAAAAAAAACCAATGTAACAATAACAGTAACACTAACCAAACCACCATGCAGAACACTGTTATATGTACATGCTAGAACTCAGCATCAACACAAGGTCAAAACAGCACTAACTGCAGCTGGGAGAGATGACCCATGAACACAGACACTGGGTCAGCACCAACCAAACCAGCAGCACAAGCAAATAAAAGGGCTCATGCCATCATGCTTCTCAGTCCTGGTAATTCATTTCTTTAACTGACTAAAAAGAAATTAAGCGTAATTTCAGTTACCCAAGTTGAATATCAAGAGAACAAAAGAAAAACTGGAGTGACAGACAGAAAGGTTGACAGAAAGAGGGAGAAAGTCCAACAGAGCGAAGCAGCCAATAAGAAGAATACAGAAGTCCTGTTTATGGCCTTTCACATCTCAAAACTATGGCACAAAAGACTGAAAACGTCCAAGATCCGACCTAAAGACTGAACTGCCATATGTCAACTCCCAATTCAACTGAAACATGCGAGCTGCAACTGTCTTGATGTGAAAACCTGGGTAATAGTTAGAACACAGGTGTGCAATGAGACCATCAAGAAAGACAGTTTTTCTCTCCTAGCACCTGTGGTTTCATGGTGGTCATGATGAAAGAACTGTTAAGAAGTAGCTATTCTGGAGTGTATTTTGACCAAAAGAACAGATCTGATTTAGCTGCCTGTGTACATATGTGCCTGTCCCATCTTGACATTCATGCCCTTTATTATCTTTGCTATGGGGCAGTTTAATATACATGGTTTTGCGTGCATGCGTGTGTGTGTGAGCATGTGTTTCCACGTGCAAGACAAAGAGAGTGCAAGACAGAAAAAGACAGAGAGACTGAAGAGAGAGTGAGAGAAAGAGAGATGAACATAAATAGACAGCAAGAGAAAGAGAGGCAGAAACAGTGAGACAGAAAGAAAGAGAGGGGAAGTGAGAAAAAGAGAGAGAGAGAGAGAGAGTCAACCAGACAGACAGAGATACAGACAGAGAGATAGAGAGACAGAGACTGCATGTTGTCCAAAAAACTGTGAGGCTGAGAATGCAGTCTGTCACTTTATCAGTAACTCTCACTATTGAGATAACCCTGAATGTGTTGGAAAAATGGTATGACAAAAGTCATCTAAGGAAAATAGGTCAAAACAAAGCAGTAACTAGGCCATAGCAACAGCACATTTTAAATTAAAAAGACATGGTAGTAGTTCTGCCAGACATTACACATAGCAACAGCATGTAAAACTTGATGTCTGGTGTTGTCTGTCATGTGGAAGCACCTCAGCAGTAATTCATAAAGAACTTGCGGTCTTCTCTCTCACATGTCTTTCCATGCTCACCCACATATAAAGAGGATGATATGACAATGACTGTTTATCAGAATTTCAGATATGGTAAAACTGAAGATGCAAACACGCCAATACCCTGCCATAACTATGGGCCCAAATGAACTCAACCATCCTGAAAACAAGTTACCAGTGTCACTGTCATCAACTACTCAAAATGTAAACTTCCAACAAAAAGGCAAGACATGTCAGTAGAAAAGGATTTTGTTTTCATCAGTATCTCTTCATAATCAACATACTGCAGGACAGACAAACACACGAACTGATTAGACTCAAAACAGCCAATATCATCAGTGATCGACTAAAACATCATAACCTGGCTTAAGACATGTTATTGTTTTCGTATTTTAAAATCTGACCAGTTTTGATTTATAGCAGCCCTGTAAGTGTTTGAGGCTGACCACAATTTAAAAAAAAAAAAAAAAAAAAAACGTATGAACATGAAAAAGAGTTTAACAGGATGCTTTATGTTTAATAAACTCATAGATACAAACCTTGAACTGGTGACAAGTTTAGTACTTATATCTATCTATTTAGAAGCATGGAAATGCACCAATGCTCCATCATTTGTCGTTGAATGGCTTAGTAAGTGGTGTCCTGTCTATCTTGAATCAGACCAGGCACCACTGTCCGCCACTACAGTGACTCTGCAGCTGTGCAGTGTCTCCTCCTGTGGGCTGCCTGATGGCAATTTGACACTGGCAGCAATCAGTGGACTGCTGGTGCAAGGGCAGCACAGTAACAAACCAGGGTGTGGCTGGGAGGGGAAACAAGAATGAGTAGTGTGAAGATATTACTGCTGAAGCAGCAGTGAAAATGGGGTGCTGGGGGGGGGGGGGGTGTGTGCAAATTTATCAGTTTGCCTTCCTTCAAAACCATAGACAAAAAAAAAAGAAGAGACACAGTTTGAATCAATCACTTGATGATATATTATTAAGCGATGCTAACACAGCACCCCAAACAAGAACAGAGACATGGGCACACTGCGCTGTCACCACAACGACCACATGGACAGACAGACAGACACGACAGACGCAGTTGTGTGAGGTTAAACATCACTGTGGCAACCGATGCAGCCCCTACCCTTCGCCTTGGCTCCCTTCCTTTTCCGGGGAGGGTCTGCCTGCACTGTTGTACAGTCACACAGCACACGTCACAGGTCATCACAGGTTTGGAACCACACCAGCCCCCCCCCCCCCCCCCCCCCCCCCCCCCCACCCCCCCCCCCCCCCCCTTCCCCTCTCGCCCACAACTAATGTCAATACTTCAACATTCAGACTCACTGCCATCATTTGTGCAGCAATGCAAACCCTGCCTGCCCACAAATTGCATGCGAATGCTGTTTGTCTCGGTCCACTTTGGCGGCTCGTGAAAAAACAAGTCCACTCCGCTCTTCTTAGTTCATGCTGATGTTTTTGTATTCACGCACGTACAATGGGTTATGTCTCAGGTTCACATTGTTTTCGTGTGTGTGTGTGTGTAGCACTAGCAATGTGAATCCACTCTGTCTGTCTACAGTTCACTTCTGCTGTTCATGTAGTAATTTAAATCCAGTTTCTCTCTCTCTGCTTCACTCTGGTTGTTTGTGTAGTAATACAAATCCCATCTGTCTGTCTCTGGTTCACTGTGGTTATTTGTGTAGCAATAGAAATCCCCTCTGTCTGTCTCTGGATCACATAGATTGTTGATGCAGCAATACAAATCTCGACTGTCTGTCTCTGGTTCACTTTGGTTATTTGTGTAGCAATAGAAATCCCATCTGTCTGTCTCTGGTTACATAGGTTGTTCGCATCAATACAACTCCCATCTGTCTCTGGTTCACTTTGGTATTTGTGTAATAATACAAATCCCATCTGTCTGTCTGTCTCTGGTTCACATAGATTGTGTAGCAACATAAATCCACCTGTCTCTGGCTACTTTGTGTAGCAACGTAAAACCAGTCTGCGAGCAACCTAATCCGATCTGTCTCTGGTTCACTTTGGTTTTTCAAGTAACAAAGCAAATCCAGTCTGCTACTCTCTGGCTCACATCAGCTGTTTGAGTAAAAAATGCCAATCCAAACCATTTGTCTGGTTCACTTAAGTTGTTTCTGCAGCATTGTAAATCTAATCTGTTTGGTTCACATTAGTTTTTATGAATGTTTGTTACGGGTTCACTTTGGTTATTCACGCACCAATGCAAGTCCAACTCATTGGTCTCTGGTTCTTCTTCTGTCGGTTTTAATTGGCTAGTCAGATCTTCAATCCTGTCACCACAATGAATCCCACAGTCCTGTCAAGATCTTGATGGCTGCCCCAAAGCTACATTTAGAGCTTTACACCTTCTGGCCAGGTTTGACGCCGTGGAACGTCACTGGCTGGACAATGTTGGAGGATGTGTTCTGGGGTCTGAGATCCAGTGCCATGCACACATTCATCCGTGTGGGCAATCTTAATTCGGCTGAGGTGGCTAAGCAGTCGGCAGTGGCCATTTCTCTGTCTGAAGAGGGTCTCTGGCTCACTTTGATAGTTTGTGCAGCAATTTAACTGTAAATCAATTCGGTCCCCAACTCACTTCGGCTTGTGTAGCAATGTACATCCAGTCTGTTTGTCTACAGTTCACTCAAGCTGTTCAAGTAGTGTTTGGTTCCACATGTCCAGGCTTTTCTGACTTTTGTAAACTGTCCCTGACAAAACCTCCACACTGCGCGAACTCCCTGCTGGGAGGTCCTGAGCTCCTATCAGAGTCATGAGGGATTTTTCTGCCCCAACCAGCTCCTACCTGGCATTGAGTGTGCTAGGGCTCAGTTGGGAAGGATGGGACCACACAGCCGAGTTTCATCCACTTAATGGATATACTTCTCTCAGAGTGTTGTTTAAATTTCCTGACCAACACTGCAGGCGGCTGTATCTCTTGGGCCTGGTTGATGCCAGGATATCTTATGACAGTAAGTGTAGAGTACAGTCCTATCATGCAGTCTCAGACCGGAATGGAAATCTGTAGCATCATCTTCATCTTCCTCATTCTCATCAGTCAGCATTTAAAAAAAAACACACACAAAAAAAACAACCCCTCAACACTGCCCCAGTCATCTCATTGTCTCAACTACCCCCATCAGCACACCACAGCTCAGTCACTACATGGTGCTGAACAAGGTCAAAGTGCTTCACCTTCTAACACCATGGGAAGATAGCAAGTTCTTTACACTCAATGCACCCCAAGTCATGAAATGTACTACAGTGTTGAGAAAACAAACCAAACCACAAATGTACAAACATCCCACAGTTTTTCCCTGTCTTCAAATACTAAACAAACTGCAATAGAACTCACTCAAAAGGCTACAGGACGAAGCTGCTGACTTGCATTAAGACTCTGAGGTGGAAAGAGATCAAATTTATAACTGGGACAACAGAAAATTAAAGTGAACTGTTTTTTTCACTTATCATCTGATACAATCACATGACAAGATTCTCACACTGTGTTCCCTTTAAGCTCTCTATAATCTAAGTTTAGAATCCAACTTCAAGTCTGTGATGGCTACATGTAAATCTAAGCAGAGGGAATGCACAGTTATTAGCTGACTGTACTACTACTCTTCTAATGCAAAACACTCTCACAGAAAGTGACTCTGATTCTGTTTACTTCAAGGAGGTTCAAAGATTTGTTGACTGGTGCGATCATAACTATCTGATCTGAATGTAACAAAAACGAAAGAAATGTGATTGATTTTAGAAAGAATCCAAAAGCTGTACCACCACTTTTTATCAAAGGTGCTGAAGTAGAACGTGTTGAATCATACAAATATTTAGGAACTTTTATAGATAATAAGCTGAATTTTAAATCCCATGTTGAGTATGTCCACAAAAAATGTCAAACCAGATTATATTGTCTTCGCAAGCTGCGATCATTTCATGTGAATACTGACATTCTTCGGACATTTTATTCATGCTTCTTGGAATCTGTTCTAACTTTCTCATTTATGTGTTGGTATGGTGGGTTGACTGTGAAGAGCAGAAATGTGCTTGAGAAAGTGGTGAACGTGGGAGGGAAAAATCGTTGGGTGAGAGAGACAAAAAAGTCTGAGTGAGCTATATAGGTGCCGTGTTAGTTGTAAAGCGAAGAAGATTACGTGTGACCAGACCCACGTCCTTGCAAATCAGTATGACCTTCTTCAGTCAGGACGAAGATATCGATCGGTTAAATGCAGAAGTGTCAGATTTAAACAAAGTTTTTATTCCCCTGTCCATTGATTTCTTGAACCGAGAAGATGTTTAATTGAAATCCAAATTCCTCTATATGATGATAAACATACTGCTGTCTCCTATGCTAAGCGCACTACGGCTAGGTCACTATGGAGGAACAGCACTGGAATGACGATGTATACTATAATCACAGCTGCCAAACGCTAGGGGCACAGACAACATCTGAGGTGTTCAGGCAATACTCACTGGTCAGGACACACAGCAGGAACAGGTACTCTGTATATGATATGATTCCTGAAATACACACCAACACAAAGAATGCTGTCAGTGTCACTCATCAATAGATGTATATCTAAATGCATATGTGAGTGTGAAAGCACACACAGACATACACAAACACACACATGCATGCACACATGCATGCATCACAGAGGCATGTGAAAGCTTTATGAAAGAGAATAATCACATAAGTTGACATGTGATCTTTTCACTGCGCTGTCTTGAAAACAATATGCTCCCCACAAGCTATTACCTTGACCATTCAATAACAGACAATTATCTCCCTTAGACTGTAAATATTTTTAGACAAATAAGAGGTCTGCCGCTCCTTCCACAAACAAGAAAGAGGGATTTACAGGCAGTGTCATTTCCAGACACCATCAAACTTGTGAAACAAGAAATGTCTGACATATCAGAAATCTACAATGAGTCATTACAAATCTGCTTGAACACTTTCAAAGGCAATATGGTAAGCTTTGTGATTTTGTGCAAGTCTGCAGAATCTGTAAAGTATGGTCAAAATACAACGGCTATTTTTAGCAGGGCACCATTGAATTAACTCCTGCTTAACAAGAGAGAAGGAAAGAGAAGATAAAGGCGGCTACAGAGACTTCGGATCATTCTGTGACTCTGAACCAGTCACAAAGAAGACTGAAGGCAATGACCTTCACAACTTTGTCTCTGACATTTTCTCAACACTGTGACCACCCAGAAAAGGCATTTTATGATTTGCAAGGTGTGCACAGCAGATAAAACTTTATACTTAGAGTTGCACATTCACACCAAAGTTGGCTAAAGTTCATGCACACTTTAAAAGTACTTCATAAAAGAACTCCATTTTGCTGGTTAACAGTGATGTTACACATAGAAAAGGGAAGCAATTCTGCTTCCATTCCCAGACAGAAGCGTTGTACAGAACTAATCAACACACAGCAGACAATGTCAACCCTTTCAGCACTGTCAAGCTTCAGGTCTGAGATCAGATACTCTCCCTTGGCTTGAAATGTCAACATACTCCCCTTGGCTTGAAATGTCAACATACTCTCCCTTTGCTTTAAATGTGAACATACTCCCCCTTGGCTTAAAATGTGAACATACTCCCCCTTGGCTTGAAATGTGAACATGCTCCCCCTTG
>JADBJO010001080.1:287500-305000 GCA_016801955.1 Conus betulinus
CTGATTGCAATTTGCCACAGTCCTAAGTTGAATTTTGAACAGTCTTTTGTGTGCCAATGTTATCTATATTGTTGATGTATTCGAGGCCTTTTAACATGTTTCTCTAGATAGAACATTGAATGAAAACGCCATTGATAACATTCATCTACCACTCTCTCTCTCTCCCTCTCTCTCTCTCTCTCTCTGTTACCTCTGACACTTAAAACAATTATTTCTTGACTTTTGACGGACAATGCCCTTTTGTTTTTCCTTTTATGTTTGTGTTTCATGTTACCGTATGCAAATTTTTTAAAAAGTTTAAAAAAAAAAAAGATATGAGTGAGACAGTGAGCCTGAAAAAACAGTATTTCAAAGCTTTTGGTGCTGACATTTAACAACTGATGAAACTTAAGAGATTTGTCTCGACATCATGCTGATTTCTCTAACTCACATAACAATTTGTGGTACCAAAAATGTATTTCAAAATGGATCTTTCAATGGCCACAAGAAATCTTTGATTTGCAACAGAAAATCTAATCAATTTTGACTTGGAGAAAAAGGTACTTTAAATCCCTTCTACAGGGATCTCATGACAGTAACTTTTTGCTCTTTTCTCTATTTTCTTAAAACAATATCTCTTCAAGAAAAAAAAAGACAAATCTAGAACTAAAACAAAAATTACTTTTAAAAATATGTACCAAACAGTTTGATATATGTCAGATTTTTATCAGGATCAGGATCAGGATATCTCTCCTCAAATTACAACTGAAGAACATGCAAACTAAAACATGAGGGGGTGGGGGTGGGGAAGACATAGAGGAGAAAGTGTGGGTGTGAGGGGCGGGGGGGGGGGGGGGGGGGGGTCCCACCTGCTACCTTTTCTTCCCCCACCCCCCCTTTTTTTTTTTTTTTTTTTGGAGGGATTGGGAGGGGGATAAGTTTTTTTTAATAGTTCTTTGAACAAAGCAACATTAATCAGAGTTCACTTGACTTGCATCTTTCAGACTGTCACATCGTCATTTGAAAAGCTGAAGTGACAGGTTTCATGAAGCTGATTATCACATTGTCAACATCTGATGCAGTTCCTCTGAACTGGCACTGGGAGCTCATCCTTCATGGATGATCACTGATAACACAATATTACACAAAACGTAAGCATATACACACACATACCGTGGCAATCAACAAAACGTAAACATAACGGAAAAACGTAAGTTAAATTGACTAACTGTACCGTGCACACTCATACAATGCAGACAATGCACAAGTTCTTCCGTCGATGTTATGCCACAGCCTGGCCCTATCGACTATAGATCAAGATCAAGAAGACACAAGTAGCGAGTAGGCCTTACCTCTGCCTGAACCTGATTATGTGCGATCGGTAAAATCTGAAAGGGGTTTGTCCATCTTCCAAACATTGTATGCGAATAGTACTCCAGTTCCAGACACAGCTGCAACAACGGAATAAAAGTATCTCTTTGTGGAAGGGTTCTGTCGTTGAATGTTTCTTAACACAGCGTTATCATGGAAGTACCGTAGCAGACGAGATAGCCTCCCAGAAGCCATTTTGATTCTCTTCGGTCCAAAACAATTAACGCGCATGCGCAAAAGGCGAGCATCTTCAATTATTGTAATCCCCCGCCGTCTACCATCACTCATCTTCCAACCTCCCTCCCTCTCTTCCTTTCTCCTGCCATGTAACTACTTTCCCTGCATGTAACTCCACAGTAACAATTAGTTCAAAGTGAGGTGATTGCAGGTGGAAATTGAATCAAAAGAAAAATTACTGTTCCGCCGAACGAAAGAGACAAACTGTCTTTTTCGTTTGACGGAATAGTAAGCTTACTTTTACTTTTGTTTCCACAGTAACAGTTTCTCTCGTTATGCAACCAAGAATAGGATTTCTGGGAAAAGGAAAAAGGGGAGGGGACGTTGGCGAAGGAAGATGGGAGTGGAGGGATGGGGGTGTCAATAAACATTAGTAACCTAGTCTTTATAGGCCTACTGTCAAAGTTTGAGATTGTTGCCCACGGAATAGGTAGGCTTACTAGGAGCAAGCAGAGTGTGTTATACAATGCTTGTCTTATTCACGGAAAGAAGGGCCTGTTTCCATTCTGTATGCTCGAGATTAAAACAACAACAACAACAAAACCTAATATGTAAAATGGTGCTGAGGTCAACAGATCTGAAGAGGTGGTCAGTCAAAGGCAAAGGGAAAGCGAAGAGACATGATGCACATAAGACTGCAGTTGAAGAGAGAAAAGAGGATGTCGATAGGTTCAAGACATCAGTCTGGCAGCAATGCCAGCTAGGCCAATGCACTCCGTAGGAAAACGTATTCCAGCGACACAGGTCAGCTGGAACGAAATGTGGCATATGGTAGGCCTACCTGTTCCGATCAACTTCATCCTATTATCTTATTGACCCTCTGCCCTCCAGGTCAAACCTGGCCAAACAGGGGAAATCAGATGACCCTGCGTGTCCGCTAATTCGGTGCCAAAGCACTTGTCCGGGCTTTGGGGGGGGGGGGGGGGGGGTTAGTCTGGCGACTATCTGCTGTCAAGCACTCCTAGTATCTCTTCCTGTTGCAGGGTAAAGGTTCTTATGCAGTCAATGAGTTACTCAGGAACTTTTGATTTTGCATTTTCCAACACACACACACACACACACTGACTGACTGAAACCAATTTATTGTCAGATTAACTCAAAGTTGTACTGACCACACACACACACACACACACACACACACACACACACACACACCACAAGCGCGTTATTTCCTCATTTTGTACCGATGTTTTGGTGTGCTGATACTTTCATGCGGTTATATTTACCATTTTAACAAAACAAAAAAACATTAAAGGATTAAAGCTACATTATTAAGGATCATTAACTGTAAACTGTGTGTATGTGTTCACTTTTTCCTTGTCTCAGACCTCTCCGGCAAATAAGTGAAATTCCACTGCCAAACTTGTAGGCCTAATAAAAGCACGTGAATTCGAGCATTCTACACCTAGAGTTGCACTGGCTTCCCGTAAAACAAAGAATACTTACAAAAAAAGGTGTCATTGCATCCGTATCATTTTGGAACACTACTCCCTCTACCAGTCTCTCTGTGACTGAACTTCTGAATATTACGCTTCATCAAAATCTCTCCATTTTACTTCTGACGACAGGATTTGTCGTGTGCCCTGATATTCCTTAGAGACAAACAGGGCAAAAAGAGCTGTCAAGTTTTTGCACGTTACCGATGCAGATTCCCTCCCTTTCTAAGGACGCCACAGTCAATAAGTCTCATCTTTTACAAAAATATTGTAAAGCAGCGTTTCACGTAGAAAGTATTTCATTCTACAGTTCCGCCTTCATTCTTTTTAACGTTGCAACCCGCTTATGTTTCTTGTTAGCGCGCATATGCGAGCATGGACCTATGTGCGTGCGTGCGCGCTCGCTCGTGTGTGTGTGTGTGTGTGTGTGTGTGTGTGTGTGTGTGTGTGTGTGTCTGTGTGTGTGTGTGTGCGTCCGAGAGGACAATGACAATCTTGTCTGTATAAGCGTGGATTGGAAGGGGGGGGGGGGGCGAGCATTGGACAGCAGCGGAGGGGTAAAGTTGAGACGGTCGAAGGAAGGGAGGGCGAGGAGATGTAAAGAGATTAAGAGCAAACAAGTCAGTGCGCGTGCTTTGAGTGCTGATGATGTGTGACCGTGTGGTTCCTACTGTAAAATCCTGGAAGCGCGTGGAATGCACCAAGAGATTATTGTCGCTTTGTCATTACACTGAGTTTCTGTGTCACTTGTACATCAAAATTTTCACACACACACACACACACACACAGGGAGACAGAGAGAGAGACACACACACACACATGTGCACATGCACACTGACAAACATACACACTGACAAAACATTCATTGTCAGAATAATCCTTAATTGCAATGAGGAATAGTATAACATGATAAAAACCAAACACATGAATACAAAATCAAACATTTAATTGAATCATAAGGATGCAAAGAAAGTATATTGAGTTTTTGAAAACAAACTATACAGCACACTTCAGATCAGTTGATAGCAAGAACGGATGACATCAAAAGAAATAAGAATATAGAAGGAAAATGTGTCTTACTCTTTATCTCTGTGACATTGAACAAGTGAGCACATTACACAAAAATCTGCACCCCATCGCGACAAACCCAAAATAAATTAATTAAGATAACAGAATATAAATAGAGCGTCTCATGGCTACGAATTAGCAGATGTCTGACCCACGCATTAGCCCAGCGCGCTGGTCACACTTTGGATACCTATCTATTATTGGCTGTTTCATTTAATATTATTGAATGTGTGTGTGTGGAGAGTGCACACGCGTGTTTGTATATGTGTGTGCATGGGGTGTGTGGGTACGAGCCCATGCATGTGTGCCAGTGCGCGTGTGCATTTAAGTGTGTAATGGTTTTGATGTGGAAGAGAAGAGTGAAAGGTAGGGGAAGGATGAAGATGGCCCTTTTGCACGCGCGCGTGCGTGCGAGCATACGTGCGCGTGTGTGTGCGTGTGTGTGTGTGTGTGTGTGTGTGTGTGTGTGTGTGTTCGCCTACATACAATGATTCTCCACCCATCATACACTTATCAAACAAAAAAAAATTACTGCCGGATGAAGAAATACAGGCATCCATAACGATAGAATTCTCGAGAAAACAGTTCCGTCACATATTCGAATGTAGCAATGAGATGGGAAAAGAACGGTTTTCAAGTTTAATTTAGAACAGGCCTGAGAGTCAGAGTATCTGAGTTGATGTGGGGGGTTGTTTCAAATAAAAAGTGCCTGATGGGCAAATTAACGCTGGTACTAACAAAGAATGTGGAAGAAATAAGTAAGTATCAGAGAAGAATGGAGCTCACGGGATGGGGTAAATAAGTGCAACTGATCAGTCAGATACTGAGGACAAGAGGATTCAAAAGATCTATGGCAGCGACATGCAACTTAGTAAGAGATCCTTTGCTGAAGAGGGAGCCAGTGAAGAGAACGCAATAAAGGGGAAGTATGGTCAAACATAATGAGTGAAAAAATGAGGCGGGCAGCATGATTTTGGACCCTCTGAAATTTTTTGATGAAACAACGTGGGGAACCAGGCAAAAGAGCTTCACAATAATCCAAACGAGTGAGCACAAACGCGCAAACAAGGATGTTAGTGGTATCTTCGGAATGGAGATGACGGATAGAAACAATGCGACGGAGTTCGAGAAACAACAACTCCAAACTTCACTAACAACATGCTGTCAAAAGGAAAAGGTTTATCTAGTGTCACGCCAGGGTCACCTCAAACCCCGTTCTGGACATGCTGCGTGTCTCCACCATGCAGCCATAATCAGTGTGACAACCGATATAAGGCAATCAGAGTTCGTGCTTCTTAACATCCTGTCATAAGAAGATGGACCAAGCAAAATGGCGACTGTGTCATTTGAACGCTCAGTGGCCACAGAGTTTGACCAGGTTTCGTTTCCTTCCGGACGTCTTCACAACCAAACAGCAAAATCAATCTGGGAACTAGACTGCCTGCTTCTAATAGTGACAGCCCGTCATAGGGGAGGTTCATGGACAAGCAAAATTATCGCTGGGAACAAAAGTTACTGACTCTTTTCTTCAGAGCTAGTTCCAGAAAGGTCTGTTGGTGAAGAAAAATCCACCTAGAGAAAATCCTTCTTCTATTTTTAACTGCCACTCACCTAAATAATATTTGGAAATACGGATTCCATCTAGAAAAGAGGGTACCATTTTTTGCTGTGTTTTAACACCCAGTCACGTACAGAATGTGTGATGAGTGAGCAGCGTTTCCATTGGGAAAAGGAGACTTCAATCTTGTACATTTAATCACCGATCACGAAGGTAAATTAAAGAGAGGGAAGACCTCTCCAACATGTTACTTTAACAGAGAGGCAGTCATCTGGCTCTCCTTCCTATAGCCCATCACCAAGAAGGTCTGTTTGGAAAGGGAAGATCCCTTCTAGTCTTCTCCACCAGGCCATTGTGGAAAGAGGAAGAGATTGTCGTCCGTGTTCCGCAGAAAGGCAGCGATCTTGCCCATGCCACTTTCCGATATCACCAACACGTGGCACGTGCTCAGCACCAGCTGTTCCACAATGGCGCGTCCCAGTCCCCCACAAACGCCGCTTCCTGTCGAGCGGTCCACGTGGGTGATGGGTCCAGACAGGCTGACGAAGAGCGCTTGGAAGAGGTGGCGCACGTGCTGCAGCATGTAGGCCTTGTCCGAGGTGAACAGGAAGCGGAACTGCCCCGAGGATGAAGGGGAAGAGGAGGAGGTGTTGTAAGGAGCGAAGAACGCAGCTAAGCCGCAAAGGTGCCCGATGGTGTTGAAAGATTCGGTGTCGCCTTCACCTCCCACCCGGATCTGACACACAGACATCATCCGGGTAGTTATCTGCAGTGTTCTGAATATCCAGCCCCCTCCCCCCCCCCCCCCCCCCCCCCCCCTCTCTCTCTCTCTCTCTCTCTCTTTCTTCCCCTATCCCCTCAGCAAAAACACAACCATTAAATTGGACAGATACTGCCAACATCAACCGTACCCTCACCCTTCCATCAATTAAAAACATACAAACACCATCAACGTCAATCATAATTAAGCACCCATCAAAAGAACCGACCACAGAACCATGCTTTGCAAATTGCCTTTTTCAAACGTCAAATGACTGTTGACAGCAAGGTTCAACGGCAGTTCTGTTCTTTTCGAATTTCAAATCATTGAGTCCAGTCAGTTGTTTCCTTGTTCATCCGTTTCTCCTGTTTCTTACCAGGAAATAACCTGCTGCTTTGCCACTATTTGTGAGACACTACACAGTACGTGATGAGATAGTAGTTACTAATTATCCTAAGGAAACTAAGTAGCAGGCAAACTAGAATATGTGTGAGACAGTACATAATAATTATCTAAATAACAGTCACATGCAGCTAAGATGTCCGTGAGCACTTTACTTGTCAGACAGTATGTAATAATGACCTTAATGACAGTCACAGGCAGTTGAAATGTCCGTGACCACCTTACATGTTAGTCAGTATGTGATTATTATCTTCATGACACTAGCAAAGCCGTAGGCAATTAAAATGTCCGTGAGCACCAACGCCCATCTTGCGCCGAATTGAATGAATGAAGATAAGTGACTGCTCGTTCTTCATTTTCGTTATCCTGAGTGTTGTGTATCTTGCTTGAAGAAGACCTACGAGGTCGAAACGCGTCGTGTTTTGTCTTGTGATTCGTTTGCCTACGTTTTCTGGGCGGAGCCTTATAAACTATCTTTCCAGTGAGCACCGCACTTGTTAGTTTATGGTAATAATCTTCCTTACAGTAAGTCAGGGGCAATGAAGACGTCCGTGAACACTGCACTTGTTAGTCTGTAATAATCATCTTAATGACAGTAATTCACAAGCAGTTAAGATATCCGTGAACATCGCACTTGTAAGTATATAATAATTATCTTAATGACGGTAAGGCATAGGCAGTTAAGATGTCCGTAAGTATCTCACTTATTAGTCAGTATGTAATTCTTATCTTCATTACATTAAGTCATAGGTAACTAAGATGTCCTTGAATACCGCACTTGTTAGCATGTAATAATCATTTTAATGACAAGTAAATCACAGGCAGTTAAGATGTCCGTAAACACCGCACTTGTTAGTCAGTATGTAATGATTATTTTGATAACAGTAAGTCCAGGCAACTAAGGCGTCCGTGAGTACCACACTTGTTAATATGTAATAATCATTTTAATGACAGTGAATCACAGGCAACTATGTCAATGAGCCCAGTCTAAACTCCTAAACTCCGTGATATTATATGAAGGGGTGCTGAATGCAGTAAACTTTTATCGCCACATAGAAATTTAAATTGTGCAGCTAGCTTTTGTATCAAGAGAGGTGATAACTTTGTACAGAACAAACTAAGTGATAATCGTATCGTTACTTCAGCCGTCTGTAAATGGAACAGTTTGTTTCAAAATGTGAATGGAACCAAATCTTCTCACGCCGTGTGAAAATGACTGCAGACGTTCAGTGAGGGCCATCCCAAGCTGACTTGAACACAGGCTTCTTCCGATTTTGAAGAGAGAGAGAGAGACAGACAGACAGACAGACAGACAGACAGACAGACAGACCGAGACAGACAGACAGAGAGTGTGTGTGTGTGTGTGTTTGCGCGCGCGCGTGTGTGTGTGTGTGTGTGTGTGTGTGTGTGTGTGTGTGTGTGTGTGTGTGTGTGCGCGCGCGCGCGCGCGCGCGCGCGGAACAGGTGATTCTCATAACGGTCATTTTTGTAAGAACAGTGATCAACAGATGCAGCAGATGCTGCGCGATTGCGAATTTGTCTGCCAGTTTTTGACTGACTCGCCGTAATTTCTGAATGAAATCTGTCAGCATTGCTATAACCTACAGGTACACAATCAACTGATTGTATTCGGCTGTGTACTACAAGATGTAAGCACAAAATACAGTTTTTGACTGGATGATCCTGCTGGCAAAGTTCTCTATGTACCGAAGCGAACTTCAAAACATTCCCACAGCTTTACAAACCTTCTTGCCTGCCTGAAGATTAGATAGACCTTAAAGGAATATATGTCTGCAATCAATGAAATCAGTTTACAGTGTCACCAGAACTCGCTTTGCTGTCGTGCTGATGTGGCTTGATAGGCTTTCATTGAACGCAGGCGAATGATTACGATAGCCGCAGTGCAGACACAGAGAAACTGAACATTTTTGACGAGTTTCAGCGCTCAGAAAGATCACATGTGATTAGCGCTTCTTTAAAAGTTTCAGTACACAGACAGATCACACGAAATGAGTCTTTGAAAGTTTCAGTGTTCAGAACGATCACACGAAATGAGTCTTTTGAAAGTTTCAGTGCTCAGAAAGATCACACGAGAAATGAGTCTTTTGAAAGTTTCAGTGCTCAGAAAGGTCACATGAAATGAGCCCCTTCTTTAAAAGTTTCAATGCTCGGAAAGGTCACATGAAATGGGTACCTTTTTGTACGTTTCAATGCTCGGAAAGGTCACGTGAAATGGGTACCTTTTTGTACGTTTCAATGCTCGGAAAGGTCACATGAAATGGGTGCCTTTTTGTACGTTTTCAATGCTCGGAAAGGTCACATGAAATGGGTACCTTTTTGTACGTTTCAATGCTCGGAAAGATCACATGAAATGAGTCCCTCTTTCTACGTTTCAGTGCTCGGAAAGGTCACATGAAGTGAGTCTTTCTTTGAGCCTTGTTTCATTCTTCTAATCAAATGGATTAAGTTGGTTGGACGTTGTTGAGATGGTGGAATTTGTGTGCCCCCCCCCCCCCCCCCCCCCCCCCCCCCCTCTCTCTCTCTTGTCACGTGGTTTGACACGAAGCGACATTTATTTACCCTGCGTTACTATTTTCAATACTTGTTTGAAAAATGCCAGTTACTGGATTTCCAGCGACTGCAGAGACAGCCCTGAACGCCCTGCTGAATATCAACACCGTGTGAAGCTGGAAAATTACAGGTGAAGGCAGCAACACCGTCGTCGTTTTACGACTGAAGCCAGCCGTCCCTGTCACAACAGTGGCGTACCCTGTGTTGAACCGGGTAACGTGAGTTCAATACAGAAAGAAACCGCCCAGCCAGGTGCGACGTGACCAAGAAGGGCCAAGCAGCAAAAGACACGACAGGAACAGGCTGGTGCAGATAACACTTGTGAAGTGAATTAACTGTCCTTGTTCGACACAGAAGTGGAAGATCCCAGAACACACTGCGCTGCACAAGTTGTTGTTGAAGAAGGGGGGCACTCGATAGATCCCCGTCTCGATGGATCCCCATCTCATAGATCCCCGTCTCGATGGATCCCCGTCTCGATAGATCCCAGTCTCGATAGATCCCCATCTCGATGGATCCCCGTTACTGTTTTTGGATCTACCGAGACGGGGATCTATCGAGATGGGGAATCTACCGAGATGGGGATCTACCGAGAAGGGGATCTATCGAGACGGAAATTCGTCCACATGTAGTGGGGGATCTAACGAGACGGGGATCTACCGAGGTGGGGATCTACCGAGACGGGGAGACATCGGCAGCGAGTCTGACATTTCGCATGTACAAGACAGTCTCGGATTTTTGCATTCAGATCAGTCTGACTGTGGGAACATACATCAGGAATTCCAGCACCCTGTCAGCAACCCAGGCCTTGAAGACATTATTGAAAGAACAGTGGCAGGCTTTGACACGGAAATTGTGAAAGACTATGTTGGCACTTTGACAAATCGGCAGGTACAGAGAGACATCTGCGAGATAAGCACAGAAACATAGCGTTCAGAAAGGTTGTGCTGCGTAAGTCAGATTATGTCGATGTGGTGTTGTGCGAGTCAGATGACATTGTTTTAGAATATTCCTGCGTGCCGAATACGGATGAGGAATGTGTGTTCTGGTATATCAAATAAGAACACAGGAACATGTCATCTGAGGAACGTGTCAAACTAGCCCACCTGCGAAAAGAAAGATGTGCCAGCAACACACAACACGCCGAGATCCAAGCACGTGCTGTACGGCGATTGCACGCTCTCCACGGCCTGGTCCAGTTCTACCTGGGGTGACGGTCCTTCGCTGAACGGGTTGTGTATGCATATCAGGAACACTATGTCATTCACAACTTTGCCATGTTATATGAAAAAAACAACAACAACAACAACAAAAAAACACTGCTGTGGTTTCCATGACAATGAGATCGTGTTGTGTCGCGTTTTTCAAATCGCACCGATTTGTTAAATGGGCTGTAAGCTTAATAGCAATAGCAATAAACCTCTCTCTCTCTCTCTCTTCATTATTCTTTTTGTGTTTTACATTGGACATACGTTCTTTGTATGCTTTTTTTTAACGACAATGGCTCAGCATAGTTTATCAAACAATGAGTGTTTTTTTTGTTATATTTTTTTTTCATATTAAAAAAGCACAGTAAAATGTTCGTAATGTGAAAGGAACCACATTTTAACTTATGTAGCCAAGTTGCCTGTTGTCTCTTTGGCGTATCTGTCGCTCGATCAATTTGTGACAATCAACACACAGGCTAAAACAGGCATCATCATAGAATGAATAAAATCAAGAACATTGATGCATCATACACGGAGGATTGTACAGAATTTTGAAAAAAAGAAGCCGAAAGTGAACTCATGAATCGTTTTGGTTAAGCGGAAGATAGCACATCGAATAGAAATGTTAGTTCGTTCAGTGTTTCATCTAAAGTCTAGACTGTTTAATGTAGCAAACTGTTCCATATTATCTCACTGTTTGGGTCAATCATTACCGACATCACAGGATATCTCATACATTTCAACACTTAACTGCAAACCTGAAGTTCTAAGGTGAATGTCACGTCTTGATCGCAAACAAAAACCAGCATGAAGCATAAATGACAAAAGCTCTAATGTGGCTTACCGCTAATTCGAAAATCTGCTTATCTTCTTTTAAGACAGCTGCGTTAACACAGTCTATTACATTCACTGTCTACCTGGCACATTGCTCTAGTTGACCCAACTGTTTTCAAGATTTCGACTTTCTTTTAACCAAACTCACTGCTACCATGTCAATTCCCTGTTTTATTATCAGTTGCTAAGAAAGCCACTGTTCGTTTGTTAGTAAGTTAACCCGTTCTCTCATCCGTGGCCACGCAGTCTCCTGTTCGCCAGAGCAGTTTACCTGAGCACAAATTAGTTTGGCGTGCGCCGGTAGAGATTGCTGGAAGTTATCCCGTAATGTCTGGGCGCCTGGCGTCAAGGCGAATAACTGGGTCAGGACCGTACGATAGATCTCTGGAATGGTCTGCTCCTGAAGCCAGTGTATTCCCTGAGCTAACCTGTTGGAACAACAGTGACTAAGGCACTGATGAATCGGCAACCGATCGAATAAGTGGGCGAATTTGTAAATGAATGAGTGAGGTGGAGAATGAGAGAGTGTATATAAGAATGAGTGAGTGACTGTAGCAAAGATATTCTAGAGCGAGCTGTTACAATAGCACCGACTGATGGACTGAACAATTAAATAACTGTATAAATAAATGAATGAATGACTCAGTTGCTGCATAAATGAATAAGGAAATGAATGAATGAGTTGGTGTAGGAATGACTGAAGGACTGAGAAGGTGAAAGAATGATTGAATGACTGATAGGTGAATGACTGACTGAACGAGTGGATAGGTGAATGTATTAGTACATTCATAAAAAAAAAAAGAGAGAATTGGTGAATAGATGAATGAGCGAGTAGATGAATTATATTGATTAAGTCAGTGAAGGAATGACTGAATGATCAATCACACGCATTCCTATGTCAGTCTGTTGGAGCAACCATGGATGATGAATGAGCAAACGTCCAGATAAGGAAGGGATAAATGAAACAAGCGCACGTCAACATTAATTGATAAACTTATCAAACGTGTAAATAAACAATGGACTAAATGAAATATGCACACTGAAGAGTAAAACTGTTGGTGTAACAAGGGTGTTTAAGGGCTGTCTCCACAAGAGTGGCCAAACAGATTTTCATGGTGAAATCCTCAAATCTGCTGGAGCAACGTTGATCGATTAAGGCGTGTCTCATGCGGTAGTGGCCTAAGAGAGTTCCGTGCTGGAATCTTGATATCTACCAGAGCGACACCAAATGAGTAAGGCCTGTCTCACAAGGTACTGGCTACACACAGTTTCATGCTGAAATCCTAAAATCTACAGAAGCAATGATGATTGAGGCCTCTCTCACACGGGAACGTCCAAAATCACACCACTTGCAAACAGCATAACACAGGGAGATGAAATCGACTGCGCTGGTCACTGGAGTCACGTATCAATCACACCACTTGCAGACAGCTCGTCTGCTCGGGGAGAGGGAGGTGAAATCGACTGCGCTGGTCATTGGAGACGCGTAGCAATCATGCCAATTGCGGACAGCTAACTCTGAGAGGTGAAATCGGCTGTGCTTGTAACTGGAGACATGTAGCAACTCAAGAACGTGAAAGCTACTTAAAAAAGCATGAACGCGGCTCTTCAATTTATATGTATATAAAAGGCATGCTTCTGATTGACATGACCTACCCATGTGCAAACGCTGGTGCGATATATTTTGCTGTCTGCTATGACGAGAACCACCACGAACACTGCACAACACGAAAGCCGTGTTAGAATTAAAGTCACTGGCAAGAGTGTCGCTACAAATGTGACTGGGCCTGCCTGGACGATTTTGCATCCATATATAGACGGATGACACGATTTCTGTCGGATAGGTGACGTCATCGGGCAGCTGTAAGCCTTTTAGTGTTCCTGGCTTTTGGGTCTTTTTTTTTCTCTTTTTTTTTGCTTGTTGTTTGTTTATTTGTTTGTGAAATATATAGCTGTGTGAAGAGCAACACTGTGATGTCTAGCAGTGACAAAGTATGGAGGGGAGGGATAGAAGGACCTGTGTTGGCGCAGAATGTGCACTATCTCCATGTTGATAACCAACAAAGTGTACTCTGATCCGAATGTCCCCTCCCAGGTCATCCTGTTTCACACCAGGTCCTGAAATCACACACACACACACACACACACACACACACGCACGCGCGCGCGCGCGCGCGCACACACACACACACACACACACACACACACACACACACACACACACACGCAAAACAACACTGCGTTACAAAATCAGATTCAAAGGTAAAACTGTAATTAATCACTCTGAGTCTGTGACCTCTCAAGTTATAAAATGTATTAAAACGTATACCCCACCCTACTTTGAACAAAATTGCAAAAATTAAAAACAAACTTTTAGTTTCAAGTAAATTTTTGGAACAAAGTTTCTTTTCTAAAGAAATGTTAACTTTGGATATATCTCTACACAAACTGTAACTCCTTTCCAGTTACAGACATTTCCGATTACGTTTTTCTCGTGGAATATTACCATTCCTTCCAACTTCGAAAAGAATTTGTAACCGCACACACACACACACACACACACACACACACACACACACACACACACACACACACACACACACGCACGCACGCACGCACGCGCACGCACGCACACTTTCACGCTTACTTCATGCATTAAGCAGCCAAAAAGTTTAATCTGTGAACTGAGCAAATCTTTCTAGTTCATGAACAATGCAAAAGAGTCTTGAACTTAGCCTACTACTTGAAAGATTCAAGGTGTGGAATGACTGTTGAACTGTTGCTCTGCAGGTCGGTTGGTCTGTGAACTAGGGAGTTTGCCTTCTTGAATGTTGTATGGAGTAACTGTTCATCTAACGTTGGAGAAAAAAAACTCCCCGGTGACAACACATCAGGGTGCTGCAGCTCAACAGGACAACATGGGGACAAAGCTGGTCATCGCAAGTGACCAGTGAACTGGATACCACAACGAACCAGGACACCATGGCAACAAACCTGGAGGACACACAAACCAATGTAGTCAGCACAACCAATCAGGCCACCATGGCGACAATCCAGTCTGGACAGCACACACCAATCAGGCCACCATAGCAACAGACCAATCCAGACAGCACAACCAACCAGGACACCATAGCAAACAACCAATCCAGACTGCACAACCAACCAGGACACCATGGCAACAAACCAGCCTGGACAGCACTACCAACCAGGACACCATAGCAACAAACCAGTCTGGACAGCACAACCAATCAGGACACCATAGCAACAAACCAGTCTGGACAGCACAACCGATCAGGACACCATGGCAAACAAACCAATCCAGACTGCACACCAACCAGGACACCATGGCAACAAACCAGCCTGGACAGCACAACCAATCAGGGCTCCATAGCAACAAACCAGTCTGGACAGCACAACCAATCAGAACACCATAGCAACAAACCAGTCTGGACAGCACAACCGATCAGGACACCATGGCAACAAACCAGTCTGGACAGCACAACCAATCAGGGCTCCATAGCAACAAAAACCAGTCTGGACAGCACAACTAATCAGAGCACCATAGCAACAAACCAGTCAGGACACAGCAACCAACCATGACACTATAGCAACAAACTAATCTGTACAGCACAAGCAACCAGGACACCATGGCAACAAACCAGAAGGACACAGAAACCAATCTGGACAGCACAACCAACCAGGTCACCATGACAAACCAGTCTGGACAGCACAACCAATCAGGACACCATGGCAACAAACCAGAAGGACACAGAAACCAATCTGGACAGCACAACCAACCAGGTCACCATGGCAACAAACCAATCCAGACAGCACAACCAACCAGGACACCATAGCAACAAACCAGGAGGACACAGAAACCAATCTGGACAACACAACCAACTAGGACACCATAGCAACAAACCAATCTGTCCAGCACAACCAACCAGGACACCATGGCAACAAACCCGTGGACAGCTCAGCCAATCAGGACACCATGGCAACAAACCAGGCAGAAACAGAAACCAATCTGGACAGCACAACCAACCATGTCACCATGACAAACCAATCTAGAGACAGCACCACCAACCAGGTCACCATGGCAACAAACCAATCTGGACAGCACAGCCAATCAGGACACCATGGCAACAAACCAATCTGGACAGCACAACCAACCAGGACACCATGACAACAAACCAATCTGGACAGCACAGCCAATCAGGACACCATGGCAACAAACCAGTCTGGACAGCACAACCAAGCAGGACACCATGGCAACAAACCAATCTGGACAGCACAACCAACCTGGACACCATAGCAACAACCAATCTGGACAGCACAGCCAATCAGGACACCATGGCAACAAACCAATCTGGACAGCACAACCAACCAGGACATCATGGCAACAAACCAATCTGGACAGCACAGCCAATCAGGACACCATGGCAACAAACCAATCTGGACAGTACAACCAACCAGGACACACCATGGCAACAAACCGGGAGGACAGAGAAACCAGTCTGGAACCAGGACAACGACAATCCAGCTACCAATCCATATGTAACCGTGAACAGTGTCTCCACACAACAAACATCAGCACTCAGTGTTGTTAAATGATAGGCTTCAATTTGTCCAAAATTCAAAATGCGGAAAAATTAAAGACAGTCTATGGGAGGGGGAGGGGGCAGTAACTTGGGATAAATATCCACGAGGGTTAAGAATTGTTGTTTGTCTGTCTGTCTGTCTGTCTCTCTCTCTCTCTCTGATTAATGATAACACTTCAAAGCCTTCAAGCTTGGGGAGCCACGTCCATTATTTCAAACTTGAGATATTTTGCGCGCGCGCGCGCGCGCACACACACACACACACACACACACACACACACACACACACACACACACACACACACACACACACACGCACACACACACACACACACACACACTAGCTGCTGCTTCAAATCCTGATTCCCATGCGAAAGTGGCCTTCTTCTGCAGTTTTTGATTTTTCTCAATGTGTTAATATCACACATTTACGCAAGAAAAAGTACGTCGAAGATTGAGATGACATGATTTTACTATATGCTGGCCAATGAAAAAAGAAAAGGGACAATACTGAATATGACATGATCACAAATGACATACGCATGTTCGTGGTGTTGTATACAGGGTGGGGGTGTGCGTTTCAAGGTACACAAACGTATAAAAATGGAGAAGGCAGTATAAAAATCTGTTCCTTTCTCATTATACATCCAGACAAATACACATATACAAACACGCGAGCGCGCGCGCGCATGCACGCACACACATGCATTTTCTCTTCTCATGTGTGGCTCTGTCCATTAGGTCATTACTAATCAAAGAGAGAGGGGGGAGTTGGGGGAAGAGAAAGAGAGAGACAGACAGGAAAAGATAGAGACAGACAGACAGACAGGTAGGCAGGCAGAAAGACAGACAGATAGACAGGCAGGTAGACAGAGAGACAGACAGACAAACAGAGACGTTAATAGACTTACTTTAAATAGAAAAATAAAACACACACAGTTGGAGTTCATGTGCCGGGCCCCAGACAGACTGACAGACAGGCATGCAGACAACGACGTCAACAGACTTACTGTAAAAATACCGCACAGAGTCGCTGTTCATATGGCGGATCCAGGTGACGTCAGCCGCGGCCAGTTCCTCAGGGGCCAGTCTCCAGTCCAGGTCCCCGCGGGCCGGCATCAGGTAGTAGTCCAGCGAGCAGGGCCGGACCATGTGGATCTTGAACTGCTTGCCCAGCATAGCCGCCAGCACGTAAGCCCCCCCACCATGCCTTTCTGGCGGTCCGCCCACCCTCCACACTCGTAATCACAGGCATATCCGATCACCTTGACTCGTCTCGGCCGTTGCGGGAAATAGCATAAGGCGATGATGGCGAGGATGAGGAGGAGGACAAGGAGGAAGACCACGGCTTTCCGGGTTTTCTGCAAAACGAGACAGTCTTGGACAACAGGGCGAGCCGGATGGCAGGGTGGTGGTGGTGGTCGGGAGGGGGGGGGGGGGGGGGGGGGGGAGGTGGAGGGGTGAGCGGGAGGGAC
>JADBJO010001080.1:310000-315000 GCA_016801955.1 Conus betulinus
TTATGTTACCACACCTATTTGATCTTCCTGTTCCGGCACGTCTAAGATCTTCCTTTTCTATGTTCCAACAGCTCTAAGATTGTCTTGTTCTATGTTCCAACAGTTCTATTATCTTTCCGTTCTATATGTCCACAGCCCCTTTTGTCCTGTTCTACGTTCTTCCTGCTGTGTGTCCTGACAACTCTGTGAATGCTCCTGTTCTACCTGCCAATATAGTTCTATTATCTTCCTGTAATATGCTCTCACAGCACTATCTTTCTGCGATATGTTCTCAAAGGTCTATGACCCTCCTGTTCTATGTTTTCACAGTTCTGTAATCTTCCTGATCTATGTTCCCACAGCTCTATGATTTTCCTGTTCCAAGTTCTCACAGCTCTCTGATCTTCGTTTTCCTCTGTTCCATAAGCTCTATGATCTTCCTGTTCTACGTTCCAACGGCTCTATGACCTTCCTGTTCTATATTCAAATAGCTATATCATCTTCCTGTTATATGCTCCAACAGCTCTATGATCTTGTTTCACCGTCCCAAAGCTTTTCGCCTGCTGTGGATTTATTATCGTCTACAATGATCTTATCGATATTCCCACAGCTCTATGGTCTCACAGCTCTGTAATCTTACTGTTCTCCCCCCCCCCCCCCCCCCCCACGCTCCCCCCTGTGTGTGTGTGTGTGTGTGTGTGTGTGTGTGTGTGTGTGTGTGTGTGTGTTCGCGCCCATGAATGCGGGCATATATATATACATGTGTGTGCGCGCCGTGTGTGTGCATGTGTGTGTGTGTGTGCGCGCGCGCGCGCGCGCGTGTGTGTGTGTGTGTGTGAGTGTTTGTATGTTTGTGTGTGTGTCAGTGTGTGCGTGTGTGTGTCAGTGTGTATGTGTGTGTGTGTGTGTGTGTCAGTGTGTGTGTGTGTGTGTGTGTGTGTGTGTGTGTGTGTGTGTGTGTGTGTGTGTCTGTCTGTACTGTACACGCACTGTCACATTCTGTTCCCATCAAACTCGTCCCCTGCTCGAGATGTTTCTAACTGAATTTAGAACCTGCCATTGGTTGAGAACGCCAGTAAGACGATATGTTGAAAGTGATTTCACCAAAGCTTCAGATTTCCGTGCAAAAGCTCAGCTCCCTCGTGGCGCATCTGGAGCTGCATTCCTGAAGGCACCAGTAAATGGGCTGTTCTCCCAGCCTCCCTCAACAATACATGCATGGGAAAACCGTTGCCTAACTCTTGCCAACAACCTAACGCTAACCCTACTCGTGACAAAGCCATAAAACACTGATCGATAACAAGCACTCGGGCATTCGTAATCTGTATACCGCTGCACAATCGATATGCATGAAATGTAATGTAGGAAGGAAATTTTGTTCGCGGGGAAGTCAGATTGTGGGAAAGATGCAAATGATGCAAAATTAAAATGGAGGTGATATTCCTAAGCTGAGAAGAAATGTCAACTTTGCCGGCGCCCCATGTTTTGTTTTTTTTTGTTGATTTTTGTTTGTTTGTGTTTTTGTTGTGTGTGTGTGTGTGTGTGTGTGTGTTTAAATTTAGCTTTGACATTTGCTTACTGGGACTCCAAGCTTATTTTACCTACCGTAATTCATCTTTCATGATCATGGCCACAACTGTGCCATCACCATCGCCACAGCCCTCGAGTGCAGTCCTGGTTCTGAACGCTTCCAAAGAAACGTTACTCTGCACTAGGAAAAAAAAAGTTCCTTTCGGTTAAAAGAGGAACAAAGGGTGAGATCGTTGGCATGTGAGATAGGCCTACTTCAAATACATCTTAGAATCCTCCCACTTGTGATTCTGACAGTCATAAGCGCAAACGACGCACTGAATTAGCACATCGCATACGTGCCTACATTAAACTTTGGTAGCTTATTGTTTATTGTAATGTTCTTTTCGTCATGCCGTTACGATAAGAAAAAAAGTTTGACGTCATAATAGAAAGAACTTAGAAAAAGAATCACTTGTACTATCGGGAAAGAAAAAAAAACACATCTGTGATCGACGAATGTACACTCTTGTAGACAGATTCTCCAGGTCCGGCTGATATCGATAACATGTTGCAGACACAAATCAAAGAAAGACGTTTGATCTGCGCCCATTTTAGTAATCTTTGAAGAGACCACTTAACAGAGTAAAAAGATCCACCATGCCGACGACTCAGACGTCAAAAAAAAAAAAAAAAAAAAAAAAATCAATACGTAGCATATACTCAGGGCCTATGACAGAATCAGTCTGCGTCTTTTATTCTAGTTATTGTTTGTATTGATTGCTTGTTTTCTTCTAAAGATGTAAAATACAAATATAATATTGATCTGCGTGTTTTTTACCTGTTCTGGACATTGCTCGTTTGCTTTGTTTCTTCATTTGTTTTCCGTTTGAAAATGTACTCTTGTTTTTGTTTAAGCTATTATGAAATTAGAGTCATTGACTGATCAGAGGTTAACAGCCTTTTAGTTTCTTTGTCTGCTGGCAACAGACGAATTTCCATATGTCTGAATATCTTATTCTGAATGTCAAGATCAACTTCCTCTGTTTCCGGTCCGGTGATTGGTTGCCTGGTCGACCTCGGTGGCCGCAATAGGGATGAAACAGGACTGTGATGTTCTTTATTTCCATATCATCTTAAAAGACGGTCATGTTATTCATTTCTATATTATAATAAAGACAGTGATGTTATTTATTTCTATATCATTATACAGACAGTGATGTCATTTATATCCGTACCATTTTAACACAGTGATGTCATTTTAATATCATTAATAAAGACAGTGATGTCACTTATTTCCATATCATAATAAAAACAGTGATGTCACTTATTTCCATATCATTGTAAAGACAGTGATGTCATTCATTTCCATATCAATATACACACTGTGATGTTATTCATTTCCACATCGTTATAAAGACTATGATGTTACTCCCCCCCCCCCCCCCCCCCCCCCCCCCCCCCATCCACATCATTGTTTTCGATCTTATTTCTCAGGTCTCAACTGACAGATGTTTTTGACCATTTTACCGGCGGATATTCATTATTTGTGTTATTTTCTATGCACATACAGTGGGAGGAAAGAGACCAGTTTCAAATATAAATTTCGATGAAAAAAAAAGGTTAAAAAAAAGAAAAAAGAATGCGTGTGAATTTTCAAGTGTGATCGGCTACTTACTCGGAGCGCGCAGCCCAAACAAGGTGAGTTTACCAACATCACAGGGGAAAAAAAGGAGAATAACAAAAGTACCACTCACTCACTTACTTGGAACAACAGAGATCACATAATTAAAGTATCCGAAACTCGCATCCGTACATTGTCTGAAGGAGTGCACGAATGCCGTCCCTTTGACGTTGATGATGGATTGATTGTCGCGCCACTTTCCCAGGGTCGTATGATTATTCAGAGAGAGAGAGAGAGAGAGAGAGGATGTGTACAGTGCTCCCAGGCGGAGTTCATAATGACCGGCCGGCAGTGTGATGTGATGGTTCGGCATGACTACATAATTCATGTCATTAGGCTTTCTTCTCTCTGTTTCTCCTCGCCAGCGTGCAGGTGCACGCTCATGTGTGTGTGTGTGTGTGTGTGTGTGTGTGTGTGTGTGTGTGTGCGCGCGCGCGCGCGCGCGCGCGTGTACGCACGCGCGTTTGTATGATTGCACATGTACATGGGTATATGGTGGTGGTGGTGGTGTTGGTGGTGGTGGTGGTGGTGGTGGTGTTGGTGTTGGTGTGTGTGTGTGTGTGTGTGTGTGTGTGTGTGTGTGTGTGTGTGTGTTTTCACTCTCCCTTTATCTCTCTCACTCTCACTCTTTCTCTCTGTTTGTGTCTCTTTTTATGCTTTTTACTTTTTGTTTCTCCTTTGTTTCGGCGAACTAATTATGTTTGAGATCGCGAATTCATATGACTAGCTTTTAAGCATCTAAGTGTGGATGTGCACCAATGCCTGTTAACTGACAGGGTTTACACAGGAAACCATAGAGAAACCGCCCACCTCGCCCGCTTTCACTGAGCAGTTTGAGATCTCGAACTCATACAATTTGCTTTTAAGCATGTAAGTGTAGACGTATAGTGTGTGTGTGGATGCATGGACGGTTACGTGTATGTACAAAGTGTGTGAGTGCATGTGTCACACACACACACACACACACACACACACACACACACACACACACACACACACACACACACACACACTTGTTGTGCATTCTTTAATCCCTGACTTGAGGGTGGAGAAATCTTTTTACATTGGATGTAACATATCCATATTTACAGCTGAATTAACAGCAATACTCATGGCTTTGAATTACCTTTTAAAGTTCCCCAAAACAATATTTCAAGCTGTTTTGTGTAGATTCAAAATCAGTCCTTCAGGCGATAAAAGATTTTCATCTGCATACTAGGCCTGAAATGATTACTGAGATAAGCTGTTTGATCCACATACTTATTGAAGGAGGCACCCAATTATCCTTTTGCTGTATTTCTTCACACTGTTCCTTTTATTGCAACGATAAAGTAGATAGGGCTGTTAAGCGTGGAGCAAACATATCTGTGGTTCTGAAGATCTTAAACTACCCTTATCGGTATATGAGCAGTGCAATTTAGTTAAAACATATATTTCGAAAACTTTCAAAGATAGAATGATAAAACATGACAATCAAAATCAGTTTGATATTTTTGATATTAAAATCATTCAACATAATTTTAGTTTATACAAAAATATATTTTCATTGATGTATAGGTGGAAACTTGATGCTTTTAAAACAAAATATATTAAAAACATAGTATGTTTATGTAAAAAGAAAATAACACGTGATCATATTGTTACATGTCAAGATATGAAAAAAATAATTTCAGTGTTGAGGCAAGATAGTGCGTAGGCCATCTTTGAGTCACCAGCTCTAACATGAGTTTTTTGTATACTTAGAGCACACTTCATGGGGAAGTGTTTATAGGTTCCTTTTTTTTTTTTTTTTTTTTTTTGGGGGGGGGGGGGGGGGGGGGGGGGGGGG
>JADBJO010001080.1:320000-330000 GCA_016801955.1 Conus betulinus
AGCAAGCCAAATATTTCAACAGATGCGCAAAGAACAGGCTAGGCAACTGGTGCCTGGGAAAAGAGTTCTTCTTTTGCTGCCAGCAAACATGAACAAACTAGAAGAACATGGAGAGGACCCTACATCATTGAGGAAAAATTGAATGATTTCAATTACAGGATTAAAATGGGAAGGAGTCTAAGGTCTACCATATAAATCACCTGAAGGTGTGTATTGAGAGAGAGTCTTCGTTCAATGAGAGAAAGAATGAAACAGACAGGGCAGCAGACGAAACCATCGCCATCGTGATGGATGCAGTGCAGAGGATCAAGAGTATACAATACCAGATCCCATGGAACTGCCCTCAATAAAAACAAAAGGAAACTGTGGAAAATGTTTCCCATGGAAAAAATCTGACAAAGTGTCAGATGAAACAAGCAAAGGAATTTGCCATAGGTACAGTACAAACATCTCTGATGTACCTAAGCAAACCGATCTACTAGAGTGCGAAATTCCGTTCTCTGAAAGAAGACCAGTGTTAATCAGACAGTACCCCATTCCGCACTGTCGAAAGGGAAGTCGACGAAATGCTGAAGTTGGGAGTTATTGAACCTACCAAGTCGACATACAATGCTCCTGTGGTTCTGGTTAAGAAGAAGGAGTAAGGACAAGTGCGATTTTGTTGCGATTATCGCCAACTCAACAAGGTCATGGTCTTCGATGGGGAACCCATTACTGATGCTGGACATCTATTTGCCCAGCTCAAGGATTGCAACTACTTCAGCAAACTTGACCTGACGAAGGGATATATATTGGGTCATACCCATCAAGGAAGAAGATGGGGACAAAACGATATTTTCCACAGCAATTCCGGGACATGTCATTCCGTTGAAGGGTCACAGAATGATATGGGTCATCAGTCGGATTGAAGATTGCGGGTTCAGTCTTCAACAGAATGATAAGGAAGCTGTAAAGCACAACTTGGACCATTCAGTGGGAAGGGGGTCCATCCTTCATCGATGATGACTGTGCTCATCGCGACAAAGACGTGGGAAGAGCACCTGAAGCTCATCGAAGAAATACTGAAGAGGATGTAAAGCACAACTTGGTCGCCAAGCCTTCCAAATGTTTGGGGGTACGATCAATTGATCTGTCTGGGCCATGAGATTGGCAAGGGGCAAGATGTGTCCCGAGGATGAAAAGATCGAAAAGATCAAAAGAACGCAGCATCCTTCAAACAAAAAGGAACTACGCGCATTTTGGGGACTTGCTAGTTCCTACAGACAGTATATTCCAAACTATGCCAGCACAGCAGTGCCACTCACTGACAAAACCAGAAAAAGTGAGCCTGAAAGGTAGTCTGGTCAGAAGAAGAATGTCAGCAGGCATTTGACAGACTCAAAGGGGCGCTGTGTGAGAGGCCAGTCCTATGAATGCCAGGTCAGCAGCAAACTTTTACCCTGAGAACAGGCGCTTCAGATCGTTGTCTGGGCGCCGTCTTGATGCAGGATCGAGGAGAAGGGCCTCTGCCTATTGCGAATGCCAGCCGGAAGCTGAATGGAGCAGAGCGAAATTATGCAACAGTGGAAAAGGAGTGTCTCGCCACAATATGGGGGATCATGAAATTTGAACGGTTGCTGTATGGGAGAGAGTTTGAACTCCAGACAGACCACCAGCCTCTAAAATAATCGCAGAGAGCAAAACCTACCAGTACAGGTTGATGAGGTGGTCTGTGCAACTCCAGCCGTACACGTTCAGAATCAAAGTCATCCCTGGAAAGGACAGTCTCGGGGCAGACTACCTGAGTCGAGCATTCCCAATGAAATAAAACTTTGGCAAAGCGAAGTCTTCCACCGTGGCATTTCTTTTATTTTGATGAATGAATGACGCAATGCATGACTGAATGGAGACTATGACGTGATCGACTGACGTACACACTAATCTAGTTTCGTAATAGGTCTAAACTTGTGTATCAATACGCGCGCTCGACGACAACCTATCGAAAAGGAAAAATATCGTGGTGATTATTAGTAAATTTTGTTTAAATGAAGGTCTCTCATGAGGTATAGGGAATAAGAAAATGTTTTTTGTTTTTAAAACGTTGTCAGCATACATTAACCATCACCAAGGTGAGCTATTTCGTCATTTGTTTACAAACCCGACAAACTGACATTATTGGATTCACGACAGATCCAGAGTGGATGCTCACTAGCCTTTGTTTAAAGGTAAATAATTCATCAATTCGTAGATCGGCTCTAAACGGGGCTGTGCTACAACAACTGGGCAAGACTGGATGTGAAAGACACACCACAGCCCAGCACTACAGCAACAGGTTTACACAGCAGGATCAGTCACCAGCCACAAGAGAGAGATCAACTATCCTCTCCAATATAAGATAAGGCTGTTAATCTAAACAGACTCTACTCATTCAGAACTTTTCCCTCACTTAGTGATGAAACAATGAGAACTGAACTGAAATTCAGCATATAGAACAGACATGTATATACCGTGTGTAAGTAAGTAAAGTTGATGTGTGAAATTGCACTTAACTTATGTGAGTTCTTTGTAGTTCAGTCAGTGTTGAATGTTTGAACTTCTCTTTTCAATTCTGTCTCTCGGAGCTACAAGTATTTTCAGAGTACAGGCCTAAGGAAACTTATCTCATAGCCGCTATTGGGTATTTTAACAGTATCCGGAATAAATGTAAATTTCTTTCGATGACTAGTACCGGAAAGTTGCTCCTTCCACCACTAGTAAGAGAGAGGGTGGAGGTGAAATGTTAACATAATTCTCAGAGAAATTATTCCCAGTAGAGGATCCAGCTGCGTTTCCCCTAGAGGACCCCCATACCACTCCCAGCTCTCGTCACATTTACAATCTCGACACAAACTATGCCATGTTTTATCAATGCCTTTTTCTAAGATTGAATAGGTCTTCTGGCTCGAAAAAATTCCTCCCTCCCCTACCCACGCACTGATCAATACAAAACAAGCCTAGCTTACTCTGGACCATATATCTGGAACTCACTCCTACCTAGTCTACAAAATGCGAATACGTTAAAACTTTTCAAGAAACATATAGGCTACATAAGCATTTTATGTCTCAGTGATTTGATTATTCGATTAAAATCATTAGCGTCCATTCGCAAAGTCGTTAAAACTTTTCAAGAAACATATACATAAGCATTTTATGTCTCAATGATTTGATTATTGGATTAAAATCATTAGCGTCCATTCGCAACGTCTTCTGTAAACCATAGTTTGAATACGCCCTCTAAATATATAACCTTCTCCATTAAATCGCTCATCCCCACCCCCACCCCTGTCTACCATCCCTCTTCTCCTCCCCCTACCATTTTCACTCCCCCTCTACCCCCACCCCGCTCCTCCGACCTTTCTGTAGTTTTGTTTGTTTGCTTGTATGTTTGTTTGTTTCCTTCTGTTTGACTATCCACCATGTCATTATTACGTTTATGAATAGCCTGCCTATATTTGTAGAATTAGATATCAGTGTTGCTGTGCTGAATTATCAGTAAGTATGATATGTGTTGAAATAATGTATGCATGACAAGGAGAGATCGTAAGACAAGGCATTGGCCTAAAATCTTCATCCTTGCGTATTAAAGGTCAAGCAATCAGTCAGTCAGTCTCTCTCCGATGTAAGTCTGATCCCATACCTCAACAGTGATTCCGCTTGAATCCTTGTATTTCACGCTGGTATGTACCTGTATACATTAGAACGGATTTTTTCCCGTCTGATCATGTCTCCAAGTATTACTCTACCCCCCCCCCCCCCCCCCCCCCCCTCTCTCTCTCTCTCTCTCTGTCTCTCTTTTCTTTTTCTCTCTCTCCCCTCTCTCTCTCTGTCACTCTCTGTCTCCCTCTCTCTCTCTGTCATGTGTATGTTGAATGTTTCTCATGTCTTCTTTCTCTAAAACGTACTTTCTCTCAGACACTGTTTGCTGTATTACCGAATGCCGTGTATGCTTTTTGCATTTTTCATGTCCATGTAAAACATTGCCATGCTGGTTCTGTAATTCAACGATATTTTCCTTTTCTTAGGGCCAGATGAAAGAAAGAAAGTATTCTAGTGCTTGTTCCCTTTTTCTCCCTCAATAATTAAAGAAAAGAAAATCGTACCACCGTCCCCATCGGTCATCTGAATAAGTTCACCATGAGTTGCCTGATGAAAGTTCCCACCAATTATCCCACGAACGTTCACATCGGTCATCTGACTAAAGTTGACGTCAATGATGTGAGTCAAGTCCACATCCATCTTCTACAAAATCAAAGTTCACGTCAACTTTCTCCCAGTTTGGTCACATCACATGATTTCGTACTGTGAAAGGATGGAACGGCCGGGGCAGAGAACGGTGGGAAGGAGCAGAGAAAGAAATGGGAGAAGGTTGAGTGTATATGTGCGTGTATGGGGGAGGGGGGGGGGGGGGAGGGGGGGGGGGGGGGGGTTGCTGGCTGACATGCTCTTCGGGAGTTGTCTGTTCATCTTTACCGCCAATCTGACTCAGCTCTCACGCGTTGTTTCTTGTGACCTGCCATTGAACAGGCCGCCGCTAGGCACACACACACACACACACACACACACACACACACACACACACATACATAAATACATATACAACAGAGAGGAAGACAGACAGAGAGAGGGAAGTAGATCGACTTCCGATCCCTCTACCAACTTTTATTTAAGTTTGAAAAGATCAGTAAATTTTACAAGATGAAAATGTCACCTGATTTGTTTTCAAAATGAGCAGAGGCAGCAGTAGTATATCAACTTAAGAAATAAACAACAATGTTTTCAACCAAACTCCATTTAGCAACTTCCATCTGGACAACTCTTCTCTGATTAAGGCCGCTGTGACAGAACTGTGGAGCAGACCGGTGCTGGCATGATTATATCACAACTGAGCAACGGTTGATTGTAGAACTGTGTTGTGTAAATCGTAGGGATTTTCTCTATGGTGATCTGTCTGTTTCAACGTTTTGCAGCAGAGTGATACAGACACCGGAACTGCTAATCAGAAGCAGGATGTAAGGTGAGCTTGAAAGACAGATGTGAATGACGGAATCCCATTTCTCTGAGAAAAAAGATACACCATAGCACACATTGGTCGAAGTCCCCCCCCCCCCCCCCCCACCCCACACACACACACACACACACATTGTCACTTATTCCAGGAAAAAAAAAAACCAGCATAAAGTAAATACATTAGATTTTTCTCTGAATTAAAAGATAGCGCGTTTTCTACCATCAAGTCATTCTTAGGGTTTAATCAGATCTAACAATTTGCGTTGGTGCATTTTCAACGTAGTTTTTTTTTTTTTTTTTTTTAACAAATGCCAACATACAGAAACGCCACTGACTTTTCTATAAACTACGTGTGTGTCAGTTGCAGTCATTGAGATTCGAAACTTCTGAGTGCATCATCATTCATAGTAAGACGACAGTCCTTAAGAGGTGCACTATTTCGGTTTATTCAAACCTTTCTCAAACATCCTGATTCGTTTTAAAAAGAAAAACAGTCATATTGTATATTCGCAACAACTATGCTGTCACGTAGTGGAATTATCCATTCTTGTTTTCTGAAATTGACCAAACGTTTCAAAATACACAGCTCTTTATAGGCTTTGTTTACTCTGGCAACAGCAGCAGTATGCTGGCATATTCCAATGCCCGCAGTATTAACATCAATGGTAGGAATGTTCCGGGGAAAGGTGAGCAGCAGAAAGTCTTCAGAGAAAAAAAACGCCCTTCATCCCAGTGTTCCAGCTCTTCACATTCTAGGAAAGCCGGGCCGCTTCCACGTCATCACTTCCACATGCCCCTTTTCCGTGACGCCGCCAGGATTTGAACTCACCACTCCTGAACAGTCAGGCGCTGCAAAGTCAAATCAACAGATTTACCTGTCACCTAAGTGACACTCAGTTTAAGCACTGGTACTTTCCGAAGTGTTTGGTACGTCTTCTACAGCGTCAGCTTCCATTGATTATAATCACTGTGATTATAAATCTTTTTTTTGTTGTTGTTCATTGATTACAGACAGTCTGCTGTACCTATTTCATGGGAATTATTGGGGATGGAGGAGGAGAGTGGGTAGGGGGAGGTAAAGAATTCAGGCGGGGAAGAGACGGGGGAAGGCAGTTCAGATATACCCCACAACCCAACAATTTGGTGGGCGGCACTTTAGGTGGAAGATGGGGGGAGGAGGAGGGGGGGGGGGGGGGGGGCACAGTGGGTCACCCTTGTACTGCACAGGAGGGGAAAAAGGAAGGACACTTCAGGACGCAGGTGGGGAGTGGGGGGTGGGGACGTTTGGGTTGACACCGGGTCCCAGTTGTGTGACCATGCGAGGCCCTGGTCTACTGCTGACCCTATCAAGTTGGGGTGGTCGGTGGGCCGACTGCCAGTCACACCTTGCTCTGATGCATAGTGAGGATGACGTCACCGGAAACCACGGGCCACCAGCTGATCCTCCCATTCTCAGGACGAGAGTGGAGTGGGGGTGGAGGCTCTTGGGAGGGGGGGCGGCGGAGGAAGAGTAACACCACCTTAACGCAGACGTGGATGTCACATCAGTTGTAACAGATACACAAGCTTCAAAAGAACATTTCTTTCCGTCATCTTCACATCTTCCGTCCCTCCCACGCCGTTCCTTCCGGCTCCCCCAAAACACTACCACACCCAGAAACGTCAATACCAGCGCCAGTGGTCCATGGTGAGCTGTTCACCTTAAATCGTCATCAGACACTACCACTTCTAGGACAGGCACTGCGCTGCTGCTGAGAGTCACTTCCCTCGTCCTTCGTGGAGCCTGTTCCGATCAGAACGTCCTCCACAACCACTGACCCCTGCCCCCCACCTTCTGACGACAACCCACGATTCATGAAGAAGCCAGGGAGAGTTGGCGTGCCCCTCCTCACTACAACCAACCGGAGTGTTCTCTGACCATCCGGGGTGCCCTACGAGGCCAAAGTCTTCAGCTGCTTTCTCTGACCACCCGGGGTGCCCTACAAGGCCGAAGTCTTCTGCTGCCCATTGTCTGGCACCTGCTCTGACTTCAGCCAGCTCACCGTGCTCAGCAGCGCGGCCCGCTCCAGCTCCATCGCCCTGATCCTGGCCTTGAACTCCTCCTCCTTCAACCGGAAGCGGTGGGCCGCCATGTTTAAGGTGTGCAGCTCGCTATGCGCGCGCGCCAACTGCTCGGCCAGGTCCCTCTTCTGGTCCTGCAGCCTCAGCACGGCGTGCTGCAAGTGAAGGAGGAGGGACTGCCGGCTGTCCACGTTGTTGTTGTTGTTGTTACACTTACGGTCGTTGTTGTCGTTGTTGCTGCTGCTGCTGTTGTTGCCAGGGTGTGCGGAGTGGGAGGCGGAGAGCATGTCGTCTCGAAAGACGTGGAACTCGATTTCGTAGTTGTGGAGTTGTTGACTGATGTCTAAATCCACGGCCTGCACAGAGAGAGACAGAGAGAGAGAGAGAGAGAGAGAGACGTGTCACGCAATGAACTGGACACAGAGCGGCATTGCCATGTGGATGCGTTGACTACAGGCCTCCGCATGCTATACAATTACAAAGGACGGAAATGGTAATTGTGTGTGTGTGTGTGTGTGTGTGTGTGTGTGTGTGTGTGAGAGAGAGAGAGAGAGAGAGAGAGGGGGGGACGGACAGAGAGACAGACAATAATAAGATGAGGGAGAGAGTGGGGAGGGTGGAGAGATGCGGTAGAGAGACAGTTCAATTCACAATTTAGGAAAAGATAAAGCCAGAACACAAACATACCTCAAATGATTTGAATATAGCACCACCCTCATCCCCACCCCCACAGGTTTCTAACAACACTCTGACGCTGGCCTCAGGATCCAGCCTGTGTTGCCCACTGAGGAAGGTGAAGGTCACGGCCAACACCCGATCGGCTTTCGAGAACACACAGTTCCTCCGGACCTCAGAATGGAAAAGAAGACCGATGATTGTTCATCTACCTGCCAGAAACTTCATACACATGGTTGACGGGACAGAAACGTCTTCTGGCAGTTATCTGACGTTGTCAACATTATCTCACCTGGCACGGGCATAGAGTTCACCATCGTTCCTCATTTAAGACCATTCTACAGGATCTGGGAAAGGATATGGGTCTCACTGTGACCCCTGTTCAAGACCATCCTTTAGGGTGCAGGGCAGGGCCATGAAAGTGGATATGTATCTCGCCATGACTCCTGTCATTCTATAGGGTACAGTGGAGGGTCGACATGATTGTCACCATGACTCTCCTTCAAAGACCACTCTACAGGGTACAGTGGAGGTCGACGTGATTGTCACCATGACTCTCCTTCAAAAAGCACTCTACAGGGTACAGTGGAGGGTGCACATGTATCTCACTATGACTCCAAGTCAAAAAACTATTCTACAGGGTACAGTGGAGGGTGAACATGTACCTCACTATAACTCCAAGTCAAAGACTGTTCTACAGGGTACAGTGGAGGGTGGACATGTATCTCACCACGATTCCCGTTCCGAGAACATTCTACAGAGTATACGATTCCCATTCCGAGAACATTCTACAGAGCACAGGAGGGTGGACATGTATCTCACCACGATTCCCGTTCCGATCTACGAGAACATGTATTCACCACGATTCCCATTCCAGAACATTCTACAGAGTACAGTGGAGGGTGGACATGTACCTCACCATGATTCCCGTTACCGAAATATTCTACAGGGTACATAGGAGGGTGGACATGTATCTCACCGTAACTCCCAGTCAGAAAGCTATGGACATGTACAGGGTACAGTTGAGGATGAACATGGGTTACAGTGGACAGGGTGTATCTCATGATATGATACTACCTCCCCAAGACTATTCTACAGGGTATAGTGGAGGATGGACATATAACTGACTATGACTTCCTGCCCAAGACATTTGTGCAGAATACAGTGGAGGGTGGACATTACCTCACCATGACTCCCCTGTTAAAAACCACTCTACAGGGTACAGTGGGGAGTGGAAGAGTATCTCGCCATAACTCCCAGTCAAGAAGTATTCTACAGGGTACATTGGAGGGTGGACATGTATTTTACCATAAATTCCAGTCAAAGAGTATTCTACTGGGTACAGTGGAGGGTGGGCATGCATCTCACCATTACTTCCAGTCAACGACTATTCTACAGGATAGCGTGGAGGGTGGACATGGGTACAATGGAGGCTGGGACTTGTATCTCACCATGACCTCCTGCCCAAGACTCGTGTACAGAGTACAGTGGAGGATGGACATATAACTCATTATGACTCCCTGCCTAATATGTTTCTACAAATACAGTGGAGGGTAGGCATGTACCTCACCATGACTAAAAACCATTCTACAAGGCACAGTGGAGGGCGGACACGAATGTCTCCATAACTCCCAGTCAAAAACTACTCTACAAGGTACAGTGGAGGGTGGACATGTATCTCACCATTACTCCCAGTAAAAAAACATTCTACAGGGTACAGTGGAAGAGGGTATCCCAGATGCAGACCATAGAAGTTCTGTGTGGAGAAGAACTGAAAACTTGACCAGACTCCAGATCTGCTAAGCACGAGTGGAGAACAAGCGCTGACCTCCGCAGCCATAGAACCAGGCTGACCATGAGGGTCAAGCTGGTGGCAGACTCTACAGAAGCTTCAGAGGTCAAGGCCAATACATGCCGGTGACTCTCGCACTGACCAAGCTTTAGGAGTCAAGGTTGTTTGGGGCCTTTCTTGGTCTGAATTAGCTCTAGAGATCAAGGTGACCTTTGGACTGATAAAGCTTTAGAGGTCAATATGACTTTTGATCTGATAAAGCTTCAGAGGTCAAGATGACTTTTGGTCTGATAAAGTTTTTTAGAGTCAAGATGACTTTTGATCTGATAAAGCTTTAGAGGTCAAGATGACTTTTGGTCTGATAAAGTTTTAGAGGTCAAGATGACTTTTGGTCTGATAAAGCTTTAGAATGTCTGTGTGACTGTTGGACTGATGTAGAATTAGATG
>JADBJO010001080.1:335000-362500 GCA_016801955.1 Conus betulinus
ACTGTCCCTGCAAGGCGGCGTCTGGTTATTCTTTATCCGAATCCAATGCAAGTCAATGGCTGAATGCTAGATAGCGCATGTCGTATGTTGCCCATGACAGTACCCAAATCTTAATATCACACACACACACACACACACACACACACACACACACACACACACACACACACATATGCACATACACACACACACGCACATACATACATACAAACATACACATGCACGCACGCACGTCCGCACGCATGCTTGTAGTCACACACACACACACACACACACACACACACACACACACACACACACACACACGCGCGCGCTCGCGCGCGCATGCATGCGCGGTCACACACACACACACACACACACACACACACACACACACACACACACACACACACACACACTAAATGCCTATTGTATACGGGATGTTTGATTCTGATAGGATGTACTTTAGCATCAATCAATTTATCACTCTGTCTGTCTATCTATCTATTTTCCTTCCTGTCTATCTATCTATCTACCTATCTATTAGGGTGGGAGGATCGTGTAGACAGACAGCCAGACACTCAGCAATAGGATAGCATGCGGAGGCAGTGCAGAGAGACAGTCATCTGCACTACAGACAATCACTGCTAACAAAGCCACACTGGAGCAATACACAGACAGACAGACAATGATCAGAAGCATAGTCACACTGAAGTAATACACAGACAGACAGACAGACAATGATCAGAATTATAGTCACACTGGAGCAATGCACAGACAGACAATAACCAGAAGCAAAGCCACACTGGAGCAATACACAGACAGACAGACAGTCAGACAAACAGACAGGCGGACAGTCACCTGCAGTGCAGCCATACTTGGGCAGTACAGAGTCCTCAGCCCCAGTCCTAGCATGAGGTGACGGATCATTTCAAAGGCCCCCGCCTCCTCCATCTAAACAAAGAACCAATTTTTGCATGAGGAGACGGATTAGTTCAAACCCCAAGCCAATTCTAACGCCATGTGACGGATCATTTCTAAGGTCCCCCTTCCTTCATGTGAACATAAAACCAGTTATAGCATCAGGTGACGGACCTTCTCCAAGGCTTCTGCCTCCTCTGTCTGAACGAAGAGTCTTCCTCCTTAACACTTTCTGGCCATGAAGACCGTGGAATCCCTGGAAGGGCGACAAACTGCACGACCGAAGAATCTCGTCAAGGTTGGTTGGTTGTTTTATTTAAAGTCTTTTCATTGTGTCGATGATTTTAGACTCCAGCATAAAAAAAAAAACAGCAAAACTTTGTTAATTTTTTACGTCATCATTTAAAAAAAAACATGAAAAGTGAAAGACAGATAGGCAGACAGACAGACAGATAGATTTTTTTTTAATGTGCAATAGGACTACATAACAAATAACCAGCTAATCTAAACATTGAAAGGTTGAAAAAGATTAAACTGATCCCCAAAATAACTTCACATTAGAAACAGGCAAATTACATTCTACGACTTCTGGAGGTAAGAAAGTTTTCATTGAAGTACATTTTACTAGTATATGCTCAATTCTTAATTCTGCAGAGCAGACACACTAACTGTTTTTACAGTATTTTGTCGTTAAAGCATTTCACAAAAGTCTGAACGACAAGGTAACAATTGATCTACTTGCACATGGAGTATATTCAATAACGAAAAATAATTTCTTCCAGATTAGAAAAAAACATTGTATCGTTTCATTTTCATTTATGTTACACATTTCTACTGAAGATGTTATGCAAGGCAGTTAAATAGCATTCAAACTTTTCCTTGCAGCGAGAGAAGAGAGAAGCGAGATGAGCAAAGAAACACTAACATGCTAGACAGATTCGTTTTCACAAAATAGCGGTTTCTTCGAGGTCTGTTGGCTGCTTTGCTTTCTTTCTTTTTTTTCTTTCTTTCTGCGTACGCAGGCTGATATTCCTGCGGACACTGCCTGTATAGACAGGCAGCGGAAGTTTTGTGTGTATGACCGTTTTTCATCCCGCCATTAAGGCAGCCATACTCCATCTTCGGGGAAGGTGCATGCTATGTGTAACGTGTCATCCATACCAACGGCCAAACTGGCCTTCTCTTCAGAAAGAAAGTTGGTGATGGGATTTTACGTGTGTGCAAGATGTGCGTGCGGTCACACACGGAACCTCGGTTTATAGTCTTAATGTTGGAAATTCTGATCGCATTATGCACCAATCAGATAACGTTTGTTTGTTTGTTTGTTTGTTTTGTTTTTTTTTGTTTTGTTTGTTTGTTTGTTTTTACTTTTCCTGCATCAGTCAGTCAAAACGTTACCACTGTCGCCCTTTTTTCTCTCGCTTGCGAGAGAGCTCCAAGACACTCTAGCGACTTCCCTCCAATGTCTTGTCCCCGCTCGCCGCGAGAGTGTACCCTGACAAGCCGTCGGTCGCCAAGTCTCAAGAATATCTAGCCTTTCGCCTCTGCACGGAATGCGTGTGAGAAGAGCGAGGCACTAACATGCATGAGCAGGACGCCGGCGATGAAGCTGACGCCCTGGCAGTAGCCCACTTCCTCGTCCAGCAGACTGTAGGCCTTTCAGCAGGTTGAAGAGCGACACCTGCCCACTGCCCAACGCTTTGCTGAACAGGGGGTGGCCTGGGAATGTCCGGCCTGGGAACACACACACACACACACACACACACACACACACACACACACACACACACACACACACACACACAAGCACTCAATACTGACCGTACGGAGACATGGAAACAAGAGAAGTAGAATCAGGGAAATACACAGAGGACCTCACTGACATACACAGACGTAGAAACTGAGTGAGAAAATGAAATACACAGAGTACCACAAGACATGCCGACAGAGAAGAATAAGCTGGGAGATATACAGAAGCCCACACAGACATTGAAACAGAGAGGAAACATACAGGAGAAATACACAGAGAACCACACAAACAGGGAAAACAGCAAGGGGAAACTCAGGGAAATACACAGAGGACCACAAGACATGCAGACAGAGAAGAATAAGCTGGGGAAATATCTAGAAGCCCACACAAACATTGAAAAGAGAGAGGAAACACACAGAGAAATACACAGAGAACCACACAAACAGGGAAACAGCAAGGTGAAACTCAGGGAAATGCACAGAGGACCACAAAACATGGAAACACAGAGGAACAAGCAGGGAAAATACACAGAGGACCACGCAGACATGGAAGCAGGGTGGAAAATTTACAGGAAACTACACAGAGGACCATACAGACATGGAAACAGAGGACCACACAGACATGGAAACAGGGCGGAAAAGTTACAGGAAACTACACAGGGGACCACACATGGAAACAGGACCACACAGACATGGAAACTGGGCGGAAAAGTTGCAGGGAAACTACACAGATGGCCACATAGACATGGAAAAATTTACAGGAAATACACAGAGGGCCACCCAGACATGGAAAACAGAGGGAAAACAACAACAACAACAACAGGGAGATACACAGAGAACCGCAAGACATGAAAACATAAGGGGAAGAAGCAAGCAAGGAAATGCGAAGAGGACTTCAACACCATGCACCTCACCATGACTCCCAACCAACGCCATCATCATTTTACAGGGGCATATAGTGCGGAACGGGCAAGAGGGGAGTGGAGGGTAGGGGGAGGAGGGGGAGTGAAGGTGGCGCGGTGGGGGTCGGCGGGGGATGAAACGTGATATAGACAGACCGTAGTCTTGGATATACAATGTGGGCTTGCCTGTCCAAAACACTTTCCCCCTGTCGCGCATCACACGGGTTAAGGAGACCTGTGTCAGTCACATCACTCTGATGAACTTATGGTCACGGAAGACTATCGATGATGAATGCTTCTTTCCCCTGGCAAACAGTATATTGTAACCTTTTGACGCTAACAATTTCCTATTCAAGGCCACCCACCGAGGTCAATGAGAATTGCGTGCTGGTCGGCGGAGAAGCGGTCTAGCAGGTCGGAGTAAGGCACCTCATACATGTCAGAAGAACAGTTCTCCGCTCCGCCGTGACAGGTCTGCTGCAAGGCCAGAAACTTCCACACCATTCCCCGTAACTCCCGGGGCACGCCTGAAACATCACACACAGGGTGTATACACGCAGGAACGCACCCACGCGCGCGCGCGCGCGCGCGCGCACACACACACACACACACACACACACACACACACACACACACACACACACGCACACACACACACACATACTGACTGACTTAAACCAATTTATTGTCAGATGAACCATGGTTGTACTCACACACACACACACACACACACACACACACACACACACACACACACACACACACACACACATGTATGCACACGCACACACAAGCGTGTACACACACACACACACACACACACACACACACACACACACACACACACAGCGCACGCGCAAGAGTACAAATGTACACTAAATAAAGTACTGTGCTGTTTGAGTATGGAATTCGTTCAGGTATGGTTGTATATTAATCAGTGATTGTTTCTGTTTGGTAGCTAGGGAATAGATGCATTGGGGAACTGTGATGGCTTGGATGGTTCGCTTAAATGAACTGTGAGCATTTGATTGAGGTAAGCGTTTCGTGTATCGCCGGTTGTCCTTGCTCTTTCTGGAATTTGGCCAATACAGTGATTGATTACAAACGCTCAAGGCATTAATACGGTTAAGCGTAAATATATCATATACTAAAACTGATAATGCTGATACTAACGCTACTAATGATACTAATGTTATGTCCCTTGACGTCTGAATGGAATATCCTGTGCGTGCCTGCACCTCATGTCAATACATCGCAGGCTTCCAAGGATAGAACAGAGGTTGCTCCCAGCTGGTTTGTTCGGCTGTTGACGACAGTACTTCTCTGGGTTCTACTGGCACCTTTGGGTGTACCTTTTCCTTGACTGCCTTTTGAACAGCAGGAAAGAATGCATCCTGGGTTTCTCTTCAGTGGGCACGTAAGACTATGCGGGGAAGCTTGACTGCGTCTGGAGTTTGCACTGGTTTCACCTGACAGCAGAACAGCAACGAGTGGAAGTCGCGGGATACGTGCAGCAGTCTGCTTGATGGTGACGTCTTTCGCCGATGGTTCTGCAGTCATGAAATATGGGCCAGTGCATCTATGGAGACGCTTCCGAGGAGGTTCTCTTGTGTCGCGTTCAGTGGCCATTGTATTGTTATGTAACAAACAATACAAGACAAGACAGAGAAATTTTCAATAGATATGTGCTCAGTGACGCTTCTGTAACAGACAATACAAGACAAGACAGAGAAATGTTCAATAGATATGTCGTTCTTCAGAAGTAACAATGGCATCTGCCAGGGAGCAGTTATGTCTCCTTTGACGTCTTAATGACTTGCCCTGTGCGTGCCAGTACCTCTCTGAGTTCCTCTGGTAGCTTCGCGTTTATTTTATTTCCTTCGGTTTATCTTTTTCATCAATAATGATAATCATCGTGATCATCATCGTCATCAGAAGAAGAAGATGAAGAAGGAGGAGGAGGAGGGAGGAGGAGGAGGAGGAGGAGGAGGAGGAGGAGACGAAGAAGAAGAGCAAGAACAAGAAGAAGAAGAAGACGAACAAGAAGAACAAGATCAAGAACAAGAAGAACAAGAACAAGAGCAAGAAGAAACAAGAAGAAAAATGTCCACTTCCTTCTCTCTCAGAGTATCCAAGAGACTTGGGCACTTCAGACAAAGTGCAAGACATATCTGCACATTCTTCTCCTCACGTCATCCAACAGTGTGTGACATCCATACAGAGGGAACAGACATGACTGTACATACCTCTCCTCACGTGACCCAGCGTGTGACAGTTCATACAGAGGGAACAGACATGTCTGTACGCACCTCTCCTCACAGAGGGAAAAGACATGTCTGTACATACCTCTCATTCACAGGGGGAAAAGACATGTCTGTACGTACCTCTCCTCACAGAGGGAAAAGACATGTCTGTACATACCTCCTCACAGAGAGGGAAAAGACATGTCTGTACGTACCTCTCCTCACAGAGGGAAAAGACATGTCTGTACATACCTCTCCTCATAGAAGGAAAGACATGTCTGTACATACCTCTCATTTCACAGAGGGAACAGACATGTCTGTACATACCTCTCATTCACAGAGGGAACAGACATGTCTGTACATACCTCTCATTCACAGAGGGACAAGACATATCCGTACATACCTCTCCTCACAGAGGGAACACCATGTCTGTACATACCTCTCATTCACAGAGGGAACAGCCATGTCTGTACATACCTCTCATTCACAGAGGGAACAGCCATGTCTGTACATACCTCTCATTCACAGAGGGAACAGACATGTCTGTACATACTTCTCCTCACAGAGGGACAAGACATATCTGTACATACCTCTCCTCACGTGGCCCCAGCAGTGTGTAGTAGTCCATGGAGGGTGGGGATCCAGAGTAAGAGGCAGACCTTAGCAGCCCGGTCCACAGCTCCTTCACCTCCTCCGGACAAGGGCTGATGATCTCACGTAGCCCAGCCTGTGCTCTGAGAAGCCCTCCGGGTCCTCCTGGCCTACACATAGAGGCAGTGGCGTGAGGAGGGGTGCAGAGAGGATATAGAGGAAAAGGGGGGCTCCTCAACTACTGCAGTAGCAGTGAGGGATATTGTTATTCATTTTGCCCCAGTCCAAGGTAAGTTAATCCTAAGTTTATACAGTGAAAAGTGAACGTTAAACCTGTGCGTATTCTCTTCCTGAAAAGAAAAGAAAAAAAACGAAACAGACTACAACATTGCTGAAAAACAAAGTGAAATGCCGATGAACTCACAAAACAAAGTGCTCAGTGACGCTTATGTAACAAACAAGACAAGACAAGGAAATGTTCAATAGGTATGTCGTTCTTCAGAAGTAACAAACAGACTACAACCATGCACAAAACAGTACTCCCCACTTGGCAGTCCTTGATCGTGTGTGTCTGTACAGTTAGGGGCGAGATGACACTGTGGGCGCGAACATCACTGGAATGGTCAGATTTACGTCCTGTCAGCCTTGAGACGCTTCAAGATAAGTGGTTACCAGACTTGAAGGCGGCCTAGCAAAAAAGGTCTCCCTCATGTGACAGAAAATTTAAAGCGGTGTCTTTCGAAAGTGCTGAAGGGAAGTGGCTATCACTTCTACCTGGATTTTTTAAAATTTTCGCTGTGAAAATAGTAACCATGGTAATAAATTGTGATTTAGAAAACAAAAAAAAATCTTTAGCCGATGTTCAGCTTGCACGGAATTTTGTGTAAACGTTCCGAGGTCAAGATAAGAGGAAAAGTACTTTTTGTCATGTTATTAACACCGATGGTCTTTCATAACATCAGATCAAGGACTTGAAGAGAAGACTGAACAAAACCATTGAGATAAACCGACAAACGGCGACCCCTTCACTCTTACAATAGTCAGTAGCTGACAGTGTCTCTTAGGAGCGTAACAGCACAGTTGATTTCCTCTAACTGGCGGACATAGCTAGCATTTTTTGAATGAATTCACTCAACAGCTACAATTGCTAGTGTTGCCGTCTCACACAAGTGACGTCACACGCCGTTTGACTGTCGCCACCAGACTATTAAAAAACACGGCCTTAGGCTATTCCCCCTCTTCAGGTACTTCAATATCTTGTTATGGATTCTCTAATACATGTGTAACCCTTTGGAACATCTCTCTCTCTCTCTCTCTCTCTCTCTCTCTCTCTGTAGCGTAGAGTACACACACACACACACACACACACACACACACGCGTGCGCACGCACGCATGGACACACACACACACACACACACACACACACACACACACACGTCTATACCAGCTCCCTCGGCCTCCTCCTTCTTCAGTCTCAGCTCTAGCAGTGTTTCCAGCGTGGCTTTCTTCCAGCGGGCTCGAACCTCCGACCTCCTCCTCTTCCGGATGTTGCTGCTATCGTCCGCCCCTGCACGGGTAAGTGTCAGTGACGTCAGAGACGCATCGTTACACGGGAGTGCTACACCACCACGTTGTCTAACCCACCAGGCCACGGTGTGCAAGTGTTAGACATGACATCAATACTTGATCAGAACATAAAACAGACTTGGGTTAGAAGGTCGTGAGGGAGACGGGTGAGTATGTGTGTGTGTGTGTGTGTGTGTGTGTGTGTGTGGGGGGGGGGGGGGGGGGGTCGGTGGGTGAGAGAGTGAGAGAGGGACAGTGTCAGAATTCCATGGACGAGTTATTGAAGGTTAAAGGTTAAAGCACCGTAGTCTCATGTCCGTGGCGGCAATGGACTGTTAGATGTACGCCGTGTCCACAGCACGGTACGGTGGAATGCACAGTCTATCCTTCTCCTTCTACCGCCTTCATCTTCTCTTACCTGAATCAGGTATTCGTATACAACTGGGTGGACATAGAAGGTTTTCCAGATATAAGAATTCGGCACGCTGTGGCGAAGTGGTAAGCGTCGCAGACTCCCGGCTGGGAGGTCGTGGGTTCGATTCCCATCAGAGTCATGTGGGATTTTTCTGCTCCGACCGGCTCCTATCCAGAGTTGTGTTTGCTACGGGCTCAGTTGGGAAGACTGGGACCACACAGTCGCGTTTCATCCACTTAATGGATACGTCTCTGAGAGTATTGCTCAAATTTCCTGACCAACACTGCAGGTGTCTGTATCTCTCGGGCCTGGTTGACGCCGGGATATATTGTGAAAGGAAGCGTAGAGTACAGCCCTGTCAAGCGGTCTCACACCGGAATGGAAATCCGTAGCATCATCTTAATCATCCTCAATCTCATTGATCAGAATTTTTTTTTTTAAAATCTCAAATTCTGTGGCCTTTCATGCCCTTCTTTCATGGTGACCTCAGTTTCGATGTCTTCTCCGCGTCTGTGGCCTGGTTTAGCTCCGTCGGGGTCACTGGTATCGGCGTGTGCATGGGGGCTGTCGTTGGACGGACGTGGTGGCGCCCTCCGGAGGGAGAACTCACTCAGGCCGCCGTGAAGCAACCCACCAGAGCATGTCTTGCGCTGTCTGCGTGTGATTACAGTTACTCCAGTTGAGAAAGAAAAAGATGCGCTCGAAGGTGCGGGTAGGACCCAGAGAAGAACTGTCCTCAAACCGCCGAACCAACCAGCCGGGAGCGATCATGCACCACCATTGGAAGCCTGCGTCATGTTCATAAAGGGTGCAGCCACGCACAAGGGCATTCTATTAACACGTGAAGGGACATAATTGCTCTCTGGCTGATGCCATTGTGTAATGGCCACCGAATGTGACACGACAGAACCTCCACGGGAGCATTCCCATGTGCATCAGCCCACATTTCATGACTGCAGAGCCCATCGGCAAAAAAACGCCACCATCAAACAACTGCTGTCTGCATCCCGCAACCTCACTCGTTGCTTATAGCGAGCTCAACTTTGGGTAGAAGTCGATAGAGAGAGCTGAGGAGAGGGGGAGCCGGGGGGGGGGGGGGGGGGGGGGGGGGGGGGGGGGGGGGGGGGGGGGGGGGGGCTTACTGGGGGGGGGGGGAGGGGGGGGAGGCACTTACAAATACAATCTTTCTGATGGGAGGTAATCCCACGACCTCCTAAACGTAACCATGAATCTACCCACCATATCGCAGTAGCTGATAACGTCATACACTTGTTGACTGTGGAAAATGTTCGGAAATATGTTTCCACCATAGCATTCAGCCATCTTGTAGGTCTACAAACTGTCACAGGGTACGTGTGTCGTTATGTGTGGTCAGTCTCTGAGTTGACCATTGTTCAAGAACTGCGAAGACTGTTACCGTGGCAGCCTTCCTTCAGTCGCAGACAGCCTCTGTGTTCACCATGTTCACTCTTGTTCAGCAGCCTCCTGGAAAGTCACTATGAAAGTCTTTCTTTACTCGTTGACTGCATTTGTGTGTACGTCACCGTTAACTGACTCTGCAGACAGCTTGGCACAGTTAAACTCTTTCCTCATTAACAGACATCTGTCGGAAACTTCACTGACATACTGACACAGAAAACGTCTTTCTTCATTCTCAGACAATCTCTTTTTTTTTCACCACTGTTCAGAAACTTTACAGATGACTACAGAGAAAGTCTTTTTTTCGTTAGTAGGCAGTCTCCGTGTCCACCACTGCTGAGAAACTTAATAGATAATCACATCAAACAAAAGCTTTTCTTTCTGGTAGACAGGCTGTGTGTTCACATCGGTCTGAAAACTTAAAAGATTGTTCGTCGTGGCCAAAGTCTCTTCATTCCGAGATAATGTCTGTGCGCTAATCACTTTTTAGAAACTCCACAGACTGCCACAATAAAAAAAAAATACGTGTTCACTGACAATACCTGTGTACTCTCCACAATTCAGAAACTTTGTGCACACATTTACCATCAATATACATGTCTTTTTACTGCTCACAGGTAATCTGTGTGGTCACCACTTTTCAGAAACGTGATAGGCTTTCACAGTAAGTCTTTAAACTTCTTCACTCAAACGATGTATATGTTCACTACTATACTGGATGCTATGGCATTAAAAGGCTGTCTCCATTCATAGATGATCTGTATATTCATCACTGCTGCAGAAACTCCCCTCTCTGTCAGCGAAAGTCTTTCTTCATTCATGAACAATGAATGTCTTCACCACTGCACAGAACATGAGGACACTTTCACGGTGAAACTCTTCAAATCATTCACAGGCGGTGTATGTGTGTATTGTGCGCATACGCTGGTGATTTCCTCGACGCTGCACGGCAGTTTCAGGACAGTTCTTCTTTCTAAGATGTCCACCCTCAACCAGTTGAGGATTCTGACACAGTCGCAACGTAACGGCACAATTCTTGGGTCTTCCTCGAGGTTTTTTTTTTTTCTCCTCGAGTAATTTTCTAGTCTTGTATTGGATTAAGACAGTGATTGTTATAATTACAAAGATGTTTATAATAAAAATCCAAAAATGTGGAAAGCACACTGGCAGAACTGAATCATGCAGCTATATATATATATATATATATATATATATATATATATATATATATATATATATATATATGGGGGAAAACATCCACCCTGTTGCAGTTAGCTTAGAGAAGATTAACTCCACCAAACCAAAGTAGACAGGACTCTTTTCGTCTGCCTGATTATCAATATCATCATTTTTTTTTTTCGTCCTTCAACTTCCAGGGGTTTTTTTTGTGTGGGGTTTTCATCATCCTCTTTTTTTCCCACTTTTGGTTTGTTTGTTTGTTTGTTTTTGTATTACGACTCTCACGTACCATGCAAATCAGTATGTTGCTTTGCTACGAATGGACATTCTCTTCTTCGAGTTCTGAAGTTCTGTTTCAATACACTGGCTTGACCTGAAAAGGTGTCACCACAGCCTGGGGACTCTGATTAGGTTTCAACACATCTTGGGCACTTTGATTGGAAGGTTTCATCACCGCTTGGGCACTCTGATTAGAAGGTTTCGTCGCAGCTTGGGCACTCTGATTAGAAAGGTTTCGTCACACCCTGGGCACTCTGATTAGAAGGTTTCGTCACACCCTAGGCACTCTGATTAGAAGTTTCGTCGTCACAGCACGGGCACTCTGACTGGAAGGTTTCATTACAGCTTGGGCACTCTGATTGGAAGGTTTCATTACAGCTTGGGCACTCTGATTGGAAGGTTTCATTACAGCTTGGGCACTCTGATTGGAAGGTTTCGTCACAGCTTGGGCACTCTGATTAGAAGGTTTCGTCACAACTTGGGCACTCTGGTTAGAAGGTTTCGTCACAACTTGGGCACTCTGATTAGAAGGTTTCATCACAGCTTGAGCACTCTGATTAGAAGGTTTCATTACACCTTGGGGCACTCTTATTGGAAGGTTTCGTCACAGCTTGGGCACTCTGGTTAGAAGGTTTCGTCACAAACTGGGCACTCTGATTAGAAGGTTTCATCACAGCTTGAGCACTCTGATTAGAAGGTTTCATTACACCTTGGGCACTCTTATTGGAAGGTTTCGTCACAGCTTGGGCACTCTGATTAGGTTTTCAACACACATATTGGGCACTCTGATTAGAAGGTTTCATCACAGCTTGGGCACTCTGATTAGAAGGTTTCATCACAGCTTGGGCACTCTGATTAGAAGGTTTCGTCACAGCTTGAGCACTCTGATTAGAAGGTTTCATTATAGCTTGAGCACTCTGATTAGAAGGTTTCATCACAGCTTGGGCACTCTGATTAGGTTTCATTACATCTTGGGCACTCTGATTAGAAGGTTTCATTACAGCTTGGGCACTCTGATTAGAAGGTTTCATCACAGCTTGGGCACTCTGATTAGGTTTCAACACATCTTGGGCACTCTGATTAGGTTTCATCACAGCTTGGGCGCTCTGATTAGAAGGTTTCATTACAGCTTGGGCACACTGATTAGAAGGTTTCGTCACAACCTCGACACTCTGATTAGGTTTCATCACAGCTTGGGCACTCTGATTGGAAGGTTTCATTACAGCTTGGGCACTCAGATTAGAAGGTTTCATTATATTCAAGGCACCCTGATTTTTAAAGGTTTCCCTTGTTAAAGACAATCTGATTTGAAGTTTTCATCATATCCAAGGCACTCTGATTTGAAGGTTCCATCATATTCAGAGCACTTTGATTTGAAGGTTTCATCACATTCAAAGGGCTCTGATTGAAGGTTTTCATCACATCCAAGACACTCTGATTTGAAGGTTTCATCACATTCAAAGAACTCTGATTTGAAGGTTTCATCATATTTAAACCACTCTAATTTGAAGGTTTCATCACATTCAAAGGACTCTGATTTGAAGTTTTCTTCATATTCAGAACACTCTGATTTGAAATTTTCATCACATTCAGAGCACTCTCATTTGAAGGTTTCATCACATTCAAGCACTCTGATTTGAAGGTTTCATTACATCAAAGGCACTCTGATTTGAAGGCTTCATTACATCAAAGGCACTCTGATTTGAAGGTTTCACTACATCCAAGGCACTCTGATTTGAAGGTTTAATCACATTCATAGGACTCTTATTTGAAGGTTTCATCACAGCTTGGGCACTCTGATTTGAAAGTTTCATTACATTCAAAGCACTCTGATTTGATGGTTTCGTCACATTTAAAGCACTCTGATTTGAAGGGTTTCATCACATTCAAAGCACTCTGATTTGATGGTTTCATCACATTCAAAGCACTCTGATTTGATGGTTTCGTCACATTTAAAGCACTCTGATTTGAAGGTTTCATTACATTCAAAGCACTCTGATTTGAAGGTTTCATTACATCCAAGGCACTCTGATTTGAAGGTTTCATCATATCTAAGGCACACTGATGTTCAACGTGTCATCATATCCTGCGCTCTCTGATTTTCAGGATATCATCACTTTCAAAGTCACAATGATTCTGAAAGTTTCATCACGTTGAAGACCCTCCGATGTTAAAAATGTCATCACCTTATGGTCACTCCGATTTTCGAGATTTTCTCACATCCAAACTATGTCGAAACGATCATCACTTTCAAGTCTCTTCGATAAAGATATTATCATGTCCAAATTACTATCATGTTGAACATTTCATCAAATCAAAGTCAGTTCGCTCTCAAATTGAAAATTCAATCAAACCCAGGTCAACTCATTCTTATCTTGAAAATTCCATTACTTCCAAATCGCTCTGATATTCAATATTTAGATTTGGAGGATTTGATCACATCTTCGGTAAGCATACTGAGCAACACTATTTTTTATTTCCAAAAAGATTCTTGCGTGTTCACAAGCCCTCATGATTCTTGTGGTGTCGTTGCCACATCCATGCTGGTGATGGGTTCATGTCAGAGTCGCCATCACTGGCAAGGTCATGGGAACTGTCAGTGGATGGATCTGACGGCCTCCTCTAGTGCAGGGTGGCTACTCTCGTTGGCTCTGCATCTAAGCCAATTCTGTAGTCGGTAGGGGGCGTGGGGGGGGAGGGGGGGGGCATTACAGATGGTGTCCTGCGTATGTTGGATCATAGTGCACGCCGCTTGACACCATCCAAATGACTGGGCATCAGTGCCATGTTTCTTCTGGTGTCTTGCTTCAGAATGACTTGATACTGCTTGCTCCTGCTGAATGTGGTTGTGCACGGGAAAGGGCCGTGGGAAGATTAGATAGAAAAAAAGCAAAAAAAAAAAAAGACAAAAATCATTATCATCAACAATATTGTCATAACCGTTCTCATCATCATCATCACCGTTGTCGCCAATGTCGTGGTCATCATGATTATCCTCATCGTCGTCGTCATCATCATCATCATCATCATCATCATCATCATCATCATCATCAATGTCATCATCATCATTATCATCATCATCATCGTTATCTCAATATCATTACCATCATCATCATTATCATCATCATCGTTGTCGTCATCCTCATCATTATCATCATCATTTATCATCCTCATCATTATCATTATTCGCATCGTCATCATTATCGTCATCATCTTCATCATCATCGTCGTCGTCACCATCACCATCATCATCGTCATCGGACTGGTGCTATCCCTGGCAGGCACAGAAGATTTCTCACCGGGAGAGTTGAGGAGGGAGAAGCCCGCACCACAGTGGTACACACACGGTCAAAGATGACCTTCCTCCAGGACCTCCTCTCTGCCGGACACACTCCTCCTGCTCCTGCTCCTCCTGCTGCTGCTGCTGCTGTTCCTCATCCCTCTCATCCCCTTCCGCCTGCGATGACGTCACCGAGGACGGGGATGGGGGCTGGGGGAGATTTGGGGGTCCGCGCACACCTGGGAAAACAGGACAGTTCCATTGTGGCTGAGAGGGGGGTCAGGTGGGGTTGATCAGCAATAGCTACACACCAAACACTCGCATGCTGTCGATCACTACCCCAGGTGTGCAAGAGCAAGGTTTGATTCCTGTGATCAAAGACGCTCAATTCTTCCACGCTGTCGACAGCCGCCTAAGCGCCGGAGAGATGGGTAGTGAAGTCCCGGTGTCGCTCAAATGCTTGTACGCGTTCGATCGCCCTCCAACGGCTCACACCACTTGAGGGTGGAGGGTTCAAGTCCCAGCCGCGCCTAGCTCCATAGGATCTTGGGCATCCACCCTTTCCCCCATTGCAACAGGTCACTCGACAGGGTTGAGCGCTTCTTTCCTGTGCACACGCTTGCGCGCAGTCATGTCACCTGTGTTCGAAGATTTTAGCGATCCTCGGCCAAGCTTGGGAGGATTGCAGCCAGACAGAACTAGCTGGCAGGCACCAGAAATCACTGGAGAGTAAATCAACAGGGCCCCTTAACCCCTGAACTGCCCTCTGCGTGGGGACGATCCGACAGTGACAGCGGCACTGACGGTCGTGTGTCTGTCAGTGCCGGGTTGACAAGCGAATCGTGTGCCCTGACACTGCTACACGGCGCCAGCTGTTACACTCGCTTTGTTCACCAGGCTAACACCGGCTTCGGCACGCGCGTGAAAGCAGGTGCAATTGGCAAAGTACACGCACACCAAAGAGCATCCACACGCACACTTGCGCGCGCTATAACACACATACACGGAAGCACACATTAACGCATAGGAACCCTATACATCCACCTCTGTCTGTCTGTCTCTGTTTCTCTCTCCGTGTCTCTCTCTCTCTCTGTCTGTCTGTCTGTCTGTCTGTCTCTCTCTGTCTCTCTCTCTCTCTCTCTCTCTCTCTTGTATTTCAGTTCAGTATTCCTCTCTTTAAATAGTTCATTCACTTTTTAATTCGCTTTTTTTTGTTGTTGTTGTTGTTTATTAAGGGCAAGATGTAAGAAAGGACTGTACTGTGCTTTTTCTTTTCCCTCATTAAAAAAAAAAAATTGTTTTTTTCGCTTTCGTTCTCTCTCTCTCTCTCTCTCTCTCTCTCTCTCTCTCTCTCTCTCTCTCTCTCTCTGTGTTTGTTCCTCTCCCCCTCTCCCCCACCTTTAATCTCTCCACTCTCTTCTGTGGAATATGCGTGCCACCTAAGCGCTCGCCCACATGCGTGCCCGCGAATGTGCATGCGTGATTGCAAGCGAGAGGGCGCGTGCACGCGCGCCTGTGTGTGCTTCTAACATCCTACACACTTTAATTTCGTGAACGTATGATCTGTTCCAACAAATCAGCCGAGAAATGTTTGCAAGCTGTCGGCAGATTTTGCGCTCTCTCTCTCTCTCTCTCTCTCTCTCTCTCTCTCTCTCTCACACTCTCTCTCACACACTCTCTCTCTCTCTCTCTCTCTCTACACACACACACATACACACACACACACACACACACACACACACACACACACACACACACACACACATGGGCGCATATGTATGTTCACACACACACACGCATATGTACGTTCACGCACACACACACACACACACACACACACACACACACACACACACACACACACACACACACACACACACTGATATAATACACAGTAAATAAGCAGCTTTTGGAAACTAAGATCCAACACTGATAATATAATCTACTTAACAACTCAAATTAAACATCAATTTCCTAGATAAAACAAGCGTTCTAGCATATTCCTTGATATTACAAAAAGCCGTTTATAGCAGGTGACATACTGATTCCTGTGTAAATCAAAGATAATTATCATTTGTGACTTTTCGTAACAGCGTCAAAGACTTTTCGTTAGCAGGAAATTTACAAGACAGTAAGAAAATCCGAATTAATTTTAGTTCATATATTTAAAAAAAAAAAAAAAAAAAAAAAAAAAAATTCATTAAGACTCTGTGATATATCGAGTTTTGACACTGGGTTGTGTGTTATGCAGTTACAAAAATATACGGCTGTACAGCAATGCCAACCATACATGCATGCGGGTAAAGGCTTGCCTAAGAAATAAACAAAAGATATATCGAATTTTATTTGATATTGGTTGTGTGTTATGCAATGACAAAAATGTACGGCTGTACAGCATGCTGATGATATAGGCATGTGGATAAATGCTTACCTAAGAAAAATTCATTAAAATATCAGTAAACTGTTACAGAAATAAATGAACAAGAAAGACTTTTATAATTTCGCAAGTACTTGTTTCAAATGGTCTGAAACTTTAAGGTGTAAAAACAACATATGCCGTCATAGTTAACGATGGTATCATCCACTTGATTTATCATCTTTGAAGGCATGGAAGATGGCCTAGCTATTCACTCTTAGTAAATTTCTTTCTACATTTACGCTTCACATATGAATGGACAAGAAAAATTTCATACTAATCGTCTACGAAACAAAGCCATGGAATGTTCAGATTCCTTTACAGAGTAAACTAACAAACCTGATGTCAAGGTACGAAACGCTTAAAAAAAAAAAAAAAAAAAAAAAAAAAAAAAAAAAAAAAAAAAAAGGCACTTCGCAATATATAATTATAGCCCATTCGTTTTAATTCGTCACAAGCTTGCGCGGCTCAGTGTGCTTCAACATTTGTTACAACAAAGGTACAATGTTTCAGTCTGAACAGTGCAGGATTAACATTATGTCCTGGGGTCCCAGTTCTACGGTGAGGGCAGAAATACGGAGAACACGCTGCTTTGCCATGAATACACACAGGAAAACTCACACCTGCAAAATCTGTTATGGAATCTTAAAAAGTATTAAGTAATACAACCGCCACAGATGAGCAAACGAATCACAAGACACGTTTGTTCATGACTGGCGGGTGTATTACTTATACTATTTGTACTCCCAGTTCTTATAGAACAGGGAGTACTTTACAATGGGAACGAAGAAATGCTGTCTGTGTGTTTGTTTGTGTGTCTGTCTATCCGTGGTCAAAATGTGTTCCACTCGCTCCAGACAAAACGTCAGGGCCGATCTTTCTGAAAATTTGTAGGTATGTTCATTAAGGGTCGCGAATGATGCCCAATGTTTTATTTTACCAGAATAGCCGTTACTTACGGCTATAACGGCCCCCAAACGATTTCTCTTCTTTATGGGAATATCTCAGTGACGAAATACATTATGACGCATGTTTGATTGTGACGTCAAATACATTATGACGCATGTTTGATTGTGATTTTTTCAGGAAGATAAACTGGGAGTACGTTTGCATGTTTTGCATCTTATTAAGATTTGTTTGGATTTCCGCCTGCAGTCGCCCCACTTTGCAGCAACTGTTATGGAATGGTCGTCAGCGACATAAACGACCCCCAAATATCTATCACTTCACAGATTACCCAGGGAAATGACAAAATAAAGTTTCATTTCTATCCTCATTTGGTTTTTGGTTTTTAGAGATTTGTTGAAGGAAATTTATGTGAGTACGGAATAACTAGTAAAGACGTTTCATAAAGATTCATTTAAAACTTGGGGAAAGAAACAGGGTGGAATTCGATCTTGATCCCACTGATGTGAAAAAACCTGATTCACCTCGGATCCCTCTGCATTCAGCACACAAAAGTAAATGAATAAATAAATGAATTAAAAAACACACACACACGCACACACACACGGTGTCATGACCATCCTGAAGTGCAGATTATGAAAATGGCTCGCTAATTACTACAAAACAATTTAATTCCCATTTTCGTGCCATCGCTAAATGAAACATTGCTCGACATTCGCTGTTGAAATGATAGTTGCCGTGGGACTTTGAAATAACATCTCTCTCTCTCTCTCTCTCTCTCTCTCTCTCTCTCTCTCTGTGTGTCTCTCACTCTGTGTGTGTGTGTGTGTGTGTGTGTGTGTGTGTGTGTGTGTGTGTGTGTGTGTGTGTGTGTGTTTCTGGTGAATGACTAACTTCTTACATCCAATCTGAAATATGTCGTGGAGTTTTACACGTGGCACCAATATCAACAGATGTTGACTTCATATGAAACGTCTCTCTCTCCCCCCCACCCCCCCCCCCCCTCCCCTCCCCGCTCCCTCCCCCCGCACCACCCTCGGCCCATTTTCTTACAAACTGCACAAACTGCAGCAGTTCTCTCACGTGGACTTGGGAGAAGGGAAGTCCCGCCGAGCGGCGACATTGTCGGAGTCCTCTCGGCCCTTGGACACCAATCCTGCTGCCTCAGACGGGCCCCTGTGACGTCAGCAGCGTCTGATTGGTCGCTGCTTGCCAAGGGGGAGCACTCTGAGGACTGTGGATGCTTTGAGGGAGAGGGCAGACTGGAGCTTTGCGGGCATGGAGCTTTCACGGAATCCTGGAAAATTCCAGAGAAGTGGTTGAATTTCTCCAACATCATAATCGTCGTCATTGTTGTTATTATTGTAAATGTTGTTATTTTCATTATCATTGTTAGTAGTTAGCGCCCTACCGTGGCATACATGACGTCATAATCCTCCTCATTTCTTGTTGATTTACGTCTTATTCATCTGCTTTACTACTTCCCTGTTTTGTTTACTCGGTTGGGGCGGGAATAGCTCAGTGGTAGAGCGCCGGACTCGTAATCTTGGGGTTGCGGGTTCGAATCTCCGTCGGGCCGTTTCGGTACAAGGTGATTTTTTCCCTCGGAGTTAACATTGGTTCTGACTCCATTTCCCATACAGTCCTTCGAATGAGACTATAAACCGGGGTTCCGTGTGTGAACGCACGCATAACATCTTGTACAGTCGTAAAATCCCATCACAAACTTTCGGAAGAGAAGGCCAGTTTGGCCGTTGGCATAGATGACACGTTACACATAGCATGCACCTTCCCCGAAGTTGGAGTATAGCGGGGGATTAAAAAAAAAAAAAAAAAAAAAAAAGTTCATACACACAAAACTCCACTCCCTATACAGAGGGTGTCCGCAGGAGTATCAGCCTGCGTAGGCAGAAAGAGAAGATTACTCGGTTAACTTTTAAAAAGAAAATGAGCAGTGATGATTTGCCAGTCGTTTTTTCTCTCCTCATGAAGAATATAACCCAAAAAAATATTAACCGAGATTTTAATTTCACACACACACACACACGCGCACACGCACACACACACACTCACACACACACAGAGCCCGTATATGTATATATATATATATATATAGAGAGAGAGAGAGAGAGAGAGAGAGAGAGAGACACACACACACACACACACACACACACACACACACACCCCTTCCCTATCTCCAAATGAAGCTACCTTCACTTATTAAGTTCAGACACGACATTTAAACATCATGCAAAATGTCGTTCGTTCTTCACGACATTCTTATGTTCCATGGCTTACACAAACCAGATACATTAACGTTTCTCTCTTTTAGCTTGCTTACATTTTCAACAGAAAGTCTGAAGTGAGAACAGGGAGTGGTGAGGGACGTTTTTTTTTCTTCACCCCCAAACTTCGAACATTCATATTTTCAAGCCACGACATCGAGTGTTAGCTGCATTCATATAGGTTTTCGAGTTTAAAACCACGAGCTGATGGCGTCATCCTGATGAATATTTCATGAGCTGATCCGAGGTTCGTCGACTTCAGTGTGGGCTCTACATGTCCTCCAGCGATGAGCGTGCGTCACATTGGAAAGGGCACGTCACCTGTTTGGCTTCGTCAGACCACAGCCCTTCAGTTCGTCTGTCTGTTTTTTCTGTTCGTGTCTGTCTGTTGTCTGTGTGTCGTGTGTGTGTGTGTGTGTGTGTGTGTGTGTGTGTGTGTGTGTGTGTATTGCCAGCACTGGGGGTGAAAGTAGGCGTAGTTCGACTACACGCCTCTCTCTCTCTCTCTCTCTCTCTCTCTCTCTCTCTCAGCAAAGACAAAATGATTTGATGTGCTCGGTGAGTAGGTCTACTACACAGGGAGAAGAAATGAAAAACATTTTGTGTTTTGCTGCCCAACGTTGGAGGATATTCGTCAAAGCCGTGTGTGTGTGTGTGTGTGTGTGTGTGTGCGTGCTTGTGTGTGTGTGTGTGTGTGTGTGTGTGTGTGTGTGTGTGTGTGTGTGTGTGTGTGTAAAAAAGAAAGAGAGAGAATGTATTGTGTATAAAGAGAGAGAGAGAGAGAGAGAGAGAGAGAGAGCGTGTGTGTGTGTGTGTGTGTGTGTGTGTGTGTGTGTGTGTGTGTGTGTGTGTGTTGTGAGAGAGAGAGAGAGAGAGAGAGAGAGAGAGAGAGAGAGAGAGAGAGAGAGAGAGTGGTCGAACCACGCCTTTGCCTTCGCCCAGTGCTTTTAAATGTTCTCGCGATCGCTGAGCACTTGGTGCGGCGTGAACCTGGGGGACAGAAGCAAGGACTGTGTTTTCGGTTGGCGGCATCAACTTCTTGCCTGCGCTTTTTCTGCTTTGTCTTTTCCAGTAGGGCAAAAATCCACAGTCACCGGAACAGGTCTTTAAACCGATGGTCCGGCAGCTGATAAAATCCACAGTGACTAGAACAGATCATAGGCCGATGGTCCGGCATCTGATAAAATCCACAGTCACTAGAACAGATCTTAGGCCGATGGTCCGGCATCTGATAAAATCCACAGTCACTAGAACAGATCTTAGGCCTATGATCCGGCATCTGACCAAAATCCACAATTATTGGAACAGATCTTAGATCTATGATCCGGAATCTGACAAAATACACAATCATTGGAACAGACCTTAGGCCTATGATCCGGCATCTGACCAAAATCCACAATCACTGGAACAGGCCTTAGGCCTATGACCTGGCTTCTGATAAAATCCACAATCATTGAAACGGATCTTAGGCCTGATATCCAGCATCTGACAAAATCCACAGTCATCAGGACAGATCTTAGACCTCGCATCCGGCATCTGACCAAAATCGACTCTCACGGGATCTGGAATCTGACCAAAGACCAGAGAAGTGCGGGGTAGGAGAAGGAGCGTAAGGGGAGGGGGGGGGGGGGGGGGGGGGGGGGGGAGAAAAGTTATGCATTAAAATTGGAGGCTGGCTGGCGAGCCCCTTCCTTCAACGCTAAATCAAAATTATTGCCAGTCTGTCGCGCCTTCTTTACATCACAGATCAAAGTGATTTTTCCCTGAGAACACGTAAAATGTTAATTCTTCTCCAACTACGAAATAGACCAATCAGACTGCATTAATATTTGAAGAAAGAAGTTTAACGGAAAGAACACATTTTTTTTTCAAAGGGAGCAGGTTTTGAAAAGTAGGCCCCTGGACTCTCGGACCGGACTGCCGTAAGCGACTCCCATAAAAACGGCCGATCCAGATCCACCCGATCAACTCACCTGCAGCCTCGTTTGCAGCAGGAAGTCGGTGGCGATTTCAATGGCGGATTTGGAGCGGTTTTGTTGGAACAGCCGGCGTCGGAAGGACATGGCTGACGCTGCACTTCACCGACCCGCCGACAGGTGGCGCCGACTGACGAATCCCGATCCCGGTCTCTACCATCTGGTGATCGCACTGCTGGGCGTTATTAACCCCGTGCCCCAACGCAGATCAGTTTCAGTCAGTTATTTATTTATAACACCCGCAACGGGAGAGTAGGGGCACCTGCGTTCATCTTGCGGCTTGACTGTTGGGTGAAGGGTGGCGACAGGCCTCGGAACCCGTATGATTAGCCAGGAACTGGTGACCTGGGTGACACAGAGCAAAGTCGCTAGAGACAACACGTTTCAACCACACTGCATGTGTGGTGTGTGTGTGTGTGTGTGTGTGTGTGTGTGTGTGTGTGTGTGTGTGTGTGTGTGTGTGTGTGTGTGTGTGAAAATGGAAGGTAAAAGAGGCCAAATTCACAAAAGCACACAAAACACTCTCTCCCAAACTATACCCATTTATCTTAGTTATCTTAATACCCAATTTGAAACAAACAAGTGAATTTTCGACGTGGATATAGTCTGCAGAAATCACAAAATTCGTATCAAAATTCCAAAAGCTATGCCTCCTTCCGCGCCCCTCATCCCCAACAATTTTCTTGTTTTTGTTTGTTTGTTTTTTTTGCTTGTTTGTTTTTTTGCTTTGTTTGTTTGCTGATTGTTTGCTTTTTTAACCGGAGGTAAACTTAAGGGAGGGGAGGGGGGGAGGAGAGTAGCATGGCTTGGGAAGCAAAAAAAAAAGTGCTTTATCTAAATGATCAGTGACAGATGCGAACGATAAGTGCACATCCAAGCATGAATGTGGGATGCACGCGCGCGCGGGCGTATGTGTGTGTGTGCGTGCGCGCGCGCGCGCGTGCATGCGTGTGTGTGTCTGTGTGTCTGTGTATGTGCGTGCGTGCGTACGTGTGTGTGTGTGTGTTTGTGCGCGTGGTGTGTGTGTGTGTGTGTGTGTGTGTGTGTGTGTGTGTGTGTGTGTGTGTGTGTAGAAATATTCCGTCTATATGTTTATTGCTTTGATGTTTGAAGAGTTATCCTTGCAAAACGGAGGATGATAGTATGGATAGAACTCAAAGGAGGACAACACTTCGAGGGGGAGAGAGAGACAGTGGCAAAGGTGCAAAGGGATATAAGACTGTTTATAATGGGGAATTTTTTTTTTTACGTCCTCTCTCTCTCTCTCTCTCTCTCTCTCTCTCTCTCTCTCTCTCTCTCTCTCTCTCTGTGCGTGCGTGCGTGCGTGCGTGTGTGTGTGTGTGTGTGTGTGTGTGTGTGTGTGTGTGTGTGTGTGTGTGTGTGTGTGTGTGTGAGTGAGTGCATGTGTGTACGTATGCTAGTGTATGAGGGTGTGTGTCTGTGTGTGTAGGATGGTATGGTGTGGTGTGTGGTGTGGTGGTGGTGGTGGTGGTGGTGGTGGTGGTGGTGGTGGTGGGTGGTGGTGGTGGTGGTGGTGGTGGTGGGTGGTGGTGGTGTGGTGGTGTGTGTGTGGTGTGTGTGTGTGTGTGTGTGTGTGTGTGTGTGTGTGTGTGTGTGTACAAGCTTGGACATGGTACAAGCCAGGTGGTTCCAAGCAGACAGATCAAAACCAAAAGAATCGGATTATTTTGTGCTCCTGAAGTTGGCGCAAAGACAGGATGACGGGTGAGTGCGAAGGCCTGAAATGTGTGTCAAACAAGGGCAAGGTCATGTAATTGAAGATTGTTCGGTGAAGATCCCCTAAAACACGGGAATAATTTGTGAGGAGTTGTTCTTTTGATCAAGAATCAGTTTAACATTAAATGCTGTATCAGTTTAATATTAAATGCTGGCTCAAAAATAACCGTAGGCTTCCAAACGCTCACATGGATTATAGCCTATAGTGTTTTAGAGCAAAATCGTAATTGTGGCGTGTGGCAATACTGTCGTGAGGAATTCTCTCCCCTGGCCCTCGATCCACTGTGTGGGATGTACCGTACAAGGTTATCAAGGATAATCTCTCCCCTGGGATCTCTGTAGTTCTTGGCTGTATACGACTGTGTGACGTGGAGCTGTCTTCCCTGATTTCTTCATTCCACTTTGGGATATATAATACAGTGATATGTTGGGTAATCTCTGTACAATGCAGGGTTCCGCAGGGTCATCTCCCATGAAGTCTTCACTGCACTGCGTGGTCTACAACACAAAATCATTATGTTGGAACTACTTTCGACTATGGTAAGCTATTTTTCTTTTCTTTTTTAATGTCTTTTTAATGAAAAAACGGTCCGTCTTTTGAAGTCAGAATGTAGTTGCCTCAATGGCAATGTGATTTTAAACAAGATGCAAAACATATAAACGTACTCCCAGTTTTCCAAAACGCCTATAAATCGGCCAAGTACTTTCTCAGATAAGAAATAACGACAAAACAACGGTTTTACCGATTATATAACTGATGTACACTTTTGAAACTGTTATTTTACTCCTCACTGGGCTAAAGCCTATGTACTTGCCAAATTTCATCCAGATCGGACAATATGTCAAGAATAACGGTTTTTTTTAACGGTCAAATTGTGAAACACTATATGGAAGTGCCATTTGTGTGTGATAACCTTTCTATATACCGAATTTCATTAAAATCCCACCAATATATAAAAAAATAACGACAATATAACGGTTTTACTGGTTATATAAGCTATATATAAAAAATAACGACAATATAACGGTTTTACTGGTTATATAAGCTATGTACACTTTTAAAACTGTTATTTTAGTCCTAACTGAGCTAAAGCCTGTGTATATACCAAATTTCATCCAAATCGGGCATATGTCAAGAAAAACGATTTTTAACAGTCTAATTTTGAAACACTATAAAGAAGAGCCATATGTGTGTGATAACCTTTCTATATACCAAATTTCATTAAAATCCACCCCTCTCTCTCTCTCTCTCTCTCTCTCTCTCTCTCTCTCTCTCTCTCTCTCTCTCTCTCTATATATATATATATATATATATATATATATAAGAAATAACGACAGAATAACGGTTTTTAGGGGTTGTTTAATCCATTTTCAGCTTTACATCACTTACATATGGAAATAGGCTCCGATTTGTCACAAGATCATCCAAACCGCTTATCAATCGGCCAAGTACTTTCTGTGATATTCCATAAAGAAGAAAAACCGTTTTGGGTCGTTATAGCCGTTAGTAACGGCTATTCTGGTAAAATAAAACATCGGGCATCATTCGTGACCCATAATGAATATATCTACAAAGGTCGGCCCAGAAGTTTTGTCTGGAGCGAGTGGAACACATTTTGACCATGGACAGACAGACGGACACACAGACAGACAGACAGACAGACAGACAGCATTCCTCCTTCGTTCCCATTCTAAAGTACTCCCTGTTCTATAAGAACTGGGAGTACAAAAAAGAAAGTGGGCTTTTGTGAAGTGCAATTGAATACTGGCTTTCATATATCAAATGACCCTCTGATGGGTCATAGGACTATCATCGTCATCATCATCATCACCACCACCATCACCATCATCATCATCACCGTCGTTATCATCATTTTTGTAATCATCATCACATCGCCGTCGTCGTCATCATCGCCAACACCATCAACATATTTACCGTTTTTGTTATCATCATCATTATTATCTTCGTAACTTCAATGTACAGCACGTAATCTACTTTGGATCGTAGGTTCTACTTTAGAACAGTAACAAAAAAAAAACATATAACAAACAAACAGACCGACAGACAAGCAAACGTGCAGACGGACAGACAGACATCTAGATTCATAAGATTTAGGCCAAGGTCCTATATGAATAAAGGGCGGTCACTGTATTTAGCAGGTATCATTATAGGAATGAAGACAAAGTTCACATTCCATTAGAAGCATGTATACCAACAGAAATCACAAGAGAAGAGTTTGTTTTTACTGAAAGGCTTTATGTAGATACAATGCTAATTTGTGTACTGTTCCTTCACTTTCCGATGCCATAAGTAAACAAATTCTGAAATAACGATGGATTCATATAGAATACCTCTGGAATAAATTTCATACGATGATCGTTTAGAGCAGGACATATGAGAACAAAGTGAACTCACCCTCATTTGACTCTTTAGACAATAGACATAATAACTCATTGCCATACATATTTTTAAGCGATACGAATGTGCACTGATTTCAGATATACCAAATCTAAATTCAGTAACAAGAAACAGCAAAGATCTATTCATATGAAAAGAGATATGCTTTCGCTAAATGTCTAGGGGTAACATTTCTATACTATCACTTCATTTTATGTGACTTTCCCAGTCCTGCCACCCACAATCAATCAATCTCTGGCGTAGAGTTTGCACGAATATAATTATTTTCTTCACCAACATCTTGGTATATTCCCATACAAAACTACAACGACAGACAGACAGACAGACAGAGAGAGAGAGAGAGAGAGAGCAGAGAGAGAGAGAGAGAGAGAGGAGAGAGAGAGAGAGAGAGAGAGAGAGGTTTTGACGCTTTGACCCTTTGATGATTTATTGCCTTCAACTACACAGGCCATTAAGGCAAGGAGGGGTGGGGAGCGGGGGGAATGGGATACACGACTTGACATATTGCATCATGGAAGTAAAAGGAAAATAAATAATGATTAAATCAACAAAACGATCAAGACGTAGTGGATTTTAAGCATTGCTCACATTGTTTAAATGGCACAGATATTTATACCGTGAGAGAGAGAGAGAGAGAGAGAGAGAGAGAGAGAGAGAGAGAGAGAGAGAGAGAGAGAGAGAGCACACAAATGATACTCCAGCAGCAGTTACACTGGAAACAGATGGTGGCTTGATGCAGCGCAATTTGTTCCAACGCGGCAATTTGTTCCAATGGTACAAATTGCCGCGCCGACTGCGGCAATTTGTTACAATTTTTTTTTGGCACATTTCACCACACCTGTGATGCAGCGCAGTTTGTTCCAACGCGGCAATTTGTTCCAATGGTACAAACTGCTGTACCGACTGCGGCAATTTGTTATAATTTTCTTTTGTACAATTGGCCCAGTTGTCGCTTTACACTGCAGCGCAAAAGCACTTTCTGGCACACAGTCATCCAAGCTGTTCCACTTCCTTCCTTCCATATTGTTGAATGTGTCCTGGAACACGTCCCTCGACCGGTTAGTGTCAGGCGTCTCTACGTGGCAGCAGGCCAAGGCAGTGGCCTTGCTATTGCCATTAGGAGAGTCGTCAACAATCCCCGATGGTGGGATGCCTGGCTGTTTCCTTTAGCAAGACTTCATCCGAAATTTGAGCTTAGAGGAGTTTGGTATCGAAGACGCAATTGAGCTTTGACACC
>JADBJO010001080.1:365000-372500 GCA_016801955.1 Conus betulinus
AAGGTGAGAGACATAGCCTGCCCGCTCTACGTCTTTGAAAAAGCCTGCAGCCATCTGTCTAGGCTGACTGTTCAGACAGCTCAAGACCAAGTCCATTGTTAACGTCTCTGGAAAAGCACGCAAGATGATGTTTCTACTGGGCGACTTAGTCGTGTAAGCAGCATTCCTTCGAAGTTATGGGCGTTGAATTATCTCATCATGGGAGCAAGAGTTGTCTACTTGTTCGTTATTTACTGTTAACTGTTCCCTACCTCACTTAAATTTTCCATCCATAACTTTTTTCCTGTTTTAATATTTCTTTTCTCACTAGATTTCCGGCGACTTTTTCGATATCGACCTTTTCCTGCGTTTCCCACTCTTTTCTGTCAGTTTCTAATTCTCTTACCTTTTCCATGCTAAAGCACATAAAACTGAACCTAAAGCCATGTTGCCAGGTGAAGCATGCTGTTCCAAAGATCTAGATCAGAGCAATGCGTTATTTCCACTGAAGCTGGCGTGTACCAACGAATGCCGGCAGCCAAACCCCAGCTTCCAGCTGTTACACTGCATCACCGGCCCGACGCACAGCATTAAAGTCGGCGAGACACAAATGCCTGGTTCGTTCGTTTGTTCGCTTGTTTGTTTTTGTCCCTGTTTCCTTCGCCTTTGTGCTTCGTCCGCCAGAGGTCCAGAAGTCTTGCAGCCTTTGGAACCAATCGACAGAAACGAGCACTTGGACTGGACTCGCCCTTCGAAAAATTTTCACGTCGACCAACAACGCTATTTATTGGGTATCCGTCCTGCAGCACGACGGACCACTGTGGCTGCACGCCAAAAGTTAATGCGACAAGGCCTTGCTTAAGGAGTCGAGTATTTATAGACTGGCGCAGTTAGATTGTTTTGAGAATTTTAATGCGTTTGAAAGCTGATTCCCCTAATTTCTGTCATATGGTCATCAAGCCAGTAGTTCCAAGCAGAGAGATAAGATCAAGGGAATGGGACTGTTTGGGGGGGTTCCAGCTGGCGCAAAGAAAGGGTCACGGGTGAGTGCAAAGGCCTGAAATGTGACGTCAACTAAGAGGAAGGTAATGTAGGCCTATTTGAAGATTGTTTGTGATCTCACTGGTGAAAACAACAACAAAACAACAACAACAACAACAACAACAAAGGGAAATAGTTGGTGGGAAGTTGTTGTTCTTTTGATGAATGATCAGTTTGACATTAAATGCAGCCTGAAACTTATGGTAGGCCTTAAAACGCTTACATAGTGTTTTATCGCAAAATCTTTCGCGCGGCGTGTGGCCTGTGCCACAGAACGACAGTATACTGTGTGACGCTCATCTGTGTGACGATGCGACTCTCACTGTTTGATGATGGCCTGAAGTTGGATCGTTGACCCACCTTTCTTACATCGTGGCAACAGAAGCGATTCAGTTCAGTTTTCTGGAAGTATTTCTATATTCTTAAAAACATCTTTGAAAAAAAAAAAAAGTTAGACAAAGAAAGACGGGGCAGGGAGACAGAAAGAAAAAGAGAGATTTTAGATGTCTTTTTCGTTTTAAGAGCTCAGCCCGTTATGAAGATATGTGCCGACATATAACATTTTGAAAAACAGAATGACAATAGAAACGTGCAAAAAGAATATAAGACTTATTGGTCGAATACAGAGTAAAACAAATTTTCTTAGGATGTGACTGCTTCTCTAGGCGATTCGTATAAAATGTCTTTTTAAAAGATCAATTTCGATTAATTATAGTCAAGGTCAAAGACACTCATGTTAAAATAAATAGGGCTGTCTGTAACATATTGAATAAATGAGACTTGCTCGAAACGTGGAAGAGAGAATAGATTGTATCTCAGGTTTTTTTTTTTTTTTTTTTTTCAGTCAACGGAACATTAGGTAGATTACATCTGCAGAGAATGTGTAATGACGGACCATTAAGTCTAGTACTGGCCTACCAGAGAGAGACCGAGAGGAGAGAGAGAGAGAGAGAGAGAGAGAGAGAGAGAGAGAGAGAGAGAGACAGACAGACAGACAGACAGACAGACAGAGACAGACAGACAGCCAGCCATACAGACAGACAGACAGACAGACAGTGTATGTGCGTATACGTTTATCAACAAACACTCTAAACACACACACACACACACACACACACACACACACACACACACACACACACACACACACATTATTGTAGAGCATAGGCCTTCGCTCGTTAGCCTCTCGTGCAACAGGCTGTCGCTCAGTAGGTCTTGCACACCGAGTAGTCACGCATTTGGGCCATCGTCATTTTTGGTACTCAACCGTTTATATATTAGCTTATTGCATTCAATTTACATGTGTGTGTGTGTGTGTGTGTGTGTGTGTGTGTGTGTGTGTGTGTGTGTGTGTGTGTGTGTGTGTGATAAATATAAGTAATGGTGATAATAATGATAATGATGATGAAGACGATAATGATGATGATGATAATGGTGATGCCGATACTACTACTACTACTACTACTACTACCTACTACTACTCTGTGTGTGTGTGTGTGTGTGTGTGTGTGTGTGTGTGTGTGTGTGTGTGTGTGTGTGTGTGTGTGTGTGTGTGTGTGATAAATATAAGTAATAGTGATAATAATAATGATGATGATGATGATGACAATACTGATGATGATGATAATGATGATGCCGATATACTACTACTACTACTACTACTACAACCACCACCACCACTAATACTATTAACGCGATATCCAGGGCGGGCGTTTAATCAAAAAAATAACGCCAAGCACTTACAAAATTCACTGCACTCAGTCGCGTACATTCAGTCACACACACACACACACACACACACACACACACACACACACACACACACACACACAACCATAAGTCAATAAAGGAAGAAACATAGAGTCAGTGGAAACAGTAATCTTGAGAACTGACTCTAAGGAAGACAGAGAATTGAAGGTGATGCAGGAAGGAAAAGAAGTGTGTTCCATGCAGATGACGCGTGAAAAAGAGAAGGAACGCTCAAAAGAAGGTCTTGGAATAGAAACGAGGGATCTGAAAAAGATGAGATACCAACACAGGATAACGCATAGCAGGTCATACAGTAGTAGTAGTAGTAGTAAGAGGATCATCATTACATCATCATCATGGAGCTTCACCATTCATATTAAACATGACACTCAAACAAAGACAGAGTTTGTCATCGATGCGTTTGAACAAAAACAGGAAGCCATGAAAAGAGAGAAGGGCGGAAGCAGCAACACAAGGGGAAGTAGAAAATCTTGAAAATTGTATGGCTGAATTATTCTGTGATGAGTAAGACGCTTCGTACAGCCAGGAAGGAGAGAGATTACAGTAACCTAGCCGCAATAGAACAAAGGCACAGAATAGAGGTTTGGTCGCCTCCTCTGAAAAGATGCCGAAAAGAACTAGCGCTGTGGATGTTCAGGTCACACACACGACAGACGCATGAGATGTACTGCTGAAATGACAGTTGCACCAACCAGTGTAATACCAAGGTTACGAAAAATAATATGGTCAAAATAAACAGGTGTCTAGCTGGTGTGATGCTGGAACCTAATTCAGAAGAAAGAACTTTTTCGTTTGTAATGAAAATCATTTTGTCTATCAATGTTCAACTGGAGCTTACTGTGTGTCATCCAAGCTTTGATATCAGAAATGCATGTCTGTGTATTCTGAATGACAAATGGAAGCTGGGACAATTTATCAGACTGATGTCTCTCTGACAGAAATAAGCACAGGCAGCCAACGGTTCGCACTATTACTACAGCTGACGTCCACACCACTTCAGGAGTATGAACAAGAATAACTATGCCAGAGCAATGAAAGAAGTAGCACGGCATTGATCCCCCCCCCCCCCCCCCCCAACACCCCCACACCCTCTGCACCCTCCTCCTCGCCCATCCCATTAGAACGACAACATATCAGACACAGGTATTTCCCAAAGATGGAGCATGGCTGCCTTAATGGTGGGAATAAAAAAAAAAAAAAAAAAAAAAAAAAAACGGTCATAAAACACACAAAACTCCACTCCCTTTGTTGGGTAGATGGGATTGATTCTTGTCTGTCCATATAGGGAGTGTCCACACAGGAGTATTAGCCTGCGTACGCAGAAGAAGAAAGACACTGGCAACAGGAACACAGTTTGTAAGCGGAGTTCGAACCAATTCGGCAAGTAGACCCTCAGTGTTCTAAACCACTGAACCAAAACAGGCTCCCAATACTGTACAGTCACACTGTCCAATCACTTTTTACGGCACCTTCTTAACCCCATATAGTGCCAAGCATATCTCAACCGTCATCGAATAATATGGCTAAAAAGATACAAATACGTTTTCCTACCTGAGATCGTTGGAACTTGTAGGAAGAAGGCACGCGCGTGTACGTACGAAATACAGATTGTTGTTTGATAAAACGGAGGATAGCTCAATACAGAAGTGGAGTACGTGCTAGGTGAATGTCGCACCTGTGGAATCCAACCCCAAGTCCACAACTGTCAGTCCCTCCAAGTTCGTGCAAACAAAGTGCGTGAGCCCGCACCACTGCAAGATGAGCCAGACCAACACTTGAAGGGAAGGAAGAAAAAGTGGGTCACCTCCCCCACCTCTATGCACAGGAAAGATTTCAGCGTCAAGACGGTAAGAAACACGGGGAGAGCTGGAGGGCGGAGTAGGAGGGGGGGGGGAGGGAGGCACTGAAAACCTGACTGGCATTTATCTTTTTTTTTTTTTTTTTTCCCAACTGTGTGTTATGGGATTACCCCTAGCCCGAGGGCAGTGTCGTCTCCATCGAGCACACGATCCGTCACGGCTGTGAGCACGTCATGTCATCCTTGTGAATTCCTCTTCTGATTCTTCTTCTTCTTCATCATCATCTTCTTCTTCTCTTCTTCTTCTTCTTCTTCTTCTTCTCTCTCTCTCTCTCTCTCTCTCTCTCTCTCTCTCTCTCTCTCTCTCTTCATGAAAATACTCGTATTCATTCTCTCTCTCTCTCTCTCTTCTCTCTCTCTCTCTCTCTCTCTCTCTCTCTCTCTCATGAAAATATTTGTATTCATACTTGTATTTCTCTCTCTCTCTCTCTCTCTCTCTCTCTCTCTCTCTCTCTCTATCTCATGAAAAATGTTGGTATTCCTCTCTCTCTCTCTCTCTCTCTCTCTCTCTCTCTCTCATGAAAATATTGGTATTCCTCTCTCTCTCTCTCTCTCTCTCTCTCTCTCTCTCTCTCTCTCTCTCTCTCTCTCTCTCGTAATTCCCCCTCCCCTCTTTCTCTTTTCTTCGCCTCCCCCTCCCTTATTTTTCACTTCCCCTCTTTCTCCTGCTCCTCATTCTCCCTCCGCCCTCCTGTTTCTGACATCCTTCCATCTCCCCCTCTCTCATCTCTCTTTGTCTACTCCCCTCTTCTCTCTCTCTCTCTCTCTCTCTCTCTCTCTCTCTCTCTCTCTCTCTCTCTCTCTCTCTCTCTCCACGAATGCACGCTCGCTCACACACACACACACACACACACACACACCTCTGGTTTGTCTTGATTATCTGATGCATTTGTGTTCAAAACTTCAAAACACGGGGTATGAGCTTACAGTAATATGACAGGTTCCGCACGGGAAGGCACACAACTGTGTTTATCACGTCCACACCCAACAAAGGCCTGACAGTTGTTCATTTCAGCTTGCCATTAGCCTTCCGAAAATAGCCGAATGGCGGCCTAGTAGACAATGAAACTAGTAAAATACTAGTATCCAAGAGGCGAGAAGATCCCAGCTGGGACGGGGTTCAAGTCTACACATGTAAGCTTACAACAACGAAAAAAGACCAAAGAAGAAGAGAGACAGAGACAGGCAGACAGGCAGACAGACAGAACATATTGTGCCAACAAATCATTGCATGTTCGCTGCGACACTACGAAAAAAAAAAGCAATTCAGTTTGGCATGGATGATCGATTTGGTAATTAGATATACAGACCCACGCCCCCCCCCCCCTCCCACACACATGTGTGTGTGTTAAAGAGGGAGAGAACGAGAGAGGCTGAGATTGCTTCTGTGTGTGTGTTTGTGTATGTGTGTGTGGGGGTGGGGGGGGGGGGGGGGGGGTGGAGGGTGTGTGTGTGCTCGCGGGGGGGGGGGGGGGGGGGTGCGCGCGCGAGCTCGCCTGCGTGTTGGAGCGCTCGCGGGTGAGCGAGCGCACGCGCATACGTGAAATGTTAATATCCCTTTTCAATTAACTGATATGGCCAGCTTGGCCAGCGCAGTCATCCCGAGCCGGAAGTGTACGTATACTCTCTCTCTCTCTCTCTCTCTCTCTGCCCCCCCCCCCCCCCCCCCTTATATATATATATATATATATATGTGTGTGTGTGTGTGTGTGTGTGTGTGTGTGTATTTTGGGTCTCGACGTTACACCTGACATTACATCTGAGTCATCCGCACGCCTGTCGTGGTGTTCCATGCCTGCTTAATGATGATGATGATGATGATGACGACGACGAAGACGACAACGACGACGACGACGACGACGATGATGATGATGATGATGATGATGCCGATTACGATGATGATGATGATGATGTCAGATGATGATGATGACATGGTGATGGTTGGCATGTTGCCGACTTTTTCCGTTAGTCAGTAGTAGCACCACATCTCAGCTGCAGTTTCATGACGGTTGTCCTTCTCCGTTGCTTTATCTTAGGGACGGAGGGGGGGGGGGGGGGGGGGGGGGGGGGGAGAACGAACAGAGGAAGGGGGAAGAGAGGCGTGGAGAGAAGAAGGAGGCAGGAGGGAGGGGGGAAGGTAAGGGGGATAGGGGTGGAGACCTGTGTATGAATGTTGATCTTTGCTGTGATCATGTGATAATGAAGGCATTTAAGGGTACGGTTTCAAAGTGTTTGTGTGTTTCCCCCAAAGGTGACAGAGAACTCGGGAATGGCCTCAGGCTGCTCAAGTTATACATGACACCGCTCCTCGCATCCAACATCGCCCCCCCCCCCCCCCCCCCACACACACACACACACTCTGTCTGTCTGTCTGTCTGTCTCTCTCTCTCTCTCTCTCTGGCGCGCGCGAGCGAACGCACTGACACTAGTGGGTGTGCACGCGTGTGCGCACACACACACACACACACCTTCGCGCACCTGCATGCTAACACTCTTCATTATACACAAATCTTCTCTCTCCCTCTTCCGTTCCCCTCTTACTCTCCCTCCCTATCTGAAAGCGTTCACCATCCACACACAGGCCTACGCTCTTTCACTCACAAAGTGCGCATGTGCATGTACATACCGCGCTTGTTTGCAACACACACGCTCTTTCTAGTATCTGTCTTGCTGTTTGGGAGCATGTGTGTGTGTCACTGGGCGGAGGAAAATTGGATGTGTGTGTGTGTGTGTGTGGGGGGGGGGGGGGGGGGGGGGGGGGAGAGGTGGTAACATATTTCCCTACTTAATGCTGATCAGATTAGGATAGACTGAAGCTTTGGCGTCACTGTGACCGTGTTGTTGACCCTCTC
>JADBJO010001080.1:377500-392500 GCA_016801955.1 Conus betulinus
CACTGTCCTCTTTATGCGCATTTGTATACAAAGCATTAAGACCATCAACAGTATTCATAAATCGTTTTAGCAGATTGTACCAAATATTGGTCTAGATCATTCTGTAAAAAATGGAAGGCATAAATGATATGAGCAATGCATAGTCTCAAGACTTGCAAACTTTACTTCAATTGAACGTTTCTTTTTGGTTGGTCAGAAACTTGACACTGTGTCAGAGTGGGAGAGATGAACATTCCCCTCTCTTGCATGCATCAATGTTGAGTATTGTACACTGAAAATTGACTGTGTTCAATCTTCAAGCCAAATGTGGATCAGTAAAAATTGTGGGGGCTTGTTCTCTCGTTTTAGGGAGCTAAGCTAACCACCGTGTTTCTGAGATCTGTTTGATTGACAGCTAGTCAGAGAAACATGACAGCCAATGAAAATTATTATGGCAAAGGGAGGATGGAGGATGACTGAGATAAAAACAAAAAAAAGAGGACAGTCACCTTGCAACATGTACTCAATTTCAGTTTAATCACGGTGTCAGTGTATGCCCACTAGTCCGTATGTTAGGTAGGTACTCTGGTCTGACCAGTGCACTGGGCTAATGCGTAGGTCACACATCAGCTAAATTGTAGCCATGAGACCTTCTTCTTAAATTCTTTCATCTTACTTATTAATTAATATATCCATCAAATTTAATTCATGCGTAGTGTGGTCTCAAAACTTGGCGGATGTGGTGCAACATATATTGCTTGTCCGCACCCAGTGACATCTTGATGAAACTGAAACTGGTCCATATACTCCTCTGCTACGTTTCAAGACCACAATGCACTCAATTCAAAGCTCATGGATAAGCAAATTAATGACTTAGATAAGAAAATTTGAGAAGAGAGTCTCATGGCTATGACATAGCAGCCGTCTGACCTGCGCATCAGCCCAACGCGCCAGACAGACCAACATGTGTGGTGTGACATAATACAGTTTGGGTCAGATATGACCATCTCTCAGATGTCGGCCCTTTCCAGCCTTCACCATTGCCCATGAAGTTACGCTTTCCACCACTTGTGTGACACGTGCAGACACACATGGCAATGAAACACATCCGACCAGTTCACAGGACTCACATAACTATCAAATAACAGGGGGACAGGGAGCGGGATGGTGACATCCAGTGCTACAGTAACATCAAAATATTTCTATAACATTGTTATCAGTGTCAGGCCCAATTGCCTCAAAGTTGGACAGACAGACTGAGGGAATGGAGTGAGAGGAGAAGAAGGTTGAGGGGTGAAGCTTGGCATCATGAAAATTAATGAAGTAAACTGCTAACACTAAGGACTATATGAGAGACAGACAGACAGACAGACAGAGAGAGAGAGACAGACAGACAGACAGACAGAGACAGAGACAGAGAGAGGGGAGAGGTGGTGAAAGGATGGATGGTAGTGGCTGTCAGTATCACATTACAACACACATTCATGCAAAACACACACACTCTCGCTTAGCACAATTGAAAAGTCAACATAACAAGATGCTATCATGTCATTGCCATTTTGATATCCACTAACAATAAAGGCCTACACACACACACACACCACCCACCCACCCACACACACACACACACACATGCAACACACACACATGCAAACACACACTCACAGACTAGCACAGTCAGAAAATCAACATATGAAACATGTTGCCATGTTACTGCCATTTTAATATGTGATAAAACTACAGATAAGAACATGAAATACACAGACACACACCAACACACAGACAAATGCATGCAAACGCACATGCTCACACATTAGCACAATCAGAAAATCAATATATAACATATATAACATGTTGCCATGTTAATGCCATTTTAACGTGCAATAAAAATTAAAGACATAAACTTACCCACATTTATGAATATTAACACTATTCCCCTTTTACTATTTAAAATCACTTTAAGTGACCAGACATCAAACTGAAAAAAAAGGAACAAATGAACTCGCACACACACACAGACAGACACCCTAGTACCCACAACAAAGTAACAGCAGTGGGCCCACACACTCCCTCAGAATAATTCATTCACCCAGCAGGTGAACCAATCGCATGAAAGTTTACAGAATGTGGCAAATCAGGCGGTCTGACACAGGTATCACTAAACAAGATGCAAAGCATATAAATGTACTCCCAGTTTATCTTGAATACAAGTACTTTCTGAGATATTCCATAAAGAAGAAAAAACTGTTTTGGGCCGTTACAGCCATTAGTAATGGCTATTCTGGTAAAATAAAACATCAGGCATCATTAGTAACCCATAATGAACATGCGTACAAATTTTCAGAAAGATGGGCCAGAAGTTTTGTGTGGAGCAAGTGGAAACACATTTTGACCATGGACAGACACACGGACAGATATGCAGGCAGCATTTCTTCATTCCCATTGTAAAGTACTCCCTGTTCTATAAGAGCGTGGAGTACAAAAAGAAACAATACAAAACAAAACAAAACAAAAAGGCGACAGACCTGAAAACAAAGATGAATTTTAAAGCAGATTCAACTCTCTCAGTTGACAACGCGTTCTGTGAGAGTCTGATGGGGAACAATCCCTTCTGACTATGTCCAGCCACCATTCTTTTCCACTGGCACCTGACACAGTAATAATCACAGACTGGCAGATGAAGCATGTGAATCCAAACTCCCCCTGCCCCCAGTACCACACATTTCAGTCACCCCACTCAGTCATGAGACTAGGCTCCGTCTGATGTCATTGTCTCCCCTCTCTCTTTTCTTTTATACATTGCCTCTGTTAAGTGTAACATCAGACCTTGATGTAATACAATAGTCATGGGGTATGGGGTTGGGTAGAGGGCAGTGTGGAGAGGGGAAGAAAAACGGGATTGGGGGGTGGGGATGTGGAGTGGGATGGAGGGAAGGATCAGATGTAAGTATGCACAAGTGCTTGTATGTGTATATGTGTGTATGAAGACAGGTTTTTTTTTAAATAGGTCTTGGGTTCGATAAGCCCCACTTTGTGGCAAATCCCAGTTTCAATATGTCTTTTCTTTTTTTTTTTTTTCTCTTTTTTTCTTACTGTCCCATCTTCTGCGCCATCTCAGTGGCAGTGTGTACCACACCGCTCATTCCGACACCCCATCCACAGGCACAGCTTGGTCAGTCCAGTCGCAGCCCTGGCACCAGCAATGCACAGAGAGCAGTCAATGTCAAGTCATCAAGAGGCAACCTACCAGAGGAGGCACGGCACTGCTGCCAAGTCACTTCCGAGCGTTCAGTGGCACCTGTTCCCGTCCAACATACACAGGACACCACCTACTCAGCCCCCTACTAATGCCCCCTACTAATGACAATAATTGCTTAGTCATGGGAGCCAGCGTGAGTGAGCTCTCCCTCCGGAGGGCGCCACTCTCATGGACTTCATGGGACTTGCTGATACCAGTGACCCCAACAGAACCAAACCAAAGACACAGACATAGAGAGGACATCAAAACTGAGGTCACCATGAGAGCAACGCATTAAGGTCCACAGAATTTGAGACTTTTTTTAATGCTGATCGGTGAGAATGAGGATGAAGAAGATGATGCTACGGATTTCCATTCCGGTCTGAGACTGTACTCTATTCTTCCTTTCATAATATATCCCGGTGTCAACCAGGCCCCAGAGATACCGACACCTGCAGTGTTGGCCAGGAAATTTGAGCAACACTCTCAGAGATGCATCCATTAAGTGGATGAAACTCGACTGTGTGGTCCCAGTCTTCCGAACTGAGCCCATAGCAAACTCAAATCTGGGTAGGTGCTGGTTGGGGCAGAAAAATTCTTCCACATGACTCTGATGGGAATCGAACCCATGACCTCCCAGCTAGGATCAATCAACAGACTTGACACATGTTAAATGAATTTTTACTGTTGATTCATTAAAACGAAAACACATAAAAATAAACGAACACACTTCAGAAAGAATATAAAGTTAGTCTCTTTCTGACTGCCCTACACAGATTTTCTCCTCATCAATATTTTGAGGATTTGACATCACCAATGGGTCGTCTGCTGGTCCTGTCACAGCCTGTACCACAGGGACCACAACCCTGGGAGTCTGTAGGAGTAACAGAACCTGGTTTTGTAGAAAGAGACTCCTGAACTTGGGCTGGACATTTCCTCACACTGGCTCTCTGAAGCCTCAGGAAAGGGTGAGGTCTCTCAGCTTAAATGATGAGTCACATCCAATTTTACTCTCAATTCGTATCTTACACTTGTTATCCTTTCCATTTGCTATATTATCATTCCTATAGTATTTTTCATTATAACTATTCTTCACTCTTATATCTTTCTTCCTTTACTTCTTTTCCTTCTTCTTTCATTATCATTATAACTATAATGATAATCATCATTATCATTATTATTATCTTCTCCCCTCCAAGCTCTTTCTTCTTCTCTTTCAGTTTCATTCTGCAGTTTTAATTTTTCACTCAAACCACATTTTGCATGAAAATCTACCAGATGAGTGACTGTTTGTTCGTCCTTTTTTCCCCCTCCATTTTGAATGCCGTTTGTCCTGCCTGAAATAGATCCGACAGATGATGAAAAACCATTGCATCTGTTTTGTGCTTTCTTTGTTCCTTTATATTAACGGCTCAGTAATTCTATTTCTGTTTGGTGTGAAAAAAATTTAAAGGAAGTTGCGCCGTGTGAGATCGACTAGCAGGGCATTCCAGAATACTGGGGCAGTGTCTGAACATTTTTCCTGAGTTGATGACTTCAGCGGCAATGGTGAGCAAACAGTTGTAGCAAGTCCTTTCAAATACTGTGCAGCTGTATGATACCGCTCATGCACTGATAGTGAAGTGCCAGAGTAAGGTTCTTGCAGTCCATCCACTGGGCTACAGGCACCCAGTGCCGATCCTTAAGGGACTGGACAAGCTGCTGTATTCTTTCAGTTCCTGCTCTGACAAACTCCAGGGGGCAGCTGTTGCAGAAGTCCAGCCTGGATAAACTGACCGACAGCAATCAAGCTTGCTGTCTGTTTTGTAAGGGGGCTGCTCATCGGAAGGTCAGATGTACAAACGACAGCACCGACATGATTGTAATGGTTCAGTTAGCTGTCAACAATGACTCCAAGGTCTCTCAAAGACAGGACAGTACTGAAAACAAAAGTGCCTTTATTGACGCAGTTGCTTCGACAGTAGAAAGGGTGATTCAGGCAAGATGACTTCAGACTTCTCACCACTGAGCAGAAATGTGTGCCTGTGTGTGACCATCCAGCCCTTCACTTCACAGCAGCAGGAACTGTTCAGCTGCTCTGACTGCACTCTGGCCCTGCTTCAAGCAATGGTGGAGACCACGATCATCAGCCAACAGCTGACCATGCACATGGTAACACTCAATCAACCCACCAAGTTGCCACACACACACACACAATCAGGGGAACAGGATCAGCCGAAGTACAGTTCGAGGAACATCTCAAGAGAGGTGGATGTAGCAGGAAAAGGGACTAGTTCACTATGATATGTTGAAACCACTGAACTGCAGAGCCGTTCAGTTCATGACAAGTTCTGGAGCAGTGTTCCACCGTCGCTGGTGTTGACGCCAACACTGAGGTCAAGAAGTGCGAGGAAAACATTGAACACTTGCTGCACCGCAGTCTCTGCCCTGTGTCCTGGCCTGCAGGCTGACTGGATTGTATCAAGGAGCTGATGTGTGTGAGTCAGGGTGAGTCCACAGCTGAGAAGCATCTCCTTGCCCCAAAAGCTTGGAAGTATTTGCAAGATTTGAAACAGGGTTAGTTAGTGTAAGAAAACTCACACATGTTGAACCAAGAAGTATCATCAGGGGTAGAACAAGGAACCTCAGATGTATCAGATCTAGAGGTAGGGTTAGGGTCAGGATTAGTAGAGTTAAGGTTAAGAGTAGATTAGGGTTAAGTTAAGAACATGAAGCCAATCTGATATGGGACCTATTGAACCTGGGATGTATCAGAACTGGGATGTTTTGAACGTGGGACGTATCAATGTGCCTCTGTGTGTGTGTGTGTGTGTGTGTGTGTGTGTGTGCGCGCGCGCTTGCATGTGGGTGTTTTCTTCAATGTAACGTCTTTTCACCATTGGTGATATCAGAGAGGTTAAAAAAAAAGAAATGGAAGGGGGTGGGGATGGGTGTGTGTGTGTGTGTGTGTGTGTGTGTGTGTGTGTGTGTGTGTGTGTGTGTGTGTGCATATGTGTGCATATATGTGTGTGTGTGTGTGTGTGTGTGTGTGTGTGTGTGTGTGTGTGTGTGTGTGTGTGTGTGTGTGTGTGTGTGTGTGTGTGTGTGTGTGTGTGTGTGCTGAGGTGTGAGAAAGGCTTTCCAACATCTTTCTAAAACTGCTACAAGTCAACAAAAGGAGCCATTTCACAATGGAACAATTCTTGTAACAGAATAAATCAATTGGTCAATAAATTAATCAGTACATGCATCAGTCAATCAATTATTTGCAATAATCTTGTACATCAGTACAATTCAACAGCACTTTGAGTTCACAAAGAACATGTACTGATATTCAGTGTTTACCAGTATCTAATCAGTTAATGTGGGTTGTAATACAGGGTCTGAAAAAGGTCAAAACAAAATTCAAATGCAACCACCTGAAAAGCAACTGAAATGAGGTCTGTTCACACCAAACAAACTATACAAAATCACAACCACTGAGGTACATGACAACATCACCTTTTAAAACCCAGCACAAAGTATGTCTGGCAGTTTCAAAACCAAGGTATGCCCTCATGATTGAAAAGGAGAAAAAAAAAACCCAGAGTAAACTATCAAGCAAAGGAACACTCAAAAACTCCTGTTCACTATTGTTTTTAAGCAAACACCTGACCTTTACATTACATTAGAGAGTCATCAGATTCACGTTATCTGTGTGAATAGGGTCTTGAATCTTGAATCAATTTACTGCTCTTTTAAGTTTTTGTGTGTTATGAGAAGAAAGCATTTTGACTGCTTTTTATAAATGAATAAACTCAAAAAAAATTTGTTTTAACTCGCTCTTGTATGAATAAATTTCCAGCAAGAGATGTCTTTTTCTTGATGAATTGATGTCAAGCTTTTATGGCCCTGGTGTCAATGTAGAGTGTGCGTGTGAGTGTGACAGTGTGTGTGTGTGTGTGTGTGTGTGTGTGTGTGTGTGTGTGTGTGTGTGTGTGTGTGTGTGTGTGCGTGTGTGTGTGTGTGTATGTGTGTGTGTGTGTGTGTGTGAGAGAGCATGCAAGTATATACATACTTGTCTCTGTGTGTGTGTGTGTGTGTGTGTGTGTGTGTGTGAGAGAGAGAGAGAGAGAGAGAGAGAGAGAGAGAGAGAAAGAAAAAGAGACAGACTAGCACAGAGAGAGAGACAGAGAGAGAGAGAGACAGAGATAAAGACAAAGACAGTGTGAGAGAGAGAATTTACAGTCAGAAAACAAAAACTGTGGGTTTAGTACAGAGAGTGAAAATGAAGAAAAGCAGCCATTTCACTGGAAATTACGTAGCTTTTTTAGCATCTACTTGAATTCATATTTCTGTCAACAAAGACTAGAATCGTAAGGTGCAATGCATACAGGGCTATCTGTTTTTGTATTTGTCAAGAAACAAATGGCATCTCTTTTGATTTTTACATTGATTGGGGGAAAACCTGCAGAAAACAAGGATGAAACATAGAGATTTAAAGAAAAAGGATCAAACACAGTGATTCTGTCTACATATTGAACAAAACCTGACTGGTGTGTGTGTGTGTGTGTGTGTGTGTGTGTGTGTGTGTGTGTGCAAGTGTGTGTGTGTGTGTGTGTGTGTGTGTGTGTGTGTGTGTGTGTGTGTGTGAGTGTGTATGTGTGAGTGTGTATGTGTACGCACGTGTGTGCATGTATTTGATCACGGAATGGAAGGAAACAGAAGCCACTCTGTGCTACCTGCTAAAAGTGTATGGCCAGCTTGCCAGAGTCTGACATGGTATGGTACAGGATGCCAGTTACGGAAAGCAATTGCACAAAATGACAAAACGTGGATATCACCAATTACAGATGCTAAATCAGGGAAAGCAAATTGCACAAAAAGACCAATTGTAGAGATCATCAATTACAAATGGTTGACTGCTCCCTCTTCCCCCCCCCCCACCACCACCCTCACTCCCGTCCTACACCCTTAGCTTCCAGAGGAAAAAAGGGATACACTGATTTGCTCAAGGCCTACTCCGCACTATTGTTGTCCTGAGTTCTCCGTCGATTCATTTCCTTCTGGGCATCATAAATGACCTTCTGGATGCTGAACTTGACCTCAAACTGCAAATCCTTGTCCAGCTTTTTCAGCTCTGCCTTCACGTAATTGACGAAGGCCACATCAGAGTCTGCACTGGCATCACCGGCACATTTCTCCACCAGGCTTGTCGCTATTGTCTGCAGCAAGCCAGTCATCTGCCAGTTCACGGCCTCGGCCACCTGGTGAGTTGAGTTGCATGACTTGCCATGGCCATGGCGCTGTGTTTGTCCGCAGAGCTGGGCTGCCTGTCTCCCATGTCCTGGGTGCTGTCAGTTCACATGATGGCGGAAGGACACACGCATGCTGCCTGGAGCTGGAAGCGTTGTTCCACTTGGCGCATGGATTAGTCTGTGGCCCTGGGGTATCATGACTGCTAGCATAACTGTCTTGTGCTGCATTCAGTCCACATGCCAGGGAGGATTCCTCCTGTCTGGCGGTGTTCACTGCCTGGCCGGAGACACCACAGCACACCTCTCTGGACTGAAAGACACTGCATCTGGTATCCAGTTCTTTTCTTGTTTGATTCTTTTCAAGAACGGTTCATGCATAAGCTTGGGGCCAAGGTCTGAGGAGCACTGTCTGCGTTTCCCCCTCTCCGTGGGTGCACCGTGGTCCCGAGGACTGTTCAGAGGAGTATGCCAGGTGGCGGCCCCACTGCCGCCTACAGCCTCACTGAAGACGCAGCTGTCCTTGGCAGGACAGTCTGTGGAGGCCAGAACTTTGGGACAGGGCAGTGAGGGAGGGGGGGATTCCTGGCTTGTCAACCGCTCCTTTTTTGATGACAACTTTGTCAAACTCTGCACTTTCTTGGTGTGGTTTGGTCTGGATGAGTTTTGATGAAGACAGACAGTGCCAGGGTTGGTCTGATCCAGGCCTGCTGAAGTCTGCAGCACTTCTTCGTCTTGCAGCCGGGTGTAAACCTGGGGCTTCTCCAGGGGCTGTTCGTTGGGAGCCGATTCACACCGTGGGCAGAATGTTGCCATGACAAGAACCTGCCCATTCAGTGCTACATTCTTCATTATCAGGGGAAAACACTTCGTCCTTGCTCCACGTATTCCTGGCGATGATCCCTCGGCCTGCATTGTCAGGGCTGCCGGACCAGCTTCCTTCACTGTCCCCACTGCTTTTGCCCGCCCTGTCCATCTCCACCACAACAAACTGTTCAGCCAGGCCACCCTCCTGAAGCCCTCCGTTATAACCGCTGTCCGCATCATCGTTGTCACCTTCGTCGATGAGCATCGCCACTTCCTCCATCATTTGGCTCAAATTTTCCTCTTCGATAATCTTCATGTTTTCACTGCCGTTGGCTGGAGAGTATGTCGGCAGTGAAGGGGAAGCACTCTGCTGCCATCTGTGGTATCGGTTGGCAGGGCCGGGGGAGTGGAAAAAGTGTGTGTGTGTGTGGGTCGGACCATTCTGTGAAGAACAGGGTGCAGAGGACACTGGACTGGCGGAGTGGCTCTGGTTTGAAGACATCCCTCCTTCCATCAATCGCTTCTGCAATCAGACACAGAAGGCATTCACTCATCACTGTTTGTGCTGATGCTTACATCTGGACAAGTTGCTCACATACTGTCACATCCTCAACCTTGAATTCGAGCATGTCCCTCACACACCGCCACATCCTCAAGTTTAAATTTTAGCATGTCCCTCACACACTGCCACATCCTCACGTTTAAATTTTAGCATGTCACCCACAATGACATACTGCCACATCCTCAACCTTAAATTTTAGCATGTCACTCACACACTCCCACATCCTCAACCTTAAATCTTAACATGTCCCTCACATGCTGCCACATCTCCAGTTTAAATTTTGGCATGTCACTCACACACTGCCACCTCTCTTGTTTAAGTTTTAGCATGTCACTCACATACTGCCACATCCTCAACCTGGTATTCCAGCAGGTCTCTCACATACTTCCACATGGTCAACCTTAAATTCTAAGCATGTCTCTCACATACTGCCATATCATCAATCTCAAATTTTAGCATGTCACTCACATATTGCCATGTACTTAAGTCTATATTTTGACATATCACTCATATACTGCCACGTCCTCAACCAGACCATAAATTGTAGTATGTCACTCACATACTGCCACAAACTCAACTTAAATTTTAGCATATCACTCACATACTGCCACAAACTCGACTTAAATTTTAGCATGTCACTCACGTACTGCCACATACTCGACCTAAATTTTAGCATGTCACTCACGTACTGCCACATACTCTACCTTAAATGTTAGCATGTCACTCACGTATTGTCATGTCCTTATGCCTGTATCTTGATATATCACTACTGCCATGTCCTCAAGCACTGTCAGAATGTAGATTTTTTTTTTTTTTTTTTTTTGGGGTGGGGGGGGGTGGGGGTGGGTCCACATACGAGCTTCAAAGGAAATTGCACAGGCCATTTGCTTTACCATTAGATTCTTCACTTTTTTTTCCACATGGCTTTAAGAATGAGTACCTTTCTCTTGGAAAATGTTTTGAAATAGATGGAACTGGAACTTGGTATCTTTTCTAAACAAGCTGAGGGAATTAAAGCAGCCATCACTGCAAGAGGTGACAGACCTACTTTGACAGGTAAAGGACGCCACACTGAATGGGGTTATTTGACCAGGGGGATATCACTCTGATGGAAAGTCATCTATTTCTTCCTGACAGACAGTACAAACCTTCTAAGGGTGACATACACACCTTTCATACTTTTGCCTTCTTAAAATTGATGACAGCATTTCTGAAATCAAGTTCTAGCACTCTTGAAATACGATAGGAGATTTTGAAAGTAAACAGAAACTTTTCTTATCAGGAGGCGCGTGTACGCTTTTGTCATTCTACATAAACCACTTACAATTTCAAAATAAGTCCAAATGGTGAGTCATAACATCAGAAAATACCTAGTTTTCGTCCATCACTTTTGAGTTGTTATCTAATACAGTTTTAAACAGACAAAGCCTCATGATGTGTGTCAGAGTTGGACCAATGCTGTGAGAATGCCAGAAAGTTGTTATGGGAAAAACATTTTTTCTGCGTGCGCTCTTCTGACCCTTTCATTTCACAGTGGTGTCCAAAACAACACAAAGCCAGGTTAAAAAGAAGCTCATATGGAAATCAAATCTTAATCTTTACTGTTGTTCCCAGCCAAACTGACAGACACCACTACACTGACAGCCATCTTTAAGTGTGACATTTTCTTTAATGTCTTTTCATCGCCAGATGATATTAGACACTTTAAAAAAAAAAAAAAAAAAAAAAAAAAAAAAAAAAAAAAAACCTTCACACTCAACTTATCTAGTACTTGCAAAGCCACATGTGATACATGCATATTTACATAAGTGAAATACCCTAGTGGTACACAAAGTTGTAATCTTTACAAAAATTTGCAACCTGTGACTGCAAAATAACCATGGCGTTTTCAGCAACACATGAACCATATAAGTCAGAAGTGACATTTTCAATGTTATTCATCTTGCCTGAGAGCTGCAGATACGAATAATACGTCATAATACTGCAAATGCCTATGCCAAGTGCCACGAAGCAAGATTTCCCACCCCCACACAGCTTCACGGCCAATAGCAGGGGTCAAGATTCAAACATGACCAATCAACTTACGTCTCATCATTTCATTGTCTGGATGAAGGACTAACCTTACAGTTTGTGACCAGCTGCCATGGCGAAGTGGTTAGCGTCGCGGACTCCCGGCTGGGAGGTCGTGGATTTGAATCCCATCAGAGTCATATGGGTTTTTCTGCCCTGACCGGCTCCTACCCAGAGCTGAGTTTGCTGCAGACTCAGTTGGGAAGACTGGGACCACACAGTCAAGTTTCACCCACTTAATGGATGCGTTTCTAAGAGTGTTGCTCAAATTTCCTGACCAACACTGCAGGTGCCTGTATCTCTCGGGCCTGGTTGACGCCGGGATATATTATGAAAGGAAGCGTAGAGTACAGCCCTGTCATGTAGTCTCAAACCGAAATGGAATTCCGTAGCATCATCTTAATCATCCCGGTTCTCATCGATCAGCATAAAAAAAAAAAAAGTCTCAAATTCTGTGGCCCTTCCTGCCATGCTCTCATGGTGACCTCAATTTCGATGGCCTCTCCACATCTGTGGCCTTGGTTTGTTTCCGTCGGGGTTACCGGTATCGGTGAGTCCATGGGGGCTGTCGTTGGACGGACGTGGTGGCGCCCTCGGAGGGAGAGCTCACTCATGCCGGCTCCGCGCCTAAGCAATTATTGTCGTCAGTAGGGGGCTTAGTAGGTAGTGTCCTGCATATGTTCGATCAGAACAGGCGCCACCGAAGACCACCGAAGTGACTCGGCAGCAGTGCAGTGCCCTCTGGTGGGTTGCATCTTGTCGATTTGACATTGACTGCTCCCTGTGGATTGCCGATGCTGGGGCTGCGGCGGGGCCGACAGGGCTGTGGCTGTGGACGGGGTGTCAGAATGGGTGGCGTGGGTGCACTGTCTCTGAGGTGGCGCAGAGGTTGGGACAGCAAAAAAAATTTTTTTTAAACCAAAACTTATAGTTTGTAATCTTTTTGAAATATCTTCAAGATCATCCACTTTTCCCTCTGAGAACTTGAAAGTGGTGGTCAAAGCTGTGACAGCAGACCGACTGAAGAGCAATCTGCCTCTGACATGCTGTATTAAGGATGCTCTCAGCTGGGCCGGGCATTGACTTACAAATAAACACTGTAAAGAACTGCAGAGAAGTACTTGTTGGATGGATGTGGAGAGGGCAGCACAACCTGCTACTGCATGAGCAGTTCACTACTCTGCAGGCATCAGCCATCAACACTCGTCTCTCCATTCTGATTGAGAAAGCAGTGTGTGTGTGTGTGTTGCTTGTGTGTGTGTGTGCTTGTGTGTGTGTGTGTGTGTGTGTGTGTGTGTGTGTGTGTGTGTGTGTGTGTGTGTGTGTGTGTGTGTTGTGTTCTGAGTGTGTGTGTGTGTGAATGAAAAAGTGTGTGTGTGATGAAACATGCGTGTGTGGGTGTGTGTGTGTGTGTTTGTGTGTGTGTGTGTGTAGATATGAGTGTGTGTGTTCCCATGTTTGAGTTCTGAGTATGTATGTGAGAATGTGAAAAGACCATGTGCTTAGAAACCATAGTTTGTGGGTCCACACGTTGAGAGAGAGATAAAGAAAGAGAGAGAGCATATGTGTTCAAACGTGTACAATTATGTATGTGTGTATGTGTGTGTGTGTGTAGACCATCTCGCTTAGTGTGACCAAGTGTGCATATATGTGAGAGTGAGAGATGTGTGTGTGTGTGTGAGAGAGAATGTGTGTGTGTGCTTGTGTGTGTGTGTGTGTGTGTGTGTGTGTGTGTGTGTGTGTGTGTGTGTGTGTGTGTGTGTGTGTGTTGTGTGTGTGTGTGTGTGTGTGTGTGTGTGTGTGTGTGTGTGTGTGTGTGTGTGTGTGTGTGTGTGTGTGTGTGTGTGTGTGTGTGTGTGTGTGTGTGTGTGTGTGTGTGTGTGTGTGTGTGTGTGTGTGTGTGTGTGTGTGTGTGTGTGTGTGTGTGTGTGTGTGTGTGTGTGTGTGTGTGTGTGTGTGTGTGTGTGTATGTGTGTGTGTGTGTGTGTGTGTGTGTGTGTGTGTGTGTGTGTGTGTGTGTGTGTGTGTGTGTGAAAAGAGAAGAAGGGATCCAAGGGAAAAATCGATGTGTGTGTGCATGCACATATATGTGAGATTCTTTGAGAGAGACAGAGTGTGCCACCATCTGTATGGTCAGCCGCTCAGAGAGACTCTGGAAGATGGTGGGGCGCCTTCCCCTCTCTACCCTTGCCATGCATGACAGAAACCTGGTGTCAGCTGAGGCAGCTGTGCAAACAGCGGTGAATTCTCCTACCCTTTCATCCACAACTGTCGTCCTGACCATGGCTGCTGACTTGCACAATACATTCCTTCCTGGATTCCTTGGAACTTTGTAAAATATCAGTGCAACCAAGCTGCTCTCTGTGTGCTGATACCAATCTGTGCAGCATGTTCGCTCAGCTCTCTATCGGTGGCTGATTGAGTCCTGTCAGCCTTACTCTCTGGCCATTTTGAGATGGTTTGTGAACATGTGAAACTGCCAGCCCATTTCATTTCCATTGCAGGCAGTCACCCCATGTCATCACAGTGCCCATTCGCAGTGTGGCCAGTTCAAATGAGATTTCATGGCAACAGACATAACCCGTGTGAACAGAGTGCATGTTTTACGGTAACAGCAAGAGTATGTACAAAATTAAGCAATTTCATTAAGTTTGAATAATGTTTGTTTGTGCAGTTGAGAAAGGTTTCGTCTCAGCCAGTGAAGTTTAAAATCATGTTGACAGGGCACTTAAGCCCACTTGCACTCCTCTGTGTGTGTGTGTGTGTGGTGTGTGTGTGTGTGTGTGTGTGTGTGTGTGTGTGTGTGTGTGTGTGCATGTGTGTGTGTGCACGCATGCGAGCATGTGCATGCAGACATAAAGGCAAATACATCCAACTCTTGACGAGACAACATTAAAGAGCACTGCAGTGACTGCTGGCAAAACAATGACGGCACAGGAAAAAACCCACTGCCACCTTACTGTTATGTTGACTGTACCACAGCAGGCAACACAGAACAGGTGCTGTCACTCCTCTGGCCCCGCACACAACACTGATACAGACTGGGCTCAGTCCCCTTCCGTCTTTGATGAAACCGGTCCACTTCCACCTGTCCACTACCTTGGGGCTTACACACAATGGATCTGAACGTG
>JADBJO010001080.1:397500-437500 GCA_016801955.1 Conus betulinus
GTCAAGTTTCACTGATCATTCCAGAAGAAAAGAAAGTTGAAGCTAGTTTCTAAGTCTTGAGACTATAAATTGTTTGTATTCATGCCTGGCTTTACGCCAATACTGGCTAAATTTGTTAAGATGACAAAGAAATATTATATTTTGACAGTATAATTTTCATGGCAATACTTGGTAAAATCTGTTCAAACGATTTACGAATACTGTTGATTGTTCTAACTCTCTACAGTTCTATCCAAAGATTTTCATCACCAGTGATCGAATGTTTTTTTTGTGTGGAAATTATCACATCTAAAACATATTTTTTGTTACTAATGGAATAGTTTCTTAAACAAGCCTAAACAAATGCATTTTAGAAGAACAAATATATTTGAGAAATTCTGATATTGTTGCACAGTTATAGCTCAAAATATGCTGGGAAAAAAAAAAAAACTCAAACTGTTGAGACATAATGCTTTGTACTAGGTGACTAATAAATTACTCCTGTTTGCCTTAATTGTACGGAAATATGTTATTACACATCACCTGAGTATTTAACTACTCTGTAGAGTAATTTCCCTTCCATTGTTATGCACTTTCAGACTGTCTCACACCACTTATTATCAAAAGACCTACGTGAAGAACTAAAGTGTGGAGACTGAAACTCAACACTGATATGTTAGTCGCACTTTTCCCGGCTGAGACTTTACATGTATCCTGAAAGTCAGAATGCAAGTGTGAGGGCTCGTCAAGTCTGAATCCAAGCCACTCATCGACAAACCAGGTTCTTTAATCTCCACACACCCTAGGACCTTGCTACCTCAACAAAAACTACTAGCCCCATACAGGATCAACAATCCATGTTTACATGACCACATGGGCAACCGATTAACCAGCCGGCCTTCAAGTGGCAAGCTAGTCACCAGACACTGGAGAGAGACCTGTACTCCTCTCCTAGGGGCAACGCAAGCACAAGATCAGTCTTGGTGCACCCACTGGACCAACTAAAATCATCAGAGCATTCTCTCCCTTTATGATGAGATAAATGGGGGGGAAAAACCCACACAAGCTAAGAAGCCCCCCCCCCCCCCCCCCCCGCGAATCTTTGACCAACTCGTAACGGAAAGTTTCTCCCTCCACCACTACAGCTCAAAAAAAAAAAAAAAGACTATATACAGGAATCACACAGACAACTGTCTCACACAGACTTCTACTACACACCACTCAGGACATCCCCCCTCCTTTCACACCAAAAATCATTTCACCCACAGTCACTAGGAAATCAAACATCATAATCTATCAAAAACAGACAAACTCCACATTATGTCAGACACCAAACAACATGCTTTCTACCTACTCGCTAAAATGCACAAAACCAACACACACCTGACAGACCCATTGTCTCTGTTTGCACTGGCTCCACAGAACCGGTCACAGTACAAAGACTCACTTCTCCAACCTACAGTCAAACTGGAATTGTCCTAGGCCTGCATTTTCATGGGACACCTGAACACCGCCTACTAACTCATGACACCAGAGCTCTACAAAAAGTACACTGGTGACAGGTTGGGAGCCACATCCATGCCAGAACAAGCCCTCTGCAACTTCCTCAAGTTTGTTCAAACCCTCCATCCATCCATCAGATTTACATACACCATTTCCAGTTAGTCAACTTCCTGGACATCTCCATCTCCTCAAAGATGGACCGCTCAAAATCTCAGTTTTCTATAAACCCCTACTACTACACACTGATAACTGGATTACACATCTTCCCAATACCCATCCACAAAATACAGCAGTCTGTTTTCTGAATTCCCCGGACAGACTTTGCTCCAACAAAGATGATTTTCTACTATAAGCAGCTTAAATGTTTGAGCTTTTCGCCAACCTTGGATGTCCCAGAACCATCATCAATGATGATCTCAACCATACCATAGCTGTATTCAAAACATCTGTATTGGAAGTCCAGCCTCCAAAAGAAACATACAGATCCACTTTTATTATATCATTATTAATTCTCTCATTATCATTTGTAGTAGTAGAAGCAGCACTATCAAAATTATTACTGCTGCTGCTACTACAAGTATTATAAATCATCGTCATCACTACAGTTATTATGATTACTATAATTACAACCACTATCATTACTATTATCATTATCAATATCAATTAGGATATCTTTTAGATTTGAACTTGCAACTTTCCCATTTTATATATCATTACCATCATTATCATCATTTATGTATGATCATGGTTATTTTCACTCTTGGTATATTTCTTTGAATGTACAGCTTTTGTTCACTTCTTACACTTCTGCAAGATCTTAGCCAATACATGATGTCAGAGTAAGACATCATTTTGCTGTCAACCAGGCAGACAAAAATGGCAACTGCCTGCTTTCGCAACAAAGTTTGTATGAGATGTTGTGATGCCAGTGTTGTCTGCCAGCAAACCTACTATGCCACCAGCACCCTGTGGCTTCTATTGTCATGTTTTTCGTTCCACCCCAACACCACATCCCATGCCACCACACTCAATATATTTTTTTGTTTTTTTTTAATCTACAATTTCTTGTCCGCACACATTTTTTGAAAGTCTGTGCATTCAAAGAAAAGCTTGAGACCTGCTTGTGGATGAAAATTCTGTTGTGCTTTCTGTGCGAGTTATATATTGTCAGTGGAGAAGAGTGGGAGTTTATTCAAGGGAAAGGAAGTCAGCTGAATGTTTCTGTCATTCATTAACCTCCCTATTATCATTTTCTACAGAACAAAACTCCCTGTGATTTTGAATTCTTACAAAGTTTCCCTTCCCACAATGAGTACTTTGATTCATGGCAGAATAGTGTGAGTATGCATGATCAGCTGTCATGCTGAAATTTTCTCATAAGCTACTTAAGACTATGTGTTCACATTTCCAGGACAAACAAATTTACTGATTTTAATATTTCTTGACCCTTGAATGTGGTCTTTTAACTCAGCTGTTCATTTTACCCGTGCAGTCATGTTATTGTGCTTCCTAAAATCAAGCAAGTCTAAACCATACAAAATTCTTTTTTGATTATATAAAAAAAGTGGATGTAGTTTGTTGTACATGTGCTAAGGTTTGGGGGGGTGTAGGGGAGGAAACTCACTCTCTTTGAAAATATGCAGAACTGATCCATCACATAGACATCCAGTCAACTCCACAGTCAAAGACAGTATATGATCCATGGCATGCTAGCTAATTTACTGACATTCTTAAGCTCATAAGACAAGGCCGTGCAGACAGACAACCACCAGTTCACCAAACACTCTCGGACTTTGCAAAAAAAAAAAGAAAAATAACAAACGGCACTTAAACGTAACCAAAAAAACTACATATAAAAAGGCAATATGAGCAAACTGACACTGAAGACTGTTCAAGACTTAAATGCCAGATTACAACAATACCAAAAGCTAGCATATCATGAATTATGAAAGAAAAAAAAGTGTGTAAGAAGTTTCCAGAACAAAGACAGGAGAACAGTCCACAAAGAAAAAAACAAAAGACGACAGCTACAACAGACAGAAAAAATCAACACAGCCTGAATCAAAAAAAGAGAGAGAGACGGAGAAGAGAGGCAGGCATCAGCACAGCTATTCCACAAGACAGGTGAGCTATTCGTACAAAAAACAGAAGAGAGGCAGCCCCCCCCCCCCCCCCCCCCCCCCCTCCCCTCCCCCATCCCTGTACCTGACTCACATGGAAAGCTCGGACAACCGGCGTGTCTGTCTTACGTGTGATGGAGAAGGGTCGCAGGAAACAGTCCAGCAAGGGGAAGTAGCGCCAGACAGGCTGATAGCAGGGGTCGGCCCCTGTGGCAATGGATATCCGCACCTTGACAATCTCTTTGCTGTACCGTGACCTCAGGCTCATGATCTTGTCTCTGACCTGTTCAACTGGACACAGAACAAAATGAAAATTAATTGAGAAATTAATGTTTGAAATGACTTACACAGACTTAACATCGTCTGAGTGCGTGCGTGCGTGCATGCATGCATGTGTGTGTGTGTGTGTGTGTGTGTGTGTGTGTGTGTGTGTGTGCATGTGTGTGTGTGTGTGCATGTGTGTGCGTGTGTGTTTAGAGTTTTATAAATGTTCTCTGTGTGTGTGTGTGTGTGTGTGTGTGTGTGTGTGTGTGTGTGTGTGTGTGTGTGTGTGTGTGTGTGTGTGTGCGTGAGAGAGAGAGAGACTGAGAGAGAATGCATGTGTGTGTGCGTGCATGCATGTGTGTGTGTGCATGTGTAGTTGTTGTAAGCATGTGTCAGTTTGAGTGTGCTGTTGAATATGTAATTTCAAAGTTTGGTGAGAATGTACTCAACTATCTGTACAAGATACATCAAACACTGAGGCACTAAATCAACATTTCACTACCGGGCTGTCTCATTACTCTTAATTAAGCAAGGAAGGATGTAGTTCAGCTTCAGTTCTGGGCTAATCATGAAAAACATTTTCACCATTGTCCAGCTGGACTGTAGGCTGAAGGTTACATTGACAAATTGACACAGCTTATGTGGGTTTATCACAGATATCAGCAAAACAGAAATCAGGTTCGCAAAATTTGGATTTGCAACTTGATGGGTCCTACAGACATGAACCTAGCTGTAAACATTTCTGAGTTAATCATCTGGCTGCTCTTGAAAAGTTTCCAGCATTTTATGCTGTGTTTCTGATTTTCAGTTTGACCACTCACTGGAGATTTGTGAAGAGTTCCCCCTGGACATTTGATTATGAGTTCCGATTAGACTACCCTTGTATGTACTTCTTGTTGCCACCTGACATCGTGTTGCATTTGAATCAACTGGAAGATCAACAACAAATCACCAGGTCTAAAAATCTTCATCCAAAAAAATACTATTTTTCTCAAGAGAGGTAAGTGTTGTAAAGCGACCAGTGGTGTTTCTGTAGATCTGTGTATTTGAGGGTCTAGTGTGCAGCGGAGTCAGTAAAATGTGTATAACAGTAAATTTGATGCAGTTCTGTTTGAAACCTGTTGATACAGCTGTGTTAAAGACAGCGTAACAGCCTACTAATCTCTGTCGCATTAATGCCTCCTACAACCAGTCAGCTGGCACCCCTATACCTCAGAGCCAGTCTGGTAGCACGTTGGTGAGTAACTGTACTCAGCTTGGATCAGTTAGTGATAGGATGCTATGCAATCACCATGCTGGTAGCTAGAAGATCGACAGGTAATCAAGAGATAGGATAAGCCAATGAAATAAGAACTGATGGATTTAGTCACAGTTTTGAACAGGTGAGCAGACAGTCTTGTAACAGGTTGCACTACCGCAAGGGAGGCAAACTCAGTGACTGTGTCATGATGATTTTAGTTTTTTCTTTATTTTCTGTTTTTCCTTTCTTTCTTTTTTTTTTTTTTTTTCTAGTAATACCTGCACAGGATCACTCTTCAAATAAGCTTTTTTTTCCTTTAAGGTGTTGCAGGACAAGGTCAGCAATCTAACACACACACCCACACCCACACACACACACCCACACACCCCTTTGCGTTTCTTTTTTCTTCTTAACTCATTTTGGGGGTGGGGGTGGAAAGCCGTCGAGGTGGGAGTGGGTGGTGGTGGTGGTGGTGGTGGTGGGGGGGGGGGGGGGGGTTTTACAACTGTTACAACTTGGTTGTTGTTTTGTTACACATTAGATTATAAACATTAGACGCAAAGTTTGCAATTTCTTTCTTTCTTTTCCTTTTTCTTTTCTCTTCTTTTTCTGTGTTGTTGTGTGTGTGTGTGTGTGTGTGTGTGTGTGTGTGTGTGTGTGTGTGTGTGTGTTTTCTCCTTAACTAAGACAGATTGATGGAAAGGAGGATTCATGGCTTCTCCTCATAAGTGAGTAAATCATGGGTCGATGGTTCGATTCTTGCAAATAAGTGAGCCCCCACTCCCCCCCCCCCCCCCCCCCCCCCCCCCCCTCCCGTTCCACTCCCTGCTTCCCCTAGAAAATACAAGATAACGCAACGCTTGTGATGTTTGTCAGTGAGGCGGTTAGTCATGAAATGTACAGGGAAGCGAGTTTAGAAGTGTAAATTTTCAGTGGCTTGCTTAATCATGAAATAATGTTCCAAAGTAAAATACGTGTGATTTTTTTTTAGGGGGCTTGTTTTGACATAAACTACAGGCGGGAAAAAAGTATGTGTGATTTTTCAATCACTTGTTCATGCATTTTGAAGTAAAACGCATGTGAATTAAAAAAAAAACAAAAAAAACATGTTAATTGCAGCACAGTCAAAGCAAATTTAGCATACTGAATGCTGAGATTTGTAATATGAAATATGAACTTTGGTCATCTCTTTTGAACACATTCGGGAGTACAGTGACAAAGCTACTGAGTTCACCATCAACTGCCACCACAATATTTACAGTACAGTGTGGGAGCCACAAACAGGGTTCAATCAACTCAAAAAGGGGATGTGTTAATTGACCAAACACAATGGGTAAAGCAAAGCATGAATCATAATGAAGTTACACTCCATTTTGCATGTTATTGTCACACAAGAAGCAATACTCAAACTGAACAATTGTGAACAAATGTTATTGTCACAACACACACAACACACACACACACACACACACACACACACACACACTACAAACACTGAATAGACTATTCAGCAGAATGCAGCACTGAAAGAAAATTCTTCATTTGACCCCAAGGAGAATCAATGCATCACTTTCTGAGTCAATGCATAGAATCCTGCATAAACAAGCCTTTTGGGCTCGCCATCCCTCCAAGAGTGTACATGTACCAGTAGACCATCAGTGCTATGAAAAGAAAATCAGGACCACTTATGTCCTACTCCTAGTAAACCAATCCTACCTCCAACACTCCTACCAGAGGAGAGGCCAAGACCAACAGTAAGCCTGCCTTGAACTTGAAGTTCAGAGCTTAACTAGCTGTAAGAAGAATTTTTTTCTCTGCTTCTACAATCAGGGAATGGAATGCACAGATCTCTGCTGATTGCAGAGGTACCCACAGCGCTAGCTGAATATGAGAACCTTTTCCCTGGGAAATTCAAACAGACTGCTTCTTTTCCCCTTGGGAATCAAAGTGGCAACAAATGAAAGGTCTAAGCTGTGCCAGTTGAGATTTAGCTTCTGGGGGAGCACATTGCTGCTGCTTCTTCTTTTTCCTTCAGAACACCTTTGACTTGCAAAGATTCACACTTGAAGATGTAAATATTGGGTAGAAAACATTAGTTAAAAAAAAATTTGCCAAACAAAAAACAAAATGCTTAATACTGCTAATAACAGAGGAAGATTGCTACATGTGCAGCAGGTGGTAGGTAACCTTTTGGGCCCCCCATAAACAGAATCCTGACACACCTAAGGATAATGCCTTGAGCCATGCCCATGCCCACAATGGGGCAAACTCCTACCAGAAACAAAAACAAAATGTGGAGGCAGGGTAAGGGGGAGAAGAGGTTGTATTCACATCTGATGACATACCAACTAGTCAAACCTGGATCTTCTTTTGTCTGTGATCTCCACCATCATTGCCTAGATCATGATGTTGGACACTGAATAAACTGTACAGGGTTTCAGAGAGAGACTGGCTGCACATATGATCAAGCTCACTAATCAGACAATGGCCATGGGTGGAGAAAAAAGGCAAGTGCTCTAAGTAAAGACTGCATGGTATAAGGAAAAAGGCATTGAGAGATCAAAATTCAGGGTTTAATGATGGTATTAAACGTATTGTACTCCTGTCATGAGGCACATGACTGGTAATTTACTGCCTTGAGACTATCAGCAGATTTTTTTTTTTTCATGGCACGTGCACAATTACACATAAACTCACAGAGCATGTGCACGATTACACATAAACTGAGTATGAATAAGATACGATAAAAAAAAGTGTCAGGTACATGAGGCATAATCTGAAACATATGCTGGATCGAGTCCACATTCCCTCTCTCCAATCTCTAATCCACAGTCAAAAATGGCCTTTTGATCCTCCTTCTCAAACCCCTTTCCCTCCATCCCTTCCACTTCCCCTCTCTCCCTACCTTCCTTCCATTCCTACCCACTCTGACCTCTTCCATTTATTTCACAGGAATAAAATTACATCCCAAAAATGCAAAACAAATGTTGCTAAAACATAATAATTCATAATTAAATGTGTTGTTAAAAGCATGCACTACCTGTATCTTTTCCATATTTATCTCACTTTCTCTCAGTGATGTTCAGCTGTTTCTGTCTCAGGATTTTGTGATGTTATAAGTGTACTTAATACAAATACTAAATATCAATCTTGATTTTATCTGTTAATTAAGGACGATGATTTAGCATTTTGCAGTTAGCCTTAAAGATAATGTAAAACATTTGTCTCGTATGAATCAAATGTCTATCTTTATTGGAGGTAGGTTGGTTGGTAGGTAGGTAGGTAGGTAGGTAGGAACTTGTATAGCCTCGCGGCTTCTTGTGCTCCGTCAATTGATTATGTCAGTATTGCTCAAGGGGTGTTAATCGCAGTGTGTTACAGTTATATATATATATATATATATGTTGGTATGAGAAAAGTCTCAGTCATCAAAGTCAAATTCTATGTCTTTAAAACTTACATCTGCATCAAGAGGAGGTTTTTAAAGTTGTTAAGAGTGTCAGTAAGTTTAATGACAGTCGGAAGAGAATTCCATCTGCTAACTACTCTGATAGCAAACGAATTTCTCCGTAGGTTAGTGTTAGAAAAACGAACAGTTTACCTTCATTGCCTCTTGTGATATCAGACTTGCTCACTTGGAATAAAGAGTCAAAATCTATATCGTCCACTTGGTGAATATTCTATATACTTGGATCAGGTCCCCTCTTACCCTTCTGGCTTTTAGAGATGGCAACTCAAGATATCTTAGCCTATCTGCACTACACTAACGTACCTGACCAGTTTTTCCCCATCAGCTTTGAGATCTGTTGCAAACTTTCTGTTCGCTTTTGTCTGTTTGTATGATCTGGCATATTCACGTTCCACAGCAATTCCTCTCTCTGATAGAGCCGAATGAACGTTGCTGTATCGGTTGAGTTGAGAAAAATCTTTGATTCTCCAGCAGATTGGGTACATTGCCTCTGCAGTCCCACTGCAGTGTCAGCGGCCATCTTGCCTATTTGTCAGGACAAAAGTCACGTGACCAACAGGAAGTGCGTTTGTTTTTTGATTTGTCAACGTCAATGTCAAGATACTTGACATCTGAAAAGCTCTACACGACAAACGCACTTTCCGGGCATATTTGGGCTTCGAAGTCATGAAAGAAATCAATAACCGTGTTCTGATCTAGTAACTGTCACTAGCATCATAATATTGCGGGAGTGTTATTGATGTGTTAATCTGTAAATGCTGCGTTTTTTGTATGTGTGTGTGTGTGTGTTGCTTTTTCACTTTTGCGATATAATAATATGGAAAATGGAAAACATTTGGAAAGGGGGTTAATGCAGGAAGGTCCTTCTTTAAACAGCATTAGTTCCCTTTGATAGAGCTGTGGCTGCCCTCGAAGTAAGATTGTGTGTTTGTTTGGATTTTGTGCTTTTTTTTTCTTTCTTTCTTCTCTCTCTCTCTCTCTCTCTCTCTCTCTCTCTCTCTCTCTCTCTCTCTCTCTTTAGGTTGTGCAAGGTGCCTGCATCTGAAAGATAATAACGTGACATAGAGTAGCAGAAAATATAATACTGTGACACAAGAAAAAGAAAGCAAATTTGTTGAAGGACCAATTAATCGAGTAAATCGGTCAGTGAATCATTGAGTCACTCACCAGCTATGATAGTTAATTGTGTAATCCAGTGTTTGGCATTGGATATCTGGATAATAATCAGAGTTGATTTCTCTTACCCTCTTTTGTGAATGCGGAGCTGCGAGTGTAACTTAAAAATAGGATTTATAGAAATAATCCAGTGTGTAGCAAACTTTTTTTTTTTTTTTTTTTTGCTTTTTCTTTTCTTATCAGCCCGCCTTCATCAAGTTGAAATGAATTAACGAAAAGAAAAGAAAAGCTTTCGTGGGATGGCCTGCGTTCAGGCAGGTTGAACCACAAATTGACAACTCTGTCAGTAAAACAATTACGATCAAAATTTAGATATAGCGAAAGGTTTTGTCAGAGTTTGTTGGTGTCCCCGGGTAGGCCTATGTATATTGTCTCCAATTTTCAAAGGTGAAACATTTTGTGTAATGTCATAATGACCATGCAGAATTTTATAGACATGTGTAAATCATATCAACCCACAATATGCAATACTTGGCTTGAAAGATGTAAGCTGCTGAGTCTCACCTTGTAGGTTGAATTACGCATATATTAAATCCAGTCGTTTGCTAGGTGAATCTTCTCAGCACATTTTCTGGTAAGTTTGACCACATTTTCATATTCTTGGACAGGTTCATATAAATATGTTTTAATATAACCATCATGTGTTTAATTTCAAAGTGGATGAAATTAGTGATCATACCAGCTATCTTTTTAGCCTTTTAACTACTGCATTTAAGGTTAAACAATGCTCAAAGGCTAAATTTTAGTTCACCAAAATACCCAAATCCTTTTCTTGCTTGGCAACTTCTGGGTCAATAAAATTGATATAGTCAGTATAATTAGGGATTTTTCAACCAGCAAAAGTGTTTTGCATTCATCACTGTTAAATTCTATCTACTACTTCTCTATGCATTTAACTGATTCATCAATATTCTTCAAGCAGAGTTTTTCTGTGTAAACTATTTTACAATATGCTTTCGTGTTATTGGCAAATTTGTTTTAATCATTGCATCATATCAGGCACATCACTGATAAAATAGACAAATAGTGCTGGTCCAGGACTCTGCCTTGAGGGACACCGATCTGTGAATGAAGCCATGAAAGAGTCATCAGCATCGCTTGCTACTGAAATGATAATGTAATGTAAATTCATAAACACAATAGTTTGAAGTATATACTACTTTTAGCTGCTGTTTCTGTTTAGTTCAGGACGGTGCTTGTGACAAATATTAAGTTTTGTGACTTTTTAATGTCTTGGTTGCTTCGCTTTTTCAGTGGTACCTGTTTCGCAAATTACTTACAAGTTCCAATCTAAATCATCACAAACATGTATCTGGTAACTTGACTCTTTGAGAAGTTGGTTCATCTCAGCTTCTTGAGTTAAACAGTTCAAAATGTATGAGGATGTATAACGTGCACTATAAGTGTGTGTGTGTGTGTGTGTGTGTGTGTGTGTGTGTGTGTGTGTGTGTGTGTGTGCAAGTGTACGTAATACAAATGATCAGAAAACACAGGGGACAAATACTAATCATTGAAGAAGAATGCAACATTCAATGTTGAGCATTAATATCACATGACAGTATCAAAATCATGTCATGACATTGAACCGACTTAATTCCATATTCTATGATGACCATTGATATCACATGACAGTATCAACATCATGTCATGACATTGAACTGACTTAATTCCATATTCTATGATGACCATTAATATCACATGACAGTATCAACTTCATGTCATGACATTGAACTGACATAATTCCATATTCTATGATGACCATTAATATCACATGATAGTATCAACATCATGTCATGACATTGAACTGACATAATGCCAGTCACTAGTACCAAATTAAGAAAGAAAAAAAAATCAGTGAGGAAGTATTAGTATTGTAGTAGCGACAAAAGTGATGACAGATATAAAGGGATTCTCTCTCTCTCTCTCTCTGTCTCTGTCTCTCTCTCTCTCTCTCTCTCTCTCTCTCTCTCTCTCTCTCTCTGCATGTGTGTGTGTGTGTGTGTGTGTGTGTGTGTGTGTGTGTGTGTGCAGCAACCTTAACTCGTGAGGAAAGCAGCAGGCTGCCAGGTGTGGACATTCAAAATCTTTCTATATCCAGAGGTCACCCCTGAAGACTATTTCCCCCAACATGATAAATTAAAGTCATGGTATAGAGCGATTTTCAAACCTGATCCGTATGAGGTGAGTGTTTGTTACTTTACAGTTTGTGTTGATTTATAAGGGCGTAAAGGGGGAGCAATGTGTTATTTTGTGATTACATTTGAGTGTGCCATTATCAGCAAAAATGATAATGATAAAATATTTGTATGTATTGATTAATGAATTCATGTCATGGGGAAATTGTGTATGGGGTGTGTTCACCATTTTGTGTTACTTATGTATAGACAAAAATGATACGTAGTTATATACTGTCATTTATTGTCAATCAGTGTGAAGTTGGTAATTTATACTTAACGGCGGAGAATAGATTTTCTTTCCATGGTTCAGAATGTTTGACAATGTCAGTGCAATGCAAAGCAAGGTGCAAACAATAATGAAAGCCCTCTTTGGCATCATAGTCAACCATTTGTTATAACCAGTTCACTAACGTCTACTTTTTTTTTCTTTTTCTTTTTTAAAGGCTGACGGTATTGAAACCATGCTTCAAACTCCTCTTTTTGATAACCCTGAGTGATCATTTAGAACAGGGTCTTTAATGGGGAGGAAAATCAAGAGGGCATAGAGAATTGCATTCTGGTAAAACAAGTCTTTGCTATAATATTTAGGAAGGTCTGCTTTAGACTTTATGATGTTTCGGAGTTAAAAACATTATGAGAGGCTTGGAAAAAAATGTAGCAGAACAAATATGGTGGATATTCAGTGTTTATCATTTTCATTTTTATTGTTCTTTTGTGCTGTCTGTAGTGTCCCTTCAGTTCTATTACTTGTATTCTTCTCCTTCTTCTTCTCCTTCTTCATCTTCTTCTTTTCTTTTCTTTCTTCTTTTCCTGATCATCATTATCATCATGAATATTTATTAATAACAAGTAATATGCCAAATCAAATAATACCCAAACCAGTTACAGTCCTCAATTACACACCTGTACAAAAAACAAGCAAGTGCAAATGGCAGTGCACAAAACCCATGCTGCCTCCATGGTGTTCAATGATGCCTGTTCTGATCCAGCATGCACAGGATATCATTACAAACCAAGACTCCTCGCCTTCTCCCCCTCTCCCCTCCTCCTCCCCCCCCACTTCTCCCATCAAATAATGATTGCTTAGTGAGTTATGGAGTCAGGTAATGAACATTCTACCCCCCAGAGGGTATCACTATGCCTACGGTCCAACAACAGATTAACTCACTAATACTTACAGCTTTGCCACATGGACTCCTTGGGAAGACAGGATCCTCCCACTCCCAGCATGCTGTGGGTTTCAGTGGAAAGAGAGGGACCTTCCAGTGTGCTGTGAGCTTCAGTGGAAGACTGGACCTTCCAGTGTGGTGTGGGCTTCAGTGGGAAGACTGGGACCTTCCAGTGTGCTGTGAGCTTCAGTGGGAAGACTGGGACCTTCCAGTGTGCTGTGAGCTTCAGTGGGAAGACTGGGACCTTCCAGTGTGCTGTGGGCTTCATTGGGAAGACTGGGACCTTCCAGTGTGCTGTGGGCTTCAATGGGAAAACTGGGACCTTCCAGCATGCTGTGGGCTTCAGTGGGAAGACTGGGCTTCAGTGTGCTGTGGGCTTCAGTGGCATCTGGCATCTCCCAGCATGCTGTGGGCTTCAGTGGGAAGATAGGGACCTTCCAGTGTGCTGTGGGCTTCATTGGGAAGACTGGGACCTTCCAGTGTGCTGTGGGCTTCGGTGGGAAGACTTGGACCTTCCAGTGTGCTGTGGGCTTCATTGGGAACTGGGACCTCCCAGCATGCTGTGGGCTTCATTGGGAAGACTGGGACCTTCCAGTGTGTTATGGGCTTCCATGAGAAGACTAGGACCTCCCAGCATGCTGTGGGCTTCAGTGGGAAGACTGGGACCTTCCAGTGTGTTATGGGCTTCAGTGGGAAGACTGGGACCTCCCAGCATGCTGTGGCCTTCAGTGGGAAGACTGGGACTTCCCAGCATGCTGTGGGCTTCAGCGGGAAGACCAGGACCTTCCAGTCTGCTGTGGCCTTCAGTGGGAAGACTAGGACCTTCCAGTGTGCTGTGGGCTTCCGTGAGAAGACTAGGACCTTCCAGTGTGCTGTGGGCTTCATTGGGAAGACGGGAACCTCTGAATGTGCTGTGGGCTTCAGTGGGAAGATAGGGGGACCTTTGAGTGTGCTGTTGGCTTCAGTGGGAAGATAGGGATCCCCCACACCCCCACCCCCATCCCAGTGTTCTGTGGGCTTCAGTGGGAAGATAGGGACCCTCCAATGTGCTGTGGGCTTCAGTGGGAAGATAGAGACCCCCCACTCTGTTGTGGGCTTCAGTGGGAAGATAGGGACCTTCTAGTGTGCTGTGGGCTTCAGTGGGAAACTGGGACCTTCCAGTGTGCTGTTGGCTTCAGTGGGAAGACTGGGACCTCCCAGTGTGCTGTGGGCTTCAGTGGGAAGACTGAGACCTCTCAGCGTGCTGTGGGCTTCAGTGGGAAGAAAAAGACCTTCCAGTGTGATGTGAGCTTCAGTGAGAAGACTGGGTCCTCTCAATATGCTGTGGGCTTCAGTGAGAAGATAGGGACCTTCCAGTGTGCTGTGGGCTTCAGTGGGAAGAAAGGGACCTTCCAGTGTGCTGTGAGCTTCAGTGGGAAGACTGGGACCTCCCAGTGTGCTGTGGGCTTCAGTGAGAAGACTGGGTCCTCTCAATATGCTGTGGGCTTCAGTGGGAAGATAGGGACCTCCCAGTGTGCTGTGGGCTTCAATGGGAAGACTGGGTCCACTCAGTGTGCTGTGGGCTTCAGTGGGACCTCTGAATGTGCTGTTGGCTTCAGTGGGAAGATGGCCTTCCAGTGTGTTATGGGCTTCAGTGGGAAGACAGGGACCTCCCAGTGTGCTGTGGGCTTCAGTGGGAAGAAAGGGACCTTCCAGTGTGTTATGGGCTTCAGTGGGAAGAAAGGGACCTCCCAATGTGCTGTGAGCTCCAGTGGGAGGACAAAATTACACTGTGTGCTATGGGCTCCAGTGGGAAGACAAAGCCACACCGTGTGCTATGGGCTCCAGTGGGAAGACAAAGCCACACCGTGTGCTATGGGTTCCAGTGGGAAGACAGGAACCAGACAGTGTGCTATGGGCTCCAGTGGGAAAACAAAACCACACAGTGTGCTGTGGGCTCCAGTGGGAAAACAAAACCACACAGTGTGCTGTGGGCTCCAGTGGGAAAACAAAACCACACAGTGTGCTATGGGCTTCAATGGGAAGACAGGAACCACACAGTGTGCTGTGGGCTCCAAAAGGGAATGAAGATTTGGACTCCTCTGTTCAGTCCCTTTCACTTCATGAGTTGCATGTTTCTGAAGTTTCCTGACTAAAAATACAGGTGTTGGTATCTTCAGAGCCAGCCAAATTAATGCTGGAATTCAGTTCTTATGATTGGAAACTTTGGCTGTAACTTGATTCACCTTGTTTCAAACCAGACTGGACTTTAATTACTTCATTATTTTCATTCCTCGTCATTGTAATAACAGTGTCAAATCCTTTCACACCTGTCTGTCTTCAGTGTCTGCAGACTCGTAGAGAATGTGGTTGAGGAGATGCTATGGGAATCCCTTGTCAGATGGCATTCACATATCATAGCTCCATGTCCCAGCTGTTGGGGGCTCATGACTTGTCCTGCACTAGTTAAACAGCGCTGAAAGCCGGCCAGTGACTCAGCAGTAATGCAGGGTGTGTTCCAGTCAATGGCCTCACGGAAACCTGATGCAAACAGTTCTAGTAGGCTGTTGATGCTTTGACTGTGGCTGTGTGCATGGGGTGTGTATGGGGGAGGGGAGTAAGAAACATGAGTTATATGATACCATGAAGGTGGAAGCAGTCTGGAGAAAAAGCCTTGCGAGTAAATTGCACATATTCTGTCTGTCCTTACGTGTCTTTTCTCGTGAACATTGCATCTCATCATCATCAGGGGGAAGGAAGGAGGGGAATATGTCTAGGGTGACCTACACTGACATGACCAGCTCATCATAGTCAGGGTGACTAACTGCCATTGGGCTAATGCGCAGGATAGACATCTGCTCAGTCATTGCCATGAAACCTCTTCATAAATTCTCTCATCTCAGTCATTAATTCATTTATCCATCAGCTTCAAATCATGCACATTTTGGTCTCAAAACTTAACAGATGTATAGCGTATATGGACCAGTCCACATGCAGCGATACCCCTTTGATGGAACTGAAACTGTTGGACATGACCATCTCATCATGATGAGGAGGAAGAAAGCAGGGGTCTATGGTGACTTACTGCCATTCATTGTGACCATCTCATCATGATCAGGGGGGAAACGGCATGGAGTTGTTTCTATGGTAACTTACTGCTGTATGATATGACCATCTGAAGACTGGGAAGAAGGAAGCAGGGGGGTTTGCTTTTCTTGGACACGTACTAGCTTCAGCAAAGTGAGTTGGGCTTCTGCTGAGGAATGTTATCTGGAAACATGTCAGACAAATGTCTGAATTGTTCTGAATATGAATTTGCATGATTTATTTGCACTTGCACATGAAAACACATGCACACACACACACACACACACACACACACACACACACACACACACACACACACACACACACACACACACACACGCATGTACACATGCACGCAGGTGCTTGTATACATGCATGCATGCATACACACATAAACACTTGCGCACACATGCGCACACACACAAACACATACATGCATGCACACACGCGCGCGCACACACACACACACACACACACACACACACACACACACACACACACACACACACACACACACACACGCATACATACACGCACATACACACACTTGAGAAGTTTCACGCCATCGCTGTGCTGTCATTTTGTGTAAAGGGTGTGCGACGCGAAATGGACCTGGTGATGGAGGTCACTCACATCATCAGCAATGCAGACGGCAGGAACGTGGACCTGGCGAGGCTGTATTCCCTGTTGTCTCAGATCACTCTGCTGGACTTTGTGTGGGTTGATCACCTGATGACGCCCATGGAGATGGCTTGTCTTAAGGTTGGTGTATCCATCCGTTGCTCCTATGGTGACAGCCCACCCCATACTCCCTCCTGTATATATTAAGAAGTCTTCTTTGTATATTTCTATTAGTATGTATGCCTGCATAACTTAGCAGGCATGTGTTTGTGTATGCTTGTGTGCATTACAAACGATTTTTGACTGCTGATCTTCTGTTTCGACAATTCAAACTATCTTCAGGATGCTCGAAAGATTTACAATAGGAAAAAAAAGAAAGAAAGAAGAAAAAACAGAACAGAAATCATTGATTTTTGGTCATAGACCGTCTTCAGGACTGATAACATCAAATGAAAGGCAAATAAATGTGTATAGACAATAACGTATAAAAACGTATACGTAAACCGACAAATATGTGTTTGAAGTGTGTGTGTGTGTGTGTGTGTGTGTGTCTGTGTGTGTGTGTGTGTAATGGGAAAAAGGAAAAAAAAAGGGGCAGACGGGGAAAAGCTAAACAGAAATAGAGATAGAGAAAAAAAGAAGGGAGGGTGGTAGTAGAAGAGGAGTCTTGAGTTTGAAGGGAGTGCTTGAGGGTGTGTGTGAGGAAAAATAAAACAAAACAAAACAAAATCCCCAGAACCATGGGAGTGAGGGATGTGTACAGGGATGGGGGGGGGGGGGGGGGGGGATAAAAATATAGGTGCATATGGATTGTCCACTTGTGCATGCATCTTTGTGTATGCATGTCTGGATGGTGGAGATGTTGTTTGGAGTGTATATGTTATGCTCTATATCTCATGTTATGAATATGTTATATATGAAGATGGGATGTGAATAGAAAGACAGTGGAGGGGGTAATTGGGAGAGGGGGTGTAGAGAGCAAGGGATGGAGGAGAGGATGTGGGAAAAAAAGAGTGGGCAAAGAGCTGGAATAATTCAAACTAAAAAAAAAAGTCAGTTGAGGGGGTTGAGTTCATCAGGGATTGTGGTGCCAGGTGAGAGATGATCCTTGACTCCAAGAATTTTCTTTCTGAAGCTGAGGAGTGGTTTTGCCAAACAGCAGTGAGGGAGTTGTGGCAATCAGCATTGAAATGAATTCCCACAGGTGTTGGATGGGACAGCTGCATGGCTCTGAGGTGCTCCACAAAGCGTTTGTTGAGAGGGGGTTGTTTCCCCAGCGTACTATTTTGAGCAGAAGCAGCATCTCAGCACACACAACAAGTTGGTGGATTGGCAGGAGAAATGGGATGAACATTGAATTTTCCTTTTGGGCTAGTGATTGTGTAGATATTGGCAGTGAAGGAGCAAGTTTTACATCCTAGTTGATTGCATGGGTAGTTTCCAGCTGAGGAGTAGGTTTGTTGTTATTGATGACAGGATATCATAATGAGCCTAAAGAGAATTTGTTGATGTTAAGCTGTTTTAAACTCCCCTAAAAAATGTATTTCTGAAATGAGTTTAATACATCAGGGAGATGCAGCCAGTGCTATGTTTTCCTTCTCCTTGACTCAAGAGTTCACCAGCCTCTGTGGTGCAGCGGTTAACAAGGCAGTAGTGTAATCATAAAGCTGTGTCTTACCAGTTTGAACATACCTTTTGTACAAAACAAACAGGAACACACATATATTTCATTAAGTATGAGATAGATTATTATCAGTGACTTTGTACTATTGTAACATTACCAACAAAAAAAAAAAAAAAAATGCCCTGAAGAGACAACTTATGACCTCCACTTTTTCTTCCGACTGATATCATGGCCGCAGAAAACTTTCCAGTCCCACTGTCCAAGGTGAAAAATGTCAGATTTTGTACTATTGAAATTTAGAGTGATTTGATCAGTTGTAAAAAAGGACCAAAAACAACAACAGCAACAACAACAACAACAACAACAACAACAACAACAAAGAAATCAGCTTTGCTCTTCAACCCTGTGTTACGCAATATACACACAATGGTCTGTTTTTTTCCAAACCACAGTAGGATCTGAAGTAAAAACCATATGTTTTATTACAGTGACTTTCCTGTAAATAATTAGTGTGAGGTATTATTAACATTGGATACCATTTGGATAAAGTGTACCACGTCAATCAGCTTCATTTCTTGGTCACTTTTCTGGCACTGTGTTGATGAAATAACTACAATTTGAAATAAGCACATAGCATCAAACTTAATTAAAAGAACCAAAGCACAAAAAGTGTAGTCATATATTTTCTTTCTGAATATATCATGCGCACGTGTGTGTGTGTGTGTGTGTGTGTGTGTGTGTGTGTGTGTGTGTGTGAGTGAGTAAGAGAGAGAATGCACACATGCATGGCAATAGCATGTAGAGGGTGTTACCTTATGATGAAACTGAAATCTGTCTGTCTCTCTCTCTCTCTCTCTCTCTCTCTCTCTCTGTCTCTGTCTCTGTCTCTGTTTCCAGCCCTAATATGGCCTTTTGCAGTTAGCTGGGCTATGAGCAACATTACCTTACCTTCTCTCTCTCTCTCTCTCTCTCTCTCTCTCTCTCTCTGAACATGATTCTGTTCTTGCATTGACAACGTACTCAGTAGAATTTAATCACCAATTTTTTTTTTTTCCCAACAGGGTAATCCATGGTGTTTGGCCGCCCTCATAGCTCATGGTGCAGACGTGAATGGCAAAGAGCGCAAGAATCGGGAAAGATTCCTCCCCCTCCACGAGGCCTGCAAAAACCAGGAGAGCCCCTGGGCTTTGGACTGCGTGCGCATGCTGGTCGAGAAGGGGGCTGACATCAATGCCGTGGATGAGTTTGGGATCCAGCCTATCGTCTTCGCCACCATGTCAGGCAATGCAGAGGTCCTCCCTTGTTTGGTTTTGTCATGTTGTTTCTTTAGACTTCTGCAGTCTGAACAAGTACATCAAAGGGCCACTTTTCCCATGTAGAGATCCTCAAGAGTCATGGACAGCGTCCTTCTGAGAGATGTCGCCTGCAGCTTTGATCTGACCAATGCCTGTTTTTATCCTATTGGTTGACCTGTTTGAGAAACCTTCCACTGGCAGTGGAGGGGAAGATACACTCCCTCAGGGCTCTTCCCTTCAGTCTCTTTTTGGTGCAAGTCCAGAGATACAAATCCTCGCACCCCTAAAAAAAAACAACAACAACAACAATAGCTGTCTTCTACTATACTGGAAGAAGCATGTCCCATCTGCCAGAAGGTCAGTCTCATGTTAACAGTTTCATTACACAGTTCAGTTCTCAAGGCATATTGTTCCTGACTCTGTGGCATTTCCAGTATGCTGTTTCTTTGTTCAAGCTTAGTTTACACACTTCCCTTCTCCTTCCCCCCTTCGTCTTTGTCTTCTGTCGTCTGCTTCACTCTTTGCCAAAATCTTTGTGCCTTCAAAATAATGTATAAACATAACAAATCAGCAGGTTCTTCATATTTCTCAGAAACTTGCTATTTCACCTGGTTATACACACAGCAGTAAATTATTGACATCTATATTTTTTTTTCTATTGTAACCATGAACTTTGGCCTCTGGGATAATAGATGTGGTAAAATCAGTCATCTAGCCCAAGATTCATTTACTAACTTCCAGTCATCAGGCAAGTTCCAAAGAAGCCCATCTTCCTCTCTCATCTAATCATTCTTGAATTAACCTTGTGATCTTTTACAGATTCTTGGTCTATTGAGAGTTTGTGGTCCAAGTCCATGCCTCACATCAGCCATTGTTTTGTGGATCATTGTCTTAGTCATCCAACATTGATCCCAGCTTTTCTATTTGGGAAATAGTCGTTGCATCTTCACATGCAATTCCTGTCCCACTACCTACTGTTCTCTCTTTTCAACCTGGTCTAGGATCTCTTCTTACTTTGCATGAGGATCAGTTTGCTGAACCTGGTGCTATGCATTCACAAGAGCTCCAGTTTCACTGTGGGTTCTCTGTCACACAGTCTTCTAACCTTAGCGTTGGAGTCATCTCTCCACATGTGCATCTATCTGCCGCCAAGTGGACCAGTCAAATTCAGGCCTTCTGTGTATCCTGGCACTTCAGACTCTGGAAATGTATACCTTGACCCAAACCTGGAGTGTTCATTTTGATTCACATTCCTTTAGATTCCTTAGATCCTCACCAACCATCTCAGTATCAGGCTGATTTTCAAACGACTGGAACAGGTCTATAAATGATTGGTGAATCTTGTCTTCTGTAAAATCTCAGAGTGCTTCCAGTTGGATCTTCTGCTCCAGCTCAGTATTTCTGCTGCTTAAACTCCAGGCTTTCTGCTCCAGTTCCAGACTACCTGCTCCAATCCCAGACTTTCTGATTTAAAACTAGACTTTCTGTTCCAACTCCAGACTTTCTGCTCTAACTGCAGACTTTCTGTTTCAACTCCAGAGCAGTTCCAACTCCACACCAATCAGCAGTATCAGGATCTGACTTCTCTTCAGGAACATTCACACCTGTGTTTTGTGCTGAGCAAGAGTTGCAGTTTGACTGTTCATGCATGGAGACGAACCTGTTGTGACAGCGTCCCTCCACTTACAGGGCTTTCAACATACAAGCCAAAAGTCTTTGTGCTTTGGTGTTATCCTGGGTCTAGCTGAAATGGATGATGTGGCTCACTGTTTTGAAGATCTGTTTATGCCTGGTCATCAGATTTCTAATGTCAAGAGTCTTCAGGGCTGTTCTTTCCAAAACGTTCAGACTCACGAGTGAATATTGTTCATTTGAGTCATGACCAATGACTTCCTTTCCAGTCAAGCATTCAAAGGCTCGGGGTTTTTTTCCCTGCCAAAATTGGATCATAGCATTGTTCTTGACTTGCCTCATTCTGTCTGAATGACTGGACCTCAAAGTTTGTTTCTCCTGCACTATTGTGCAAGCTGATGGTGTGTGATCCCTCCATATACGGACCTACTATCCTCAACGGTACCTGGTTCATGAAAGTCACCCTGAAGCACGCTTGTGGTGTGGAACCATGCTGGAATGCAAGGGGTGCCCTGTCTGTCCTCAGACAACAGTTGAATATACTCTTTATCTGCTGGGCATAGTCACCACAGGGCCCTGTGACTCACTCTTGACCCCCAAGCTCTGTGCACATGAGGTTGACACATTGGCAACTAATGCTGCCATTTGATGCAGTGGGGCTTTAATTAACAGTATGTCTGACTCAGTTACCAACATCCTGTATTTTGCAGTTGTCGTTTCTCAGAGAGGTAACAGCCTTCCTCTGTGCCCTGGGTGAAACTAGGGTTGTAGCTGTGGCCTTGAAGAGTGCTGAAGCCCTGATGGGCTGTGACTGTTTAACCCAACATGGCTGGCTGTTTCCAGTCACTGAGATTGCTGCATTTTGAGGGAAGCATGATGACAGGCTTCCCTTCTCCCTAACCTCTGAGGAGCTGACTGGCCCGAAAGAACTTTAGCTTTAGGCTGATACTAGTGATAGGATGTCTGCTTACCGCTGAGGGTCAGACTGTGCAGACCTCTGGTGGATAGCCTTGGGAGTAGTCTCCCTGTCAACTACAGGGTATCATGGACATTTTGACAGCCTTCCAGTCTCCTGTGGAGTGGACTACCACTGCCACTTTCATCCTCAGATTTGTTGTTGTTTGTTTTTAAATAGCCTTTGTGTGTAATGTCCCTATCAACTACCAGGCATTTTGGGTGTCTTGACAGTGTTCAGTCTCCTATAAAGTCAGAATGCCACCCATTTCCTTCTTGTTGAAAACCCTGTCACAGAAGACTTTAAGTCTGGTGGAGGTTGTTCTGGCATGTCTATCCATTTCTGACCCTGGGCATTTCTTTTTCGGTCTTATTCTACGAGTCTGGTAACACTGTTGTTTTGACATTTGGCTGATCGAGGGTTTAGACAATATTGAACTTGATTGTTGGTCATTGTTTTTCATAGGCAGCTCTTCCTCTCTTTTGAATCATCATCAGGCAGTCTATGCTACTGGGTTATCAACAAAAGTGAAGTTAGGTATTCTTGAACTTACCGTACTATACTCATCTTTAATGCTTCCCTTTTTTTTTCTTTTTTTTTTTTTTTTTTTTTTTTGCTGTCCCATCTTTTGTGCCAGCTCAGCAGCAGTGCACCCACACCACTCATTCTGACACTTTGTCCACAGCCACAGCTGGGCTTGGCCCGCCACAGACCCAGCTCAGGCAGTCCACAGAGAGCAATCATGTCCAGTCATCAAGATGCAACCCACCAGAGGAGATGCAGCGCTTCTGCCAAGTCACTTCGGTGGTATTCATTGGTGTTTGTTCTTATCAAATATACACAGGATACCACCTGCGAAGACCACTACAGACAACAGTAATCATTAAGTCGTGGAGCCGGCATGAGTGAGTTCTCCCTCCAGAGGACGCCACCACGTCCAGCCACTGACAGCCCCCATGGACTTGCCAGTACCAGTGACCCAAATGGAATCAAATGGACACAGACGTGGAAAAAAAAACATCGAAACTGAGGTCACCATGAGAGCAGGGCATGAAGGGACACAAAATTTGTGACTTTTTTAATGCTGATTAACGAGAAAGAAGATGGTGAAGATGATGCTACAGATTTCCATTCTGGTCTGAGACTGCATGACAGGGCTGTACTCTAAGCCTACTTTCATGATATATCCTGGCATCAACCAGGTCTGAGAGATATAAACACCAGCAGAGTTGGCCAGGAAATTTGAGCAACACTCTCAGAGACGTATCCATTAAGTGGATGAAACTCGACCGAGTGGTCCCAGTCTTTCCAATTGAGCCCGTAGTAAAACTCAACTCTGGGTAGGAGCCAGTCAGGGCAGAAAAAAAAACCCACATGACTCTGATGGGAATCAAACCCACGACCTCCCAACCAGGAATTCACAATACTAACCACTTCACATACGGCGGCTGGTAATGCTTCCCTCTTCTCCAGGTTGTGCCATAAGAAAAGGGTTGTTAAACTGGTTGCAAGCTTTCAGTTTTGATGATGTAGCAGCCCAGATATGGCCACCGCAGTTGGCATGCCCATAAACAGCATGAACTGAAGTGACATGAAGCATGCAGTGGCTCCACTGCGAATGTGAGCACAGTTCATGGAAAGTTAAACAGCTGCGTCTCATTGGGCTAAAATTTTATGGGGGTGTCGTTTAGGGGGATGCAGGCTGGATGTATAGTCAGATACCATTCTGAAATGAAAAATATTTGAAGAGGGGGGGAGGGAGGAAAAGGTCATGGGTCTGTAGGTGTATGATTGTGTTGTGCTGCAGGTGGTGGAATACCTTTTGAAGGCAGGTGTTGACGTGGACAGCAAAGAAACACGCAACAAAGTGCCCCCTCTGGCATGGGCGTCCAGGATACCCCCTGTGGAGGATGACGTCCAGCTTGACGAGTCTGGTGGGATGTGTGTGTTTGTGTGTGTGTGTATGTATGTGTTTGAGGGATGTGTGTGTGTGTATGGTGTGTGTGTGTGTTTTGAGGATGTGTGTTTGGGATGTGTGTGTGTGTGTGTCGGGGATTTGTGTGTATGAGAGAGAGAATGTGTGTGAGTGAGTTTGCAACCCATCTCTTTGTAAGAACATAAATGACTAGATGAATTATCTCATTTCTGTGAACATAAATGACTAGATGAATTATCTCATTTCTGTGAACATAAATGACTAGATGAATTATCTCATTTCTGTGAACATAAATGACTAGATGAATTATCTCATTTCTGCTGGATTCCCATTGATATTGAAATTTTACATACCTTGATTAATGGTAATTATCATTGAAATTTTCTTTTTGATTTGTAAGAGTTTTTTTTTCATAAGGCTGTGTGTGATAGTTTCACCACTTGTAGTCATCTTTAATTTTGTTTTACATTGATTAGCAATGATTTGTGCATTTTTATTGAATTTTTTGAGTGTGACAGCCTGCAGAGCAAATATTGTTTGCTATTATCAGCCTGTAAGTGTGTGTGTGTGTGTTTAAATGTCAGTCCAATTGTCAGCTTTTTCTATGATATAACTCCAAAACAGTTCGACAGTCTTAACTAATGTTACAGAATACTTTTTAGGATGTAACAGCAGAGAATTTCATGTAACAATGTAATTTTTTAGGTGTGATGGCAGCGATTTTCATGATGACATGTAGACACTGACCTTACAGACCTCCCTGTTAACTGGGATGATGACATGTAGACACTGACCCTACACACCTCCCTGTTAACTGGGATGATGACATGTAGACACTGACCCTACACACCTCTCTGTTAACTGGGATGATGACATGTGTAGACACTGACCCTACACACCTCCCTGTTAACTGGGATGATGACATGATGTAGACACTGACCCTACACACCTCCCTGTTAACTGGGATGATGACATGTGTAGACACTGACCCTACACACCTCCCTGTTAACTGGGATGATGACATGTAGACACTGACCCTACACACCTCCCTGTTAACTGGGATGATGACATGTAGACACTGACCCTACACACTTCCCTGTTAACTGGGATGATGACATGTGTAGACACTGACCCTACACACCTCCCTGTTAACTGGGATAATGGCATGTAGACACTGACCCTACACACCTCCCTGTTAACTGGGATAATGACATGTAGACACTGACCCTACAGACCTCTCTGTTAACTGGGATAATGACATGTAGACACTGACTTACACACCTCCCTGTTAACTGGGATAATGACATGTGTAGACTCTGACACTACACACCTCCCTGTTAACTGGGATAATGGCATGTAGACACTGACCCTACACACCTCCCTGTTAACTGGGATAATGACATGTAGACACTGACCCTACAGACCTCTCTGTTAACTGGGAGAATGACATGTAGACACTGACCTTGCACACCTCCCTGTTAACTGGGATAATGACATGTGTAGACTCTGACCCTACACACCTCCCTGTTAACTGGGATAATGGCATGTAGACACTGACCCTACACACCTCCCTGTTAACTGGGATAATGACATGTAGACACTGACCCTACACACCTCCCTGTTAACTGGGATAATGACATGTGTAGACACTGACCCTACACACCTCCCTGTTAACTGGGATAATGACATGTAGACACTGACCCTACAGACCTCTCTGTTAACTGGGATAATGACACGTAGACACTGACCCTACACACCTCTCTGTTAACTGGGATGATGATGACATGTGTAGACACTGACCCTACACACCTCCCTGTTAACTGGGATGATGACATGTGTAGACACTGACCCTAGACACACCCTACCTCCCTGTTAACTGGGATGATGACATGTAGACTCTGACCCTACACACCTCCCTGTTAACTGGGATGATGACATGTAGACACTGACCCTACACACCTCCCTGTTAACTGGGATGATGACATGTGTAGACACTGACCCTACACACCTCCCTGTTAACTGGGATGATGACACGTAGACTCTGACCCTACACACCTCTCTGTTAACTGGGATGATGACATGTAGACACTGACCCTACACACCTCCCTGTTAACTGGGATGATGACATGTGTAGACACTGACCCTACACACCTCCCTGTTAACTGGGATGATGACATGTAGACACTGACCCTACACACTTCTCTTAACTGGGATGATCCTACAGACATCTGACAGCATTGAGCTGCCGCCATGGTGCTTTACTAGTGTCTAGGTGTGTAGAGTGGGAAATGGTGGTTCAGTTCTCTTCTTCTCTCAGTGTGTTATTAAGCCCCCAAGCAGCTTCCATCCAGAGGTGAGTGTGGTGTAGGCTCAAATGGGAGGACGGGAACTACACAGTCAAATGTTATCCACTTAGTGGATGCCTCTGAGAGTGTTGCTCAAATTTCCTGCAAATACTGCAGGTGTCTGCATCGCTCAGGCCCATCATGCTCCGCTGTCTTAGTGACCTCAGTTTCAGTTCATGGGAAGTGTTGTTGGATGGACAGGGTAGGGCCCTACAGAAAGGATGTTCACTCACGCTGGCACTGCTTCAAGTAACTATTGTCATCAGTAGGGCCTTGGTAGATGAGGTCCTATGCGTGTTGGATCAGAGCAGGCACCATTGAACACCACCAAAGTTACCACTTGGTTAGCAGCCTCATGATGACCTTATATCAATTGTTCCATTTAGACCATCAGTTTTGGGGTTGCAGTGGGACAAACTGTGGCATGGATGTGGATGGCAAACTGGAATTAGCAGTGTGTGAGTACTGCTGCTGAAGTTGTGTGGAAGATTAGAGAGCAAAAGGAAAAAAAAATTACTTGTTAACATTGGTAGACACTGACAAAGACACCAGGCTGTGACCATGGGTCATGCTGCACCCACTGTGTTTGAGTCTTGTTGTGGACAACCCACTGTGTTTGAATCTTGTTGTGGACAACCCACTGTGTTTGAGTCATGTTGTGGACAACCTACTGTGTTTGAGTCATGTTGTGGACAACCCACTGTGTTTGAGTCTTGGTGTGGACAACCCACACTGTGTTTGAGTCGTGTTGTGGACAACCCACTGTGTTTGAGTCATGTTGTGGACAACCCACTGTGTTTGAGTCTTGTTGTGGACAACCCACTGTGTTTGAGTCATGTTGTGGACAGACCGACCATCAAGACAGGAGAGAAGATCATACTGTGTTCCATACTGCCTGCCTGCACTGAGGCTGCTAATCCACAACCATTTTCTAGGCGCCATAACTAAATACTGATTGGAAACCTTTTGCTTTCTGACTTGCAGAACAGCCAGCCAGGGACAGCCAGCAGCAGGATGACAGCAAGACACCCAGGATACAACCAGCGGTGGACGTTCAGAGAAAACATCAGAGGCTAGGAATCTCCAGGATGAACACACCCAGGTGACATCCCGGGTAGAAGATCCTCAGGTAACATCCCAGAAAGATCCTCCAGTAACATCCCAGGAAGAAGGCCCCAAGGAGGCATCCCAGGAAGAACTCTCTCCAGGTGAAGTCCCAGGAGGAACATCCCCAGGCGACATCTGGTGCATCAGAAGCTATGGGAGGGAAGAACCACTCATCTGACCAAAAGATCAAGAGGCTGTCGAGAACTCGGGTCTTGCGGGTGCTTCTGGAGCACGGGGCTGAGGTCAACCAGATGGTACATTTGCATGACTGTCTGTCGTACGCAGCTGGACACCTCCACATCCCCCGTGTCCTCCTCTTGCTGGCCTATGGCGCGGATATCAACAATCCCAGGCGCATCCATTCACACAAGTGTATTTTGAAGCCAGTAATTCAGGCAGCGTCGGTGAAGGACGACAAGAAAGACAAGTTCCTGACCATGTTGTATCTCCTGCTGGCTGCTGGTGCTCGCATTACTCTTGAGTCCTTGCAGAATGAGCTGCTACCTGTTCTGGACAGTCGTCTCGAGCTGGCCCCAATCAGAGATGTTGTTTACCATCTGCTGCTGGACTTCGCTGCTGGTCCGCTACCTCTGAAAATGCTGTGTCGTTTGAGAATCCGCTCTCTTCTGCCTCCAGACAAAGACGCCAACATCCAGCACTGCCCCGTGGCTGCCGCCATGCAGAGATATTTGAGGTTTGAAGACATTATCATTGGAGGGATCACCGATGAATAGACACTCCCACAAGAAACTCTTGTGCCATGCTGCAACTGATCCATCTGCTTCTGTTGCTCACTCCTCCTTTCTCTGCTTCTATGGTGACTACTTTTGTGAATGGAAACATTGAGAGATCGACTGTCTTAATGATTTAGTTAAAAATGGGTCAAAGAAGGTGATCTTTGGCTCCCATGGAGAAATGACTATGGGCACATAACTCTGAACAAACTATGCTGGCTGTGCTTATTCACCTAGCTAACACACCATTAAAGTGGCATGCAGTATACAAATCCAAGAAGAGATGTTGGGGAGTTTGCTTGCTTGTGCTAGGTGCCTTTTGTCTACATGTTTTCTAGCTGATTGGGTACCACAAACATTATTTTAGACTGTCCTGTGCATAGCACTGTTTCTCCATGGGAACCAGAGGTGCCTCCTATGTTTATCATGCGCCTTTTTCTGTCTACAGTCCCCTACCCTACTTTTCTGTCTTCTCTCAGGATTTTCAGTTTTCCTGTTAGTTGGAAGTGCTAGAAGATACAGATTCTCCATGGAGGACAGTCAGTGGTAGAAGAACTTCCACTTTAGTGAACTGATAGTCCACTTTTCTTTTTTTTTTTTTTCTATTGCATGTAATCATGTGTGAGGTGCTGATCCATTCCTTCCAAATTAGTTCCTCTGTAGCTGGTAGTCTTGTGTGAACCAATGATCTGTTGTTTATTAGATCTCTGTAGCTAGTATTAATGTGTGAAGTGCTGATCTATTCACCTCTTTATTCATTTATTCATATTTGAGAGAGAGAGAAAAAAAAAGGGGGGGGGGGGGGGGGGGGGGGGGGGTACTGCCTGCGTCAGGAATGACAGAATCATTTATGTTGGAAAGGGGCCAAACATTTTTTATCTTTCTTCAAAAGACAGTGTCCCTCACTGCCTGACAGAAGTCACACAGAATTACAGACCCTCTTCCCCATGCCAGCTCTGATCAGGTTGTTATCATTCATGGTGGATCCTTGCTTTTCAGGCACAAACTAAATCTTTCACTGAATTTTTTCCTTTCATATTTGGCTCCATCCATCTTGGACAGTTTATCTCATATCTGTCACTCTTTTAAGCATTTTTTTACTGGCCTGAAAACACTTCTTGTTTATTTAAACTGCTTGTTGTATGCTATACACTCTCTTATTATTGTTTAGTCACAGAGCAGATGAACTTAATTGTGTGAGTATAGAGAGAAGGAGAGAGAGAGAGAGAGTGTGTGTGTGTGTGTGTGTGTGTGTGTGTGTGTGCATGCGTGCGTGCGTGTGTGTGTGTGTGTGTGTGTGTGTGTGTGTGTGTGTGTGTGTGAGACCAAGTCGTGTAAAACATGCAGATACGAGTTTTCATCTAGATTTTTACTTTTCCTTCCTTTTAGTTGATTTATGATGTGCATTATGTTTACTGCATTTATTGTAAAGCATTCGGAGCTACCAGTCAAGTAGGAAACACATAACAAATGTCCATTAGAAGATGTGGGAGTAGGAATAGGACTACAGATTGATGGTTGTCTTCTTCTCAGTTTGTTTATGATCCAGCATTTTGTGTCAGCTGTTGGGTGAACAAATTGGAGTCACCCTCCTCTTCAACTCATGCCTTCGATACATGTGATAATGATGAAACAGATGATGATGATCATCGTAACACTGAAGAGCACTCATGAAAATAGCATGTTTGTTTTAAACTGTAGATGAAATGATGAAATAGTCAACTTAACACATTAATTAAAACCTGGTATGTCAAAAAGTGCAGATGATAAGATTAAATATGAATTTACAAAAGATTCGGGGTAGACTTAGCCGACATTACCATGCCTCTGTTTGAGCGCAAGGATTTGTATTTGTATAATTTTTGTAGCCAAGCAGCAGCACATTGACGTAGGCATGATAAACTGTCTACTGCTCCCTTTGGTTTGCTTCTACTTCAGTCATAAGGACAGCTGTGTCGGTCAAATTTCATATCCTGAAATTACGGCTTATGAGAGGTACACCTTTATAGTATTGCTGATATGCACACAGAAATGTTTTCTCCACAGTATTGATGACCTGGGTTAATGATAAAGTTTGTCAGATTCATAAATGACATGCCTTTCCTAGTACTTGATGAGGGATGTGATGTGCATGTGCCATTCACATTTTGGCCTGTATGGGGCATAATGTTATGTACTTATCAACGTTTGTGTTCACTCTGATAATTATCAAACTTGCAGCCCGGTGGCAGAGGAAAACACAGAATTGTTGTTTATTTTCCATCTTTATTCCCATGCTATGACATTCTGAAAATGATTTGAACCATGCAATTAGCCAGTTGCTGATTAGCTGTTATATGTATTGTTTCCTACCCCACTGCTTTCAGTCTTACTCTGGTGAATTTTGAGGTTTTACGTGATGCTTAATTCCTGGTGTACCATGGATAATTTTTTCTTGACTTAAAAGTAACGTACTCATGTGCTACATGTGAATATTTAATTATTGAGCGTTTATTGAGCGTTGCATACTTTAATTTTTGCCATCAAGATCTTCATTTTGGTAATTTGTTATAGACAGTTATTTCACATTGTGTGTAGTGTGTTGAATATGTCTGTGAGGTTATATCTATTTATCTATCTATGCATGTATGTGTGTGTATGCTCTGTGTTTGCATTTGTATGTATGTGCATTTTCTCACATACAAGTGTATGGTTACATTTAATTGCATTTACATACTCTATATATCCAAAATCATATACAACAAAAATTCCTGCTTTGTTTGTGCCATAAATAGTTCCAGTCTCAGGATGATTTTTGATGAATGTACAAACGATATCATGTACTGATGTGGTAAAATGCAATTAAATGTAGTAATGCATTAAAAAACATGATTTGGTCGACTTGGGAGAAAAGCCCAGTGGTGATAAAGAAAGACCCACTGACCACAGAAAAATTCCTGTTGACTGTGGGAAAAACTGCAGCTAGGGCACATAAGGCCTTGTGGCGAAAGCTTGGCTGTGTGGAGAGTTGTGCTGTTTCACCAGTCAGTGAAATGACTATGAGCAGGGCTGCAAGATACGAACAGCAGTTTGCTTTGTGGTGTTGTCTTTCGCCAGTGGGGCTGTGCTGTCACGCAGGTGAATACACCCATGGGGTCGCTTTCATGGAACTTCTGTTGTGTTGCACTTAGTGGCAATAGTTTGGCATCTGTCCGGAGCAGTTATGTCCCTTGACATGTTAATAGCATGCCTTGTGTGTGTGTCTGAACCCTATGTGAACACAGCACTGCATGCAAGGGTGGTGCAGAATTGCTCCTGGTTGGTTTGTTCAGCAGTTGAGGACAGTACTTCTCTTGCCCAGCTGGCACCTTTGGGTGTATTTTTTCTCCAGTACATAAAAAAAGTTTTCAAAAATGATTTTTGCTTTGTGCCATAAATAGTTTTTAAAAAGTCCGAGGAAGATTGGAAGTGAATATGCAGATGACATTATGTACAGGGTCAGATTTGGTAACAGAACATGACTGTCATTGAAAGTGTGAATGATGGAGTGCATAGGAATGATGGAGTGCATAGGAATTTTTTTGCTGAGAATGTTCATTACAGTGTAAGAAATAATCAAAACAACAAGAGATTACATACAAGATCATATTTAGGTATGCTGTTTTGTCACTGGTGAGTTGGTGACTTCAACTGAAGGTTTTTATATCTTTGATAACTTTCAAAACAAATGTTGGCAAAGCTCAAGAAACTTTTTTTTGTCTGTGCTACAATTACAAGGGCTATATAGCATAGTTTCAGGAGACCATTTTTTCGGACTGTGTATGTGTGTGCATGTGCATGTGTGTGTATGAATAGTAGTGATAGAATGAACTTTAAAGGTTTAGTAATAAAAATGTTGTGATCAAATTGTGATACAATTGTTTTGGATTAATTTTATATCATTGTGAAATGAAAATTGCTTGAATATTCAGATTTCACTCTCAGTGTCATTAATTTCATATTTGCCATTTGAAAAAAAAAAAAAAAGAAAATCAATGTAAAAGTAAGGACACAACTGACCTGATTATTTTGCTTGTGTAATCTAATATTTATGGGGATGATGCTCTTTACACTGCTGTCTTAGAGTAACCTTGAAACACAGAAAGCATGTTTTCAAACCACAACTCATTTGATGGATTGTTTGTCAACTTGAAAATAATTGGTTATATTAGTACAAGTACAAATCTCATAAATCACAGAACATAGGTTTGAGGAGGACAAAAGGCGAAGAAGCATGCATTGGATTTGGTTTTGACAAGTAATTCATTTCCACAAAATGGTTGATTTCACCTGTATGAGTTAATCATAAAATTTCAATATTCTTAATCCACAGTAAGGAAGAATATAATGTCCAGTTCTGAAATACGGATTGCAGTCTGAGAGGTCAAGATGAACTGAAATTTAGATAGAATTATATATGTAAATACATGATTTCTGACTGTGCCATGCATATGGGTTTGGAGTGTATATATGTGGGGTCACTGAGTTTAAGAAGCTATAGCAATGCTTTTGTGTGTAGCAAAGGAAGGGAGGAAGGTGTTAGGACAGAAGACAATGGGGTTTTTGTTGTTGTTGTTTTGGAGATTTTTAACATGATCACCGTATGACTGTGTTACTGAGCATTCATATTGTGTTATTTTTAAAAAAAAAAAAGAAAAAAAGAAAAAAAAAAAGATCCTGTACTCACTTCTGAAAAGATCTTTTCAATGTTCCTGACTGTGATTTTCATTTTGTTTTGTTCTGTTTACATGGAGTTAAAAGATAATATGAACATTTTCAAGCATAATTTGATCAATGATTGTCCTCTGAAGTCATATAAAAACCAATTAGTGACTGTTTTTTTTAATTGTGATAAATATACATACAATGTGTTTTCCTATACTTTTATGCGAAAGAAAAAAAGAAAAGAAAACATTAAAATTATAATACTTGTGAATTCTGTGTGTATCCATTGAAAGCATTGTAACCATTTCTGTATTGAGAGAAGAGAATCTTTTAATGCAAAGGGAGAGAATCGCCAAAACAAGAAGTTACCGAAGTATTGTTGGCACATCGTGCAAACAAAGCCAATTGTGGCTAGGTGTTTATATAATCAGATTTACTCAACATTGTGTCCCCACTATCCTTGTTTTGCCCCACTGTTTTGCCTTGTTTTCCATGCATTGCATTCACACTTTTCATATGTTCCGCCTTTTTTTTTTTTTTACATTTTCCCACACTTCATGTTTTGCCTGCTATCAGTGATTGCCTTCATTCTGTCCACATATTGACCCTACCCCACCACCTCCCCCCCACCCCCAATGTTTTGCCCTGTATATTTACATATTCATTGGACTGATCCTTATGAAATTCCATGGTTTTCATGATTATTTGGAACAAAGATTGTGTTCCTGTGATGTTTTGCAGAATGTTTTATTTTGTTGGACCATATGATGACCCATTGTTAAGAAGAGGAAGACAAAATATATATGGGCATTTTTGTTTGTTTTTAAAAAGATACATAGTTATATATAGATATAGATGACTGATTTTTATGAAGTTCCTTGTATTGAATACAAAGCCTGTGTTCCTGTGATGTTTTGCAGAAAGTTGATTTTATTGGACCATATGATGGCCATTTGTAAAGAAGAGGCAGATCAAATGCATGTAGGCATTTCTTTCTTTTCTAAAGAACAGTGGGCCTGGCAGAAACAGTTGTGCCAGGGACAGTGGCAGGGGACGAAGAAAAGGTGGGAGGGCAAGATCAGAGAATGTACAGACCTGTCTGTCTTGACAGCAAATAGCCCTGCCAGCATCGCCTGATAGAAGCAGATAGACGTCTGTCAGTAACCCCATTTCAGAAGTCTTCATGGAGGGGGATTTTTGTGACACTACAATGTCATTACAGCCAAATGCATTGGCCTGCAATTAAGTACGCATGATCTTTGGTACCCACTGTAGTTTAGAAGCAAATGTTACGAGAATGAACAGCCTCCAAATTTGAGTATTTAGTGACTTGAAGATAGTAGCAGGAAGACTTTGCCAGCCCACTCAGGTACATATGCTGCCCATGCTGACCTGTTTTCAGTTCATGAAGAGTATGACTCACGTGCCAGGGCAGTGCTTGAAATGTTCTGTCCTGTGGAATCAGTGAAGTTTCCAGTGTTTTCAACAGTTTTCTTCTCCACCCTATCATCCTTGGGGAAGTAGAATGAATTGTGTCATGTACATTTGCCTGCTTCACGTTCATCGTTTTTTTTATGCTGAAAGTTTTGGATGCCATCTTACATTTTATGTATCAGTACATTGTGTATTTCACTGTATGTTCAAATGTGTTCCACTTTATACTGTGTTTGAGTATTTTAACTCGGCTCCCTGCTCTCCTCTTGCCCACCTTCCCCATTCATCTAGTCAGAAAGAACGTGCGATCTTGTCAAACAGCTTTGGTGATCATCCCATCATTATATATCCCACCCTTATCCCCTCTAATCCTCATGTCTTTATCTTGTGTAAAACACACTGACTGTGCAGTGTCCATTTGTACAGCACAGTCTGTGTGTGTGTGTGTGTGTGTGTGTGTGAGAGAGAGAGAGAGAGAGAGAGAGAGAGAAAGAAATGTAAACACCCTATAGTTTGCAAAAAAGAGAAAGAGAGAGTGTGGGTGTGTGCGCGCATACGCACCTCCGTGTTTAGTCTAATTCAGAAAAAAAGGAAAGAAAAAGATCATGTTTGAATCTTCCTCCTCATTCTCAACTGTGGGTATACATATGTGTGTGTGTGTGTGTGTGAGAGAGAGAGAGAGAGAGATAGAGAAATATAGAATTAAGTCACTAGTTAGTCAAATTTTAAGACTGTTCATAGAAAGTTTGGAAAGTTCACTTTCCACCTAAGATGGGTGCAGAAGAGCACAGGCCTACAGAAGTTGGCATCAGTTTTTGCCTTTATGCAGAATTGACTTACAACAGAAAGGAGCTGTCCAGAACCAAGTCTGTTTGCAGGGGGTTGTTTTAGCCCTCTGCTCCTCAAGGTGTCCAAAGAATAAGCCAAGAAGCAAGTCTTAGACTGTGTTCACACACACAGGCATGCACGCACACACGCACACACACACACACACACACACACAACACAACACACGTACGCATGCATGCACGCACACATGTATGCACACAGGCACGCACGCACGCACGCACACACACACACACACATACACACAGTGTGTTTTTTTTCTCCATATGCACCTCTTTTAATCTGGAAGAGAATTGGGGGGGGGGGGGGGTCCTAGAAAGGTTTATTGTGCCTTGTAACTGATACCACATTGCAGTGCCCTCAGGCTTAGTGAATTCATCAAAACCTAACGATGTTAGGGAGGGCGCTGTGCGTTTGAGAAGTAAAGTGTGTGTGCTCAGCCTGCTCTTAGAAAATGCTGTATGCTGGATCTGCAAATAAACTGAAGTGGCAAACTGACCTGACTTGTTACTCTCTCACTTGTAACGCTAGTTCCTCCTGTCATACCTCCAGTCCCTCCTCTCATTCCACCAATCCACCATTTCTCCTTCTCCCTGACCTCCCTTCCCTCCCCCCCCACCTCCCCTCCCCCCTGCGAATCCTGGCCCTACAGAGCTCCGTCACTCCTTTGGTCAGTATAGTCTGATGGTGCTGGGGATGGAGACTGACAGAAAGGTAAGTGGAGGCTGAGGTGAGAGAGAGACAGAGAGCAAGAGGGAGACATGCAATGAGGGCATTATGGACCAAACAATGGCTAGTTAAAATGCTAGTTATGTCATATGCCTGTCCACACAGAGATTTAATGATGGAGATACATGTGCCTGTATGCTTATGAAGTTTCTTTTTACTCCTGTTGATTACAGAAACAGTGTTCCGTGATATTTGATAAACTGTTTTATTTTGTTGCAATTTTCTCATGCACATATGTATATGGCTGTACTGTGTAGAATGTATTTACCAGGCCATTTCATTTGTAGTAAAATCATGAGAATTCTGTCTTGTCTGTTGTTGCTCAGTATGGTGTGATGAGTATTAACGTGGTTATTGTGAGTCTGATCAGGTCAAATGCAAGAAAAGGTATGAACAAAGAAAGCCTGTTGCAATTCTTTTTGTTCTGCATTCATGGAAGATAGCACCAAAGAGCACTCTGTGAATGAGCTTTTTACTGTAAGACAGCTTTCACAGAAGAACTGTCTCCTCATGGCTGTTCAGAGCAAGTTACTTGGTTTTGAGCGGCAGGGGAGTTTACAGCTCTCGCCCGCAGCTGCAGAGTCCCAGCTGTGAATGCAGGTCAGGGAAAGGGGCGTTTTCTGCAGGCTGCTCCCCACCAGCCAACTAACCGCACTGTACTCAGCGACCTGAATGTTATCTGTGCATAGCCGGGTCTGGCAGCATGTGTTCGGCATTTTTGAGTGGCCATTACAAAAATGGGGCTGTCGGTTTGATAATTTGTGGTTGTCATGAAAAAGGTAATATATCTGCACTCTTGAGATGACTACATTGGCGAATTCCTGACAATTCTTTAAACACTAAACTCAACTAGCTTTATTTTCCTGTAGACAACGTACATACGGCATGAGAAAGCATGTATGCAAGTGGTCAGGCAATATAACAATGACAACACTCACAAAATTGTGCAAAAATTACCTATCACGTTCTAGGAATTTAATTTTCCTTAGTTGATACATGCATCTCCTCGATTACAGCAACAAAAATGTTGGATCAGAAATGTATAAGCCTTGTTTCTTCGCCCTGTCACTAAGTGTCTTGCTTGGGACAAAAAAAAAAGCTGTGTCTTCTGTGAAGCCTCTGCAGGCCAGTGTGGACAGCGTATTGAAGGAAAACGGTTAAGATAAAATGTAAATGTCTGTCGTCCTGATTTTCTGGCCCAGCAGTAGAGTTAGCATGAGAATCTAGAACCAACCTACTGTCGACCACCAACAGCAACAGAGCCACATTCTATACCAAAACACTGTTCCAGAAAATAAATCAACTTCTGCATGCATGTGGAAGACACTCCTGCATGCAGTGGAAGACTCTCCTCAAATGACAATTGCATCCCCATGTGGACAGGTTTGTTTATTTCTATCACAGGGTTACCGGTTGACAAACAGTTGGTATTTAACATGCAAGTGTCTGTTAGTGAAAGTTTGCTCTTGAGATTGGAAATCTTTTGTTCAAAACAGGTCTGCATGACATGTAACTACAGTATAGCGTTCATTTTAGGGAAAAGTGTGCCACATACATTTAATAAAGGAAAGGCATTTGCTGACCTGTTCAAACATAGAGGTCTGGACTGGGAACTGGAGTCATTTGTGGGGCAGACTAAAATGTTTTGATGTTGACAAAATAATCAATTTTTTTAAACTAAAATTGATAAGTATACTGATGGCTTGTCAACAAGGGTATTTCAGTCAAAGATAGTTAGACCTATAGTGCTTGTCTTTTGTCTGAGGTTTTCAAGAACAGATGCTGGTGAAAGACGGAACAGAGACAAACAATGACGTTATACGTAACGGAGGACAAACTCCTGAGTCCACTGAGTGCACAGCAGACTTCAACAGGAAACATTTTTGCATACGCCGAAATCTCGTCGGCTCAGTCCACAGATTTCTGGTATCGATGTATGCACGATTTACTTATAATCACTGCTAAATAAAGTAAAGAACTACACCTGTTGGATTGATCTGACTTGCATTGAGCAGCCAACTCGTTCGATCATACTTCTGACGTCGTATGCAAGGTAAGATAACCAATTTCAAGACATTGCTGACTACTTCTTGTTTCTTTGATTACAGGTGAAAATGCCCAGTTACAGTTTGATCGGAAACGATCTAAGTGTGTAATTTTACTGTTTTGTCAACTACATGATAAAACTGTCAAGCTGATGAATTGTTGCCAATCTCGAGAATAGTCATTCAACAGGTCAGAGGCCTCTGGGACGAGTTGCCCATGACTGGAGCATGAAGACAGCCTGCCGCATGGCTTGGAGACAGCTGAAGAAAGCCGTCCCGGCGACGAGATCCTACAGACAGAACATCTGCCTACAGCAATTTGATACAGCATTGGTATAGCAGCATGCGACCAGAAGCCATCCTGGATTGGCAGACCACAGCACAAACTTCTGGAAACAACCACCATCGACGCCAGCCTGAGACAAGATTCCGAAGCAACGTGGACCAGCCCCCAGCATGTCAAGACACCAGACTACATGCTGACAACTGTAGTGACGCACGGATGCTGTGTACACTGGCGAGCTCAGTGGAAGTGCACCTTGCTTGAGAAGTGTTCACGGACAGTCAGGTAAACAAGCTGTGGAACTCTTGCAGTACAACACGTAGGCTCCACGAGGACAGGTCTCTAACTTGTAGTTAGTTCGGGAGTTACGTCATGTTCAGGGTGCCAGTGCCAGGGCCTCCAGTTTATAGGAGACACCCTCGCTTTAGCATTGCGACAGAAGAGCCGTAAACTGTGATGACGGCCTGGAGGAGCGCTTTGACAGTGCTACTACTACAACCACATGGCCAGGAGACTCGGAGCCAGTGACAGACTTCGACTGGGAGCTTGAAATTAATTCTTCCTGGGGTTTGGCAAGAATCCTGACGAGACCCTCAAGCCAGTGTCTGGACTGACCCGCTAAGGCAGAGTGCATATGCGTGAATGTGCGAGTGCATATAAAATATCGAACTTCTCCAAAGTGTAGGGTAAACACTTCACAACGAACAAAAAAAAAAAAAAAAAAAAAAAAAAAAAAGGTTTTCCTGACTCTACCCAGCGTAAGGGGCCTACTTTTAGTCTGGGAATAAGTCAAGCCAATGGGGCATATATAAAACCTACTGAGAGGAGGAAGGGAGATGGGGTGAGGGGGGAGTGGCTGGATAAGGAGATAATGTAATGTTGGGAAGGGGGTCACCGATGCAAAACGTTTGAAAAGATAAGAATCATGCAATAGGCTTAACAGAATTTAACACATTTGAAAGTCACTTCCTTCATAGAAAAAAAAAATCATTGTCAAAAATCGTCTTGACGGAGATTTTTTTTTTTTTTTTTTTTCAGATATGCCAGTAGTTGCAAAGGTTTGTTAGCTTGTGTGAAAATTCACAGTCAGTATGGTGGCGCTGTGCTTGTGGCGACACAGTGAGTTACAGCCTTTCCAACTGATAAGTTTCCATGTGGATTAATAAAGTATAATTGAATTCAATGATTGAATGGAATTGAACTGGATCTGTTCTATTCACCATTATCTGTATATAGCAACTATGTCTGAAAGCATGTGCTCTGCTGTTCTTTCAAACCTGGACTTCCACAGTTCGCTTCTGCCTGGCAGCCCAGCGTTTATCGTCTAAACTGCAGAGCGTTCAGAACGCTGCCAAACTGGCCCTCAAGATGAAGAGTCGTGATCATGCGAAGCCTCGTAATAAAAAAAAAAAAAAAAAAAGAAAAACCCTCTGTGTTAAAGACTCTACAGGCTCTCTGGTCTAGCAAGAACAGAATACAAATAGTCAGTGGTCATTATTGCGCTTTAACTTGTTTTCGGGCTCTTCGCCTGCTTAAACGACTTGTTTCTGCCCCATCTTTATACACCT